>OZ038381.1:89875621-90291191 GCA_964036045.1 Eutreptiella sp. 'Long Island Sound 2002'
GTTGCCATGCGTCGTGCCGTGCGCCGTGCGCGTCCTGAAACCGACTCTGACCTCCTTCATGCATGGGTCATGTCACGTCAACCAAGCCAAGCGCCGGAGGCAGGAAGTGGCACGGGGGGACGGGCACCTGCGGCGCCATCCGTAGGGCCTCCCGTGCGGTGACCCAACCTGTGGCGCAGAGGGGACACGCGCCAGTGGCGCCATCCATTGGACCCCTTGCGCCTGTTGCAGTTATTGTGACGAACAGGGGACGGGCACCAGCGGCGCCATCCGGTGGGCCCCCTGCGGATGCGATTATGCTGATCTGATTAACTAGGTGGCCAGGGGATGCCACAAATCCCCCGCCCGTCTCCCCGCGTCTCTGCCATAGGACCTCAGGGGCCTCCATCGCGCTCGGGGGTGGCAGAGGCCCGGGGGACGAGAGCGCCCGGCCGCTTTGTAGCCGCCACTTCCAGCGGACTGATACCACGGCACCGGTATCAGGCCGCTCGGAAGTGGATACACAGGAACCAGGGAGAGGATGGGCAGTCGGCCCCCCCCGGGCTGTTGGGTGCCGAAACAGGGGCCCTCCCCTCGACCAGGGCGGCGGATCGCGCAAGAAGCCTTCGAGGCGTACGGTAAGTCCTCCCCGCTGCCCGCACTTTCTCATCATCCGTTCCCACCCGGGTACGTACCATCCACTAAGTATGGGCACAGGAGGAAGCTGGCACGGGACACTAAGCACCATGCGGAGACGTGGCGACTACCGCCAAAGGGCAGCAGCGGCTGGAGATCCTGGGGTGCGGAGCCGATACCATGGAGAAGGGCGGGAAGGCCCAAAGGAGAACCCCCCCCCCCCCCGCTGCAGCCAAGTGCCTCACCCCGTGCTTGCGTCGTGCTTGCGTCGTGCCTGCGACATGCGTGCAACGAAGGGAAGACGACATGGGCGCCCCTCCCCCCCCCACACACCCCCGCACCCCCAAGGGTGGGGGATGCAGGTGGGGGGGGCGAAAAGCGGCCCCCCCTCGAGGACAAAGCGGCAGGGTGGGGAGGCAGCGGCGAGAGGGTGCGGGACGGACCACACGACCGTGCCTGTAGAGAGCACGCGCCGTGCAAGCCCCAGCAGGGGGACCACCGGGGGTGCGAACGCAGGGTAGAAAGGGCCACGACGGGAGCCACAAGGCATGCCCCCCCCCCCCCCTGCAGAGGGACGGGTGCCGCGCCTCGTGCCTGCGCCGTGCTTGCATCGTGCCTGCGACATGCGTGCAACGAAGGGAAGACGACAAGCCCCCCCCCCCCACACACACCTCCGCCCCCCCAAGGGTGGGGGATGAAGGAAGGGAGGGGCGGACAGCGCCCCCCCCCCCCCGAGAACAAAGCGACAAGGTGGGGAGGCAGCGGAGAGAGGGTGTGGGACGGACCACACGGCCGTGCCCGTAGGAAGCACGCGCCGTGCAAGCCCTAGCGGGGGGGGCACCGGGGGTCCGAACGCAGGGTACGAAGGGCGACGACGGGAGCCACACGGCAAGCCCCCCCCCCCTGCAGAGGGACGAGTGCCGCGCCTCGCGCCTGCGCCGTGCTTGCGACGTGCTTACACCAGAGGACGGACAGCGAGGGCGCCCCCCCCCCCCCCCCACCCCCTTCTCCCCCACCCACCCAGGAAAGGGGCGAGGACAGCCAGGAGGTGGCGAGGGGACATGGGGGGGGGGGGGGGCAGAGGACACACCGACGTGCCAGGGGGAGAGACGGGCGGCGAGCGGTGGAGACGGAAAAAAAAAACAAAGAACAAAGCAAACCAACGCGCCAGGGGAAGAAAGCGAGAAGACAGGGACCAAAACCGCGACGACCGGGGGGAGGCCAGGGCGACATGGGCCCGCAAGGGACACTGGTGAAGTACCCGACCTCGGGGGTATGGGGGCCCCAAAGGGGAACCCCCCCCCCCCCCACTGCAGCCTCGCCCTGTGCTTGCGTCGTGCTTGCGTCGTGCCTGCGACATGCGTGCTACAAAGGGAAGACGACAAGGGCGACAAGGGGGATGACGGCAGCGGAACGCGGACCCCCCCCCGAGGACAACGCGGCAGGGTGGGGAGGCAGCGGTGAGAGGGTGTGGGACGAACCACACGACCGTGCCCAAAGGGAGCACGCGCCGTGCAAGCCCCAACGGGGGGACCACCGGGGGTGCGACCGCAGGGTAGTTAGGGCGACGACGGGAGCCACACGGCTAGCCCCCCCCCCCCCACCTGCAGCAGGACAAGTGCCGCGCCTCGTGACTGCACCGTGCTCGCGACGTGCTTACGCCAGGGGACAAGCAGCGAGGAAGCCCCCCCCCCCCACCCCCTACTCCTCCACCCACCCACGAAAGGGGCGAGGACAGCGAGAAGACAGTGAGGGGACATCAGAGGACAGACCGAAACGCCAGGGGGAGAGACGAGTGACGAGCGGTGGAAAAAAAAAAAGACACCAATGCGCCAGAGCAGGGGCGGACAGCAGGGGCAGACGGGACACGGCAGGAACCTGGAAGCACGGCAAGGGGCGCTGGAAAGGGGGACGCCCCTGGGGAAGGAAGCTTGGAGGCAGGGACCAACACCGCAGCGAACGGGGGGGGGCTGGGGTGGCAAGAGCCCGCAAAAGACGCTGGTGAGGTACCCGACCTCAGGGGTTCGGGGCCCCCCCCGGTGTCCGTATCGGCCCCACCTGAGCGCACGCAATAAGGTGGGTTACGCCCGGGACCGTTGGCCAGCGGCCCGAGGTGGCACCGGCTTGGGGGGGTGGCCCATGGGCCTGACCAAGAGCACTCCCCACGGCACGTACCGAGGTTCGTGTCTTGTGAGGGGCTGCTGGTAGGGCACACTGTCCATCGGGGTAGGCAAGAGACGCGCCTATCCCGCAAGGACCCCCCAGAGACCCACAGTGTACCCGACTCCGGTGTGGGGAAGGGCCGACGTACCTGGTTACGGCGCAGGTCCATTTGTACGGAGCGGGTACAAATGGACGGCCCGTACAACAGAGTTACACCCTGACGGGGAGTGCATGCATCGGCCCCCCCGTGGGGAAACTCCCGGAGGGAGGGACCTGAGCCAGCGTCGGGCGCCCCCCCCCCCCCAACCCTGCCTGGCAACAAACCCACCAACAACCGCGTAGAACCAAGGAGCACACCTAGGGGGCAAATCCGGGGGCAAAGGAACACGGGAGGGAAGGGGGGGGGGCGCGCAAGATGGGTGGGCAACTGTGTCGTGCGAAGTGTCGTGCATCGTAAGGCCAGCAGCGAGCGGGACGGGCCACAGAGTCCACCCGTTCTCCCATGTCCATAGCTCACACAGCCTTCGTTGGCTAAATGTCGCTATCTGTCCCCACCAATCCCGCGGAGTTGCCAGCCTTCCGGCGACGTGCCCGGCGCCTGGTAGACATGGTTTCTGATCTCGTCGGACACGGGCCGCACACGTATGCGGCGTTCTAGGCGCGCGTGGACGCGGACCGTCCGGCAAGGGACAACGGATGGGACCACTTCGTCGACGTCTGCTTGCGGCAGATGTTGGCCCGTGATCCCCACCCGTACAACGCGCCTGACGTTCAGGCGCGGTTCGCAGCGGGCACGGTGCCGTTCGGGGTGCACCTGCTCAACCGATTACTCCGATGTCTACAAGATCTCGGGCAGCTCGAGGACGCGCAGCGCGGGCGGCCCCCAGTGGGACCGGCGGGGCGGCCGGGGTATGCGGCGCCGGGTGCGTTTCCGATGCCGCCGCCCCCGGCCCTCGGGCCCATGCCCTTCCCGCCTTTTGGGGCTCACCACCACCACCAAATCCATCTCCATCACCTACTTCATCACCCCGTCGGGGTTCCCCATGATGCAGCATCACTTCCCACACCAACACGTACACCCGGCGGCTGTGCCACAGCTCCCCGTCCACCTTCACCATCACCATCACCCGGCGGGTGTGCCACAGCACCCCGTCCACCTTCACCATCACCATCACCATCACCGTCCGCACCAGCATGTGGAGTACCCGCATCCCCTGCCCCAGCAGCACCCACGGCCGCCTCAGCACACAGTACCGGTGCCGGTACCGGTACCGGTGCCTGCGCCGGGGCGGGGCGCCCAGCAGCAGGGGGTGTCGCAAGGGGAGGCACGTGGCGTGCCCCCGGGCGAGGCGGGGAGAATGGGGGCGCCTGCGGCTGCGCCACCCCTGGCGGTGCCCCAGCCGGGGCATACCGCGGCGGGGTCTCCACCGCGGACGGTCCCGGTGCTGGATCCAGCCGTGCCGCGCGGGGCCCCGCCCGTGGTGCCGACGGGGCCTGAGCCGGTGGTGCCGGGTGGTGGTCCACCCCCGACGCGTGGGATGCAGGGCGTAGCCCCCATGGGGAGGCCTACGGCGGGGGAACAGGCGGGGGATGCGGCGCAGGAGGCGGCAGTGGCCGGCCCGCGAGACATCAGCGAGCTGCTCGCGCAGGCCCTGGAGGCGTACCGGCGGATAGCCGCGGGGAGCGATGGAGCCACGCCGGAAGGGCCGGGGAGGGGGGCTGACGCCGGCGAGCTGATCGCGCAGGCGCTCGCGGCTGTCGCCCCGAGGGCGGAAGGGGCCAAGGAGAAGCCGTCGGAGGTGGTTGCTTTGGGGGGACAGGACGCGGGGCGGGGTGTGCCGGAGGCGCAGACACCGGCGGAGGGCGGCGGGGTTGTGGAGCCCAGTGGGAGGCGTGCCAAGGAGGAAGGAGTGGAGGACTGGATGTGGGAGTGGCGGGAGTGGCCCCAGGTGTTACCCGGTGAGCCGTGTCCGGCGGGGCTGGCGTACAGCATGGACCTCCATGCGGGCACCAGCTGGGCCCGGCTGCCCGACAACCTGCGGGCACGGCTGGACGCGGCGGAGGCGGCAAGGGGAGGAGGCGCCGACGAGCGGCCTCTGGCGCCCTTCTCGCCGCGGCCGGACACCCGCCGGCGATGGTTGCGGCTGGGGAAGGGGCGGAGGAAGAGCAGGAGGCGGAGGACGAGGGGGACGAGGAGGCGTACGGGCCCGGCGAGTCGGCGCTGGCCCTCAGGTATGAGGACAACGCCGGGCCCGACGTCTACGCCGGCATGGACGTGGACCCGGCCAACGCGCCGCTGCGGCCCATGCCCACTGCGGTGCCGCCCCCCCCCCCCCCCCTTGGGGAGCTGTGAGCGGCGGCACTGCAGGTACCATGCGGCCGAGGGTGCCGACAGGCACCGCCTCATGGGCACGGGGCAGCGGGAGGCAGGGATGCTGGCGAGCGCCCTGGAGCGCTACGAGCTCCAGCGCCCAGGGCAGGTCGCCCGGGAGGTGGTCCTGGTGGCCACGTCCCCGGACGACGGCCAGGCCCGCTGTGTCCAGCTGGGGGACGCGGCGGTCCTGGGTCACCACCCCGGTGATGTCCGGGCGGCCGAGCCCCAGGAAGGCCTCCCCCTATCGGTGCGCCTGTCCGTGGGGCGCCTGCTGTACGAGGCACGGCTGAAGGACATGCGGCGGGACGAAGGCCTATACGTGGCCTTGTGGCGAGGTGGGGCTGACGCTTGGCGTCGCGAGCAGGCCGTGCGGCCCCTCACGCCCCAGGCGCTGGGATCCCATGCGCTCCTGGTGGCGGTGCACCCCGAGGGTGCAGAGGTCGTGTTCGGCGCGGACCGCCCTCTGCTGACCGGGGATGGGGTGGTCCTCGTCCCCACCTCCAGCAGCTACCGCCTTGAGAGCCGCGGCGGTGACCTCAAGCTGCTGGTGGTGGTGGGCTCGCCTCGACGGGAGCGCCGCCCCCCAGGGGTCCGAACACGCGGTCCCGGTGGGGAGTGATGAGGAGGCAGGCCGTGACGGTGACGAGGTGGGGCAGGAGCAACCCACGGGGGAGGAGCGGCAGCAGGATGAGCCTGAGGTGGCCGGGGAGGAGGTGGACGTGCAGGCCATTGCGGCGGCGGCCCTGGCGAGGTTCACGGATGCCGCGAGCCCGCCGCCGACGACGGAGGCAACAGAGGAGGAGGACCAACGCAGGAGGAGTGAAGAGGCACAGAGCGCCGTGGAGCAGGACGAGGAGCTGGAGATCGTGGGGGCAACGGAGGCGCGTGAGGTGGGTCCACGGGAGCTGGGAGTGGCGGACAAGGCTGGGCCGAAGACGGGGGAGGTGGAAACCTGCAGGCACTGGGCCAAGGGGTGGTGCATGCGGGCAGATGCTTGCCGGTTCGCCCACCCCCAGCCGCCGGTGCCGCGGGGAGTACCCCAGGAATTACTCCTGATCCTCCAGGCCATGGCCCATTCGGGGGCCCTCAGCCTGGACCGCAGCCAGGGCCACGGCCGGGGCCACGGAACGTTGCTGCAGGAAGTGGTGGTAAAGGCGCAAGGAGGAGGGCTCCCAGCGGTGGGGTATGCGGTGGAGAGTGAGGGCGTGACCTAGTGGGCAGTGGCGTTGCCATGTGGCATGGCGGCCCTGCTCACTCCGTTCCCGGTGGTCCCGTGGAGGGACGTGGTCACCGTCCAGGAGGCCAACCTGGGGTAGGTGTGCACGTGGCACACACATCCTGCCGGCATGGACCCTCGCGAGTGGCAGGCTAAGGCGGTCGTGACGTACCTATCCTGGTCGTTGCCGGCAGCGCCGGGTGCGTGGGCGCAGTTGTGGGACAGAGCGCTTAGCTGGGCGAGGGATGGCAGTGCTGTGGCGGCCTGCCCTGACCTCCCGCGCGAGCCCGTCTCAGTCCAGCCGTGGACTGTCTCCCTGCATCTCCCCACAATGGCGGCTCGTCTTGCGGCCACGGACCCGGAGGTCTTGCTGCTGGGAGACCGAGAGGGGCCACGGCTTCGCCTGGGCCACGGGCTCGAGGTTCGCACTGCCCGCCTCCCCAGCCCTGTGGACGGGGACATCCTGGAGGGACTCCAGTTCACGCGGGCTGGCGGGGCTGATGTGTGGACCGCCGTCCATCGCCAGCTCCCAGACGCGTGGCCCCAGGTGTTCCGGCCCCCTGGTCACGAGCGTCTGGTGGGGGTGGAATGGCGCGTGTGGGCCGCCAACAGCCCATGCCCGCCGGTGGTGGTCCTGCCCAGGAGAACCAGCCACCCCAGCTGGGAGACCGTGGCGGTCTTGTGGGGATGGGTGGCGGTCCGTGGGACCGGTGGCCACGTCTTCACTGCCCCACGGGGCACGGTGATCGAGACCGACGGGGGGACGGCGTTGCAGCTCACGGCACAGCCCTTGACCACGCATGTTGTGGTGGCCGTCCTCCAGTGGGGAGCAGACAAGCCACAGCTCAGGCGCGATCCGGTCGCTAGGGCTGTCTGGCGAGACCTGCCGGCCCTCAGGGCCGCCGTCTGGCCAGGAGGAGCAGGGCGGCATCTCCCGGGCGCACTCCCCTGGCTGCGGGACTGCGGAGACGCCTCTCCCCCACCAGCTGAGTTGCGGGGCGCCCTGGAGCACCTGTACTCCAAGCCCAGGCACCACTTCTTGGTGGCCGCGGACCATGGGGTGGAGCCCAGCGGCGACGTGGTCGCGCTGGCAGCCGACGTGGTGCAGTGCCTGGCCCCCCACGCCATGATGCTCCCGAGGGAGGGGTGGGAGGGCCAGCGGCACGACCAAACCCCGGCTGCCCTCCTCATTGCGAGGTACGTCGAGCTGGGGGGCTCGGAGGCGGTATACCTCGACCGGTCGGAGACGCCGAGCATGCGGCACTGGACGGCCCACCACCTTGTGGCCCCTGACATGCGGTTGACCGTGGACCCGCTGGACCGGCCTGTGGTGTCGGGGGCCCCGCCCCAGTGGCCGCGCACATGGAACATGGCGGTCCGGACGATGCGCATGGCACCCAGGGGCCAGAGGGCGGGGTGGCCGGGTGCAGAGCATCTACAGGCGGAGGCCCGGGCGGCACAGGTGCAGCAGCCAGCCGGCAACACCAAGGACTGTGGCGTGTGCGCCCTCATGTCCGCCATCAGTACCCTCCTCAGGGTGCCGAGGCCGGGCAACCTCCAGTCCGCGCTGGACAAGCGGTGGGTGGCGGCGGGGGTCCTCAACAGGGACATGGGGCCCATCGCGCGTCTACCGCCCCTGGTGGAGCTGCCTACAGCGGTGTTGGATGCCCTGCCGGCGCCCCGCACACCCTTGGACGTGGCGGACGTCCAGCACAGCGTGGGGTTGCCCGGGGCGCGCATGCAACATGCCCTGCTGTGTATGGCGGCGGCAGCGGACGGGGGGATGTCCATGTTGGTGACGGTGTCCCTGCAGCACGTGCAGGACGCGATGCAGCAGCAGCGGATGCATGCCCCCCAGCCGTGGGAAGAAAGCGTCAAGCGGTGGCTGAGGGTGGAGAGCGTGCCTCCCACTCATACGCCGGGCGTGGCCGATATGGGGCGGCTGGTGGTGTTGGAAGGGGCGGAGTATTGGGCCTGTGTTCGGGTGGAAACAGGGGGACTGGAGTGGGTCGTATTCACAGCGTGCCGGCTCAGGAGGCAGCAGTCCAGGGGCCCGGCCTGCTACCAGGTATACCGGGAGTGCCTCAGGGAGCTGGGGCCGGTGCGCAGGGCACACAGGTTCACGGCCGAGGACATCCCGCCGGCGCCGGCGGTTTTCGTGGAGGTCACGCGACCGCCAGCGATCCAGGGGCAGGACGTCTGGCCCATAGCCCCGAACAACATGTGGCAGGCTGAGCATGCAGCTGTCATGTGCAGGGCGGTGCAGGGTCACGCAGCGGCCCTCCCCAGTGCCCCGGCAGCGCAGTTCTCCAGCAACAGGCCGGCAGCCTTGCTGGCACTGCTGCATAGCGTGTCGCGGGCGTGGTGCTGGGTTGTGGCGGCATTGGAGCCCCACTCCTCTGCACTGCGCCCGTACGATCGCGGAGAGGGCACGGTGCTCACGGTCCGCCCCGCCGACCTGGACGCCGTGCACCTTAGTGCACTGAGTGGCGACGGGGGCGAGGCGCTGTACCTCCAAGGGACCGTGGCAGGCGCGGCCGCGACACGCTTCCGCCGGCAGAGCGGAGGAGATGCCCTCCGCCTGGTCATGGCGGAGAACATGGGGCCGTGGCTCCGGGCGTTCTCCACGTCCAGGTGGAAGGTCCAGGGCGACCGGGAGAAGTTCGCCGACGCCTGGCGCCGCTGGGTGGAGGAGCAGTTTCCCGTGGGGGGAATGCTGCACCTGCCGCAGCCACCAAGTGTGCCACCGGTACGGCCTGCGGCATCCCCGGCCGCGGCGGCGAGGCAGGCCCCCAAAAGCGGCGCCCAAGCCGCCGCCCAAGAGGAGCCCCCCGCCTTAGTATGGCGCCTATGCCAACATTCGGTACGTGCTGCAGCACTTCGGCGGTGACTTGGCCACGGAGCAGCGTGGGACAAAGGCGATCAACGTCTGCCCCTGGTCTCGGCAGGATAGGGCTGGTCATTGCACATGGAGAGCTGGCAAGCACTGCCGGCCCACCCACCTCCACCCCAAGGACCTGCTGGACCACATCCAACGGGACCATGCGGCTGATCTAGCGCAACGGGACCAGGCGCTGGCCATGCTGGCTGGCGTTATGCCGGGGGGCCAGGCGGGGCCTTTCGCGTCGGCCCAGGCGAGGTCCAGAGCGCTCATGCTACCCACGGGTGCCCGCCCTGCGGCGGAGCGCGGGGAGTCGCCGTCGGCGGCGCGATCTGGAGCGATTGGGTCTGGCGCACGGCGTGGGGCAGTGACTTCTACGGGGAGTACGGCGGCAAGTACATCCGGCGGATAGGCAGAGGGGGAGCCCGCCGCATCTGCCGGGTCTCAGCAGACGACGGCCGCCTCGGGCGGAGGCCCACAGGGACAGGGGCCACCTCGCCAGCCGCCCGCGCCGGGTGCGGGTGGTCCCCCTGAACCTGTTGGTGGCCCCCCTCCGTCCGGTGATCCGGATCCGGCGGGGGGCCCCGGTCCACACGTGCAGCCATGAAGGGGCCCCGCCTCCGAGACCCGAGCGGCGGTGTCCTGGAACGTCCAGGGCTCGATGCGGGGGGACGGCGTACCAGTGGCCCCAGGTATGCTTGACGGTGAGGCGGTGGCGGCGGGCGTCATGAAGGCCGAGGGTGCCATCGTGGGCCTATTCCAGGAGACCGGCCTGCAGGACCCTCAGGGTGTGGTGCACTCGGAGAATCAATGGCGTCACCACGGGTATCATGCGTACCCAGGGGTGGGTGCCCAGGCAGCGTCGGCGGCAGCGGTGCGCGGCGGGCTCTTGATTGCCCTTCGGGCGGACGTGTTCGCCGCGGAGGAAGTTCCAGACATCGTGGACATCGTGCCAGGCAAGGCCATGGCCCTCGATGTGGTGACCGCCGGTGGCACCCTCACGGTCATCAACGTCCACGGCCCGGGCAGCGGCGGCGACTCCTGGGCGTCTAAGGCGTCCTTCTGGGCTGACGTGGCCATGTACGCGGCGGCCAAGAGCGCGGGTGGCACCAGGGCCGTGCTCCTCGGAGGGGACTTCAACGTGTGGCTGGAGTCCCCGTGGCACCCCACCACGAGGAGGTTCCAAGCCTTGTGGGAACAGTGTGGTTTCCACAGGGCAGGCCCGGAACGGGAGGAGGACAGGAGGCCCACGAGGGCAGGGCACCGACTGGACTCCTTCCTTCTGAACTCGCCTCTGGTCCCATGGGCGGCGCGTGAGCGCCCACACTTGGCGCCGGGGCGGTCTCCAGCGTCGCTGGGGTCGGATCATGGCCCTGTGGTCCTGGACCTCCCGCTGGCGGTGACCGGCAAAGAGAGGATCACCAGGATGGCCTACTCGCACGCCCAAGGCAGGCTGCATGCCATACGCCCGGACTCCCCGGAGGTTCGTGAGGCGGCGGCAGCAGTACTGCAGAAGGCCTGCGGGGATCGTCGGCTGCAGGCGTGGCTCTCGTCGGACCAGGACATTGCCACCATGGGCACGTCGGAGGTGCAAGCGGTCTTTGACCTGCTCTACGCCTTCCGTGATGACGTGTCCAGGGTCACGGGAGCGCGCATGCCATCGGGCGTGGACCCGCAGTACCCGTACGGGCAGGCGGAGACGGAGGCGTCTCTGGCCCAGGTCCTCTTGGATCAGCAGGCCCTGGCCTGGCGCGCCCATCAGCTGTGGCAACGGGACGCGGCGGCGGCCGGACTCCACTCCCAGGAAGCGACTGCCCTGCTACAGCACCTCCGGCGGGTGGACCCCGACCTATCCCCCGCCTCGGTGGAGGACCTACGTGCCGCGTTGGACCAACAGCTCCACCAGCTAGAGACACGCGTGGAGGAGCTGCGGGGTGTCCTCAGGAGCAACAGGCGCCGGTCCATCAAGGACTATTGGCGGGGCAGGGTACCGGATCTGCAGATCCGATGGACGGCGATACGGGGGGCCATCAACGTGGTGAACTATGCCCCGTCGGGCCTATGGTCCGTACGCGTCCGCGAGTCGGAGAAGGTGCTCTTGGAGGCCTCGGACGTCATTGGCGAGGTCCAGAGGTATTGGGAGGCGCTGTACGCAAAGCAGCCAGTGAACTTGCCGGCCTTCGAGCGGCTGGTCCGGGCCCACATTCCCAGGGGGGTGCCGGAGGAATGGAGGTCGGTACAGGACTACACCCTGCAGGACCTTAAAGACGCCGTGAGGCAGGCCGTGGCGGACGACAAAGCTCCGGGGTCCAACCGGGTCACGGCTGCCCTCATAGCAGAGCTGCCTGAACCGGTGCAGGGGCTCCTGGTGCACGCGTACAAGGCTATCCTGCGGGGTGCGGACGTCCCGGAGTCCTGGCACGAGGCCATTATCTGGCAGATGCCCAAGGGCACAGCCACGGGCAACCTGCACGAGTATAGGCCGATAGCGCTGGGGCAGCAAGACATGCGAATGCTCATGACTCCTCTCATGCGGAGGTTCACAGCTGTCCTGGCACGCAAGGGACTGGCTGCGGACTGGCAGTTCGGGGCCATGCCGGGCTCCACGGCGGCTGCCCCGGTGTTCCTGGCCCAGCGCAGGCTGCAGCGTGGGCTGGAGGAAAACCACGTCCTGGCCTTCGATGTGTCAAAAGCTTTTGACACAGCGCCGCACGGGGCGCTGGCGCTCCTCCTGCGCCACATGGGAGTCCCGGAAGAGCTCATCAGGCTCTTCCACACCCTCAGCTGCGGGTCTTTGGTGCGCATCGTCACCGCGCACGGCCCGACGCCGAGCATTCGGCTCCACAAGGGCCTGCGGCAGGGCAGTGCGGAGAGCGCT
This sequence comes from Eutreptiella sp. 'Long Island Sound 2002', assembly GCA_964036045.1. Classification (NCBI taxonomy): domain Eukaryota; phylum Euglenozoa; class Euglenophyceae; order Eutreptiales; family Eutreptiaceae; genus Eutreptiella; species Eutreptiella sp. 'Long Island Sound 2002'. Next base: position 89,887,749 of record OZ038381.1, read on the forward strand.
ATGCTCTACCTCCTCCTCTTAGAACCTCTCCTGCGGAGCCTTGCCTGCAAGGCGCGGGGAGATGCTCGCCATGCGGTGCCACCCCTAGTGCAGGCGTACTTTGATGACCTCTTGTTGATAGCGCACTCCCTGCCGCAATTCCTGGAGTATGCAGCGGCGATAGCGCGGTATCTCACGGACATGGGCATGTCCCTCAACGTCGGCAAATGCGCCTATGCCAATACTGCTCGCATCCATTCGATCATGGTGTGCCTGAGCCCAGGGAACACGGCGGCCCCATGGGTATGCTTACGTGCCAAGGGCACGGTACCATACTTGGGCCTGCGCCTCGATCCCAGGGGGGTGGCGACCATGAAGGAGAAACATGTACTCCGGTGTAAAGCTCTGCTGGGCTGGTGCAAGAACACGTTGGGGCCGGCGTCGGTGCCTCATGAGGTGATGGCGGCTGTGGTCGGAGGCATCGTGCGGTACGCGGCGCCCTACCTGTCCGACACGGCGGAGGCGGTGATCACGCTGAATACTGCCATCAAGGCTGCAGCCCTGCAATTCGAGAAGCTGCCCAAGGACCCGTCCAACGTAGCGGTGCGGTGGGGTCATGGGTTACGGTTGGCGGATGTCCAGGTTATCTGCCGCGACTCCGTCGTGGCGACCATGGCTCAACTCACCCACCACAGGTCGACGACAGTCTGGGATGAGCTGCGGGCCATGCTCCGGGACATGCACGTGTAGTACGGAGTGTGCGGGCAGTTCATGGTGCCCTCTGTGTCATTCGCCACGCACGCTGGCATTACGTGGGTGGACAGGGTACTCCGGGCGATGGGGACGTTGCGCGTAGGACTTCTCATGCCATCGTCAGTGTACTCGTGTGTACACGCCCATCTGCCGCAAGTGCAGTGGGCGGGGCGGAAGTGGGTGTCCCAATCCTATTCCTTCAAGGGTAGAGACATGTGCGTTCTCTCGGGGCCCCCGCACAGATGCGGCGGTACAGTCCCTGACTGATCCCGCAAATGACCTCCTGCATGCGCGGCTCCCCTGTCCTGCGCCTGGGCACTGGGCTGTCGAGCTCCAGGAGTGTCATGAGGACCACCTGCACCTTCCGCACGCAAGAGTAGGGCCCCATCAGCTGGACCACGTGTGGTTCACGGGGCTCCGCGATGTCTTCCGGCCGCAGCTGCCTAGTCCGTTGACTCACCGGCTAATACACCCGGTGCGCGGAAAGAAGGCGAGCAAACGCAATAGACAGTCCACTGCGGGGGACGTGTATGTGGTGGGCGGGTACAGGGAGGAAGGATGGGACCCAGCCAACCCGGGGCTATCCATGCCGTTCGTCCCGCTAGCCGCCCTCCTGTTTCTGTTGGGGGACGTCTTTGAGGGTTACCAGCAGCAAGACGATCCGGCGTCCGTCCCCCTACTCACTCCACACGCCGGGGGCGGCATAAACCCGTCACCACTGTGGGTTGTGCACGGGCGGCCAGCGTTTTCCAGGGCATGCGCGGCGGTGCACGGGTGCAGCGAGTGGGCAATTGTCCTTCTGCTACCCGCAGGCCCTGTCCCGGATCCGGATGAGTACTCCGTCCCGGAAGTGGTTCGGGTGTCCAACGTGCCGCACGATCCGCACGTCGCCGTCACGTCGTTGCGTGATGGCGGCGCGGTGGAACAGGGATCTGTGGTGGTGTACCAGCCCTCCTGCTCCGCAACGGTTTGGGGGGCGGAGTATACCACCCCCCTAGACGCCATCAAGTCAGTCTGTGGATGTGACCTGGCGTGGAGACCACATGCGGTGTATCGGCCGAAGGTAGTCCTGTCCCCGGAGCTCACGGCCTCCAGTGCGGCATCCCTTGGAAGGGTGGTGCAGTGCCCCCACTCCGACGTGGCGTGGCTGGAACCCCACCGGTACTGCTTGGTGCCGGTGGCGACTAAAGTCACATCGTCTGACGCGTCGCCCCAGGGAGACGACGCCACAAACGTGGCGGTGGCCAGCCACGGAATCCCCACGTGGACGGGTGCCATCTACGGCACGGTCCCGGAGGCAGAGATCATCGGCGCGGCGGCATACCTGTTGCACACGCCCCCGTCAGCGTGCACGGTGCACGTGGTGGATGCGTCCATCATAGGAGCGCATCTCCGCAGGGCGCAGGAGGCCCTGTACCGTGGCATCAAGGGGCCGACATCACATCTGGTCAACCAGCACGCACCGAGCTGGATAGTGGAGGGGCTGCGGCGGCTGCCACGCCGAGTTGGGGGGCCGCACCACTGGGTGGTGAGGCAAAGCTCGCACTTGGCGGCGGTCCCGCTTGAAGCGCCGGACTCTGCCGCGGCCCGTGCAATGGCCCCGCTTGTCCATCTCGTCCTGCCAAAGGAGCACGCCATCGTCTTGGTGCCGGGGGATAATGGAGAGCTCGAGCCGCGTGTGCCATCCATGCAAGCCCTTCAGCAAGTCCGGGAGATGGAGTGGCGTTCGCTAGCGGCACGCACCAGGGCGCACACGCCACTGGCTGGCGCCTGCGAGGTGGTGCCCCTGGGGGCTTTACACCACGGCCCAACGCACAGAAATATGCTGCGGGCACGTGACGGTCGCTTGTCCACCATGCAGGTCATGCGACGGTGGAGACAAAAGCTCACGCGTATGGCAATATGGGCCCACCCCTGTATCTTCTGTGGGGGACTGGAGGAGGACATTGGCCACATGCGCCTACTTTGTGCGCGGGACGAGGAGGTGGCTGGGCTCCTGTGCAGGCGTGTGGAGGAGTTCACGGCGGAGATACCCCTGACAGACAGGGCGGTGGAGTTCGTGGCGTGGAGGGAGCACTGCTGCAGGTGGACTGAATCCCTGATGGCGGGTGTCGTCCCCGGGGACCTGAAGCGGCTGTTCGCTGCGGTGCGAGCGGCGTCGTCCCGGGGCCCTGCCAAGGCCAGGCTCTTTGTGGAGGACATGGTCCAGATTGGGGAAGATGTGTATGCCCGCAGGAACCATCGGCTCACCCAGATCATGCAGCTACCGACGCAAGATCGAAGGAGGGCGGTATACGCGTTCCTGCGAGGTGACACACCCTTCTGCCCGCCGGCAGGGAGGATCCAGCAGCGTCCGCCGTGGAACCCGTTTGCCGGCCTCCCCGGCGACCTGCGGGCAACCTTTCAGAGGGCACCGCTGCACGCACTGCAGGTGCCACGGTCTTGCATCGCGCACGAAGAGGCCATGTCCTTGTTCCCTCACTGGATGGCGGCAGTGGCGCAGGCCTTCAGCCAGTGGATCGGTTCCTGGGTGGCACGGGACTTCACGGCATTCAGGGAGTGGTCCCGCGTGGTGTCGGCGCAATCGTGGGCCCTGGTGCGTGGTACCATGGTGAGAAGCCCTGACGGCCAGAGTGATCCCTGGCTCCAGGTGTACGCCAACCATCCAGCTGTGGGGAACGTCATGGGATGGCCTCGCGAGGTGCCGCCGGTGCTTCAGCAACCTCTGTGCAGTCTCCCAACCCTGGCGGTGACTGTCGTACTTGACGTGGGTACGTTGTGGCTGTATGACCGGCAGCTGCGACGAGCCATACCAGCGGTCACGGAGCAGCGGTCCATGGCAGTGTTAGTGGGCTCCAAGCAGCTGGCACGGGTACAGGGCGACGACGCGCAAGGCCACGTCACGGAGGCCATGTTCTCTCTGCCAGAGGGGGACGACCACGTGGCTGCCGATGCCCGTCACACCCTTGACACCCTGGGCCTCGCGGCGGTCATTGAGGCTCGGGCGGGAGGACAACGCTTGGTTCTAGCATCCGCCAGGGGCCCGGGGCAGGACGGGGTTGATGTCATCGGGGAGGTCTTACGGGACTACGGTTGGGAGCTCCTGGCGCATGGCACACACAGCCCCAAAGTTGCGCGGTGGCCCCGGCTGCTTGAGAGCCTGCCGGTGATGCCCGACGGGCGGCCGATACTCCGCCCGGTGTCCACGTGGGAGGAAGCGAGGCGCAGCCTCCTCAGTTGTGCCACAGCACGCACGCTGGCGTGTGCTTTCCTCGGACTCCAGGACGTGTGCTGCGATGTATGGCAGGACCTATGGTCGCAGTGTTGTGATGGTAGCTGCGTTCCGTCGCGGTCTGTGCTTCCGCAGCGATGCCACGGGTGCGGGGAAACAGCGTCAGTTTGGGTTCATCAATGTGCCTCTGTCCCACTATGCGGGACATGTAAGGAGCGTGCCGATAGGGGGTGGCCTAAGGCGAGGTGGGCACTGCGGCACTCTGGACAGATGTCCTCAAGTGCCTGGAAGACAATCCAGGGTGGCCTGAAGAGCGTCCGAGTGGAAGGGGTACGGTGCCCTGGAGCGCCGTCGGCAGCCCTGCCCCTGCTGCTGTGGTGGGCGGCTCTGGAGGGCGACTCGCGGATACTCTGGTTGTGGCATCACAGAGGAAATGGTGACGGCGTGGTGGGGGCCGGGGGTGATGCAGATTGATGGGGTTAGGAATTGTGGGTGCACCTGCTACCGTCCCTACGCTGGACGCAGCGGAGGGGGTAGCGCCTGAGAAGCAGTGCCCTCATGGCCTGATTGTGCGGTACTGGCAGGCGGCGTATGACGGCCAACGCGATGTGACAGGTCGTGCCGGCCTGATGGTGAGCCGTACTGCCCCCGTGCATGAGGGTCGGACAGGGATGCTTCACCCGCCTGCCCCGGGTCGCCGCATACAACAGTGAGGTGTCATGGGTCGTCCCGACCAGGGTAATAAGGCCCAAACCCCTATAGGGTATTCCCATGGCACCGGGGTCTCTACTGGCGGCCTGGCTACGGCAGTATTGGGAGTGGTTGCTTGGGATACACCGGGGGTGCACGGAGTTGTCTGGGGGTTACGGCGTTAGGGCGCCCCCTGGGAGTGTTACACGGGGTTGCGGGGACAGCCTGCAGGCCCCGGGGGCGGCGACGAAGCGATGATGTGTGTGTAGAGGGATGTGACGGCGAGGCCGTCAGGTGGACAGTATGGCGGGCGTCCTGGAGACGGCGTGGCAGCCTGGGAGGAGCACTCACGGGGGGCACGCGGAGTTCAAGGTGACGGTGTACTGGCGTCTTGGGGGTATACGCGGCGGTACTGGGGTCCGTACGGTGGGGGTACGCGGCGGTACTGGGGAACCGTACAGTGGGGGAGCAGCGGGGATGCATGGCGGTACTGGGGTGTCCCCCTGACCCCTCTAACAACTCAGGGGGCGCGTGGGGGCATCCCCTGGCCCCGTTAACAAACTAGAGGGACCGTGCCTGCGGGCATGTACATAGTCTAACCTCTGACCATGGCCTTGCGGTTGCGGTGGTGCGTATGGTGGCGGCTCGCAGGTGGCATCGGCGTGGCAACAGCGGTACTGCGCGGCGTTGTAGCGAAGAGTATGCGGTCGCCTCACCATTGTAACGACTTACCCCTGGGGGGCGCCAGTCCGGTAGGCTAGAGGCGGGGAGAGAGGAGGAGCGGCATGCTGAGTGGTCCGGGGGGTGACGCGCGGGCCAATGCTATAAGTAGGCTCGCTACGTCGTCGGTGGGGGCCGAACCTGCGGCCTGGCCGCTGCTGTGGCGGAAGAGGCGCAACCACGGGAGCTGGCCCAACAGTGCAGGTAAGGGTCAAGGGTAGGCGCCAGGGCAATGTATGTGGGCCAGATGAGGTGCACCTGGTTACCACAGCCCGGGGCGAGCCTCTGGTGGGTACCCCTACAGGGGGTCGATAACCAAGCTACGGCACCCACCAGCCCGAATCCCAGCCAGCGATATTCACGGGTTGTGCCACTCCCGTCGCGTAGCGGCCGGCGTCCCCCCTGTAGACCCTCATGTTATATTATACGTGGGAAAGAGGATGCCTCGAAGCTGATTGGGTACTGGCCCCTGACATGGAGTGCCGGCATGGTATATTTCTGGGGTGTGGGTGCAGCTCAGGGCCACGGGGACGTGGAGTTGATACCGTGTTTCTGTACTATACTAGGGGACTGGTGCGGTGGGTCGGCGGCGTACATTGTGGGGACATGGGGGCGATGAAGGCTGAGGGCCAGGCTAGGCTGGAGCCTCCCAGAAATCCTGGCTATGCATATACGGGCTATTGCGTGCTGGCAGAGGGATACCTGGAGTCAGGGGTGGCGGGCAATTACGAGTACGCAGACGGCAATGGATTCCGTGGGGTCACGGGTGATGGACGTCTCCACGGTGGCGGGGGTACGCGAACGACGGAGGGTCCGCTCTTGCTTCGCCGCATGCGTGCTGCTTTGTTCCTTGGTTGCCGCTTTGCGCCGGACAGAGAAGCCCTTGCTTTCTGCTTGTTGCGATGCTGCTGCGTTGCTGTGCCTTGCCCCCTTACCCCCGGCGAATAAACGGGCCAGCGTCCGTCGCCGTTGCTAATGCTAACGCTATGCAGTTGCCACTGCCCCCAAAGCCTGGTTGACCGGTATCCCCGGTCCTCCGGGTCCTCCGTCATGCTGTGGGCCACCTCAGGCAGCCCTGGGACCCACGGGATCGAGCGAGGCAGGAACCACCTGTCGGCGCGAGATGCCCGGTAACTCCAGTAGACGGCATGATAAGTGGTTATGACTATGACTATGACTATATATATATATATATATATATATATATATATATATATATATCCTCCAATCTACACCCCTCTCCCAACTCTAGGTGGCTCCACCACACGGCTCTAAGGTACGGGCGAAGGGCACAATGTGGTGCATACATGTGGTGGAAGGGGCTAAACTCGGTCAAAACGGGCTCAAAACGGGCTAAAAACACTTGTTTCAGCATCCCAAATGGTCCGGGATCACTTTTGGAAAAACGCGTTTTTGACCCATTTTTGGTCCCAAAATGGCCCATTTTTAAGGCATTTTGGGTTTTTCCGTGGCCCATAACGCACCACCACGGGCTCAAAATGGGCTAAAAACACTTCTCTGAACATCCTAAGTGGTCTAGGAACAACTTTGGAAAAAATGATTTTTTTCGCCCCGGGGACCCTGGTGGACCCACCGTTGGCCCCCAACGTGCGCGGGCTGGCCGGCCCTCCGGCTCCACCAAGTGACCACTGGTACGGGGGTGTGAGTGGCTCGTTGGGCGATTCTGAGGCTTGGAAACCACAAAAAGTGGGGGCTTGCGGGTGGACTAGGCGCCCTTGGAATTCGGATTTGAGCCACGTAGCCCAAGATACGGCCCGTGCTTGGTTTCGGGGTGTTGGTGCGCATTGCGCAGGTTTTTGGGGCTTTTTGGCGCCTTTTTGGGCCGTTTCTCGGACATATCGTGGAATTGAAGGGCACTAGAGAGCTATTTGACACGGTGAAGTGAAGCCGCACGTGCGGTGTACTCACCGTATCCCTTGGTTTGGGCGTTTCGCCCGGGTTTTGGGGCTGTTTTGGGCGAAAAATGGCTGTTTTTGGCCCAAAACTGCGCAGATTTGGGAGGGCACGTCCCGACTTGGCACCCCCGCCCCGGGCCGCCACCGCTGAGTTTTTAGCTCAAAACTTGGATTTGGCAAGGCCACCACCTGGGCTCCAAGATGGCTAGAGTAGAGTAGAGCCCGGAGCGATGAGGTGGAGCAATGGCCAAAACGGTGAGGAGAAGTGCTTGTTGTTGCTTGCTTTTTGTTGCTTGCTTGTTGCTTGTTAGCTAGATTTAAGGGGAGAGGGGTGTAGTAATATATATATATATATATTGGGGGGCTCTTCTAGGGGCAGGGTAAATCCGGGGTCAAAGTCAGGATAGTTAATACAAAAGTAATGTGCCGGGCTCGCGGTGGGCCAACCCCCCCCCCCCCCCCCCGAGTGACCAAAATTTGCATTACCATGTTTACAATCCCACTGGCCGTAGGCATGTTTTGAAAATGTCAGAGATGAGGGCTGATGAGGCCCAGTAGTCCAAGCAGCGCCAGTTATGATAAAGCCTGCGCCGGTCACATGCTGGTCATGGAAAATTGTGCGCCAGTTACATGCCGGTCGGACCCATTTGAGGAGGCTTTTTGGGATGCCAACAACCCAATTCCCCCATCCATTTTCATGCCTCCTATTCTATGATTTGCTTCATGTGTCCCCATCCAGACATGTCAGGAATTGCACTTTTTTGGCAATAATCCATTTTGGAGCGGGCTGGGCTGGTCCGTGCTGGTTGCCAGAAGACTTAAGCCGGTCATGCCTGCGCGACTTGGACTGCTGTTTTGGCCCTTGAGAACTGAGGCATTTTCTCGCCTTTCTCTCCCTCCCCCCCTGTCCCTGGACCAATGTACTCTGATATCCATCATTTTTCATTTTTCAGCCCTTGCCTGCTCTATGGTGATTTCTCCCTGCCTAGGAACCATTTCTGGGTTCTTCTTGCAATTTTCATCCCCAAGGTGGATCATTTCCGGACCCAAAAGAAGGACCACATGGCCATCACAGAAAATCACCGAACAAGTTCTGAAGGGGTTGGGACTTTGACAAATGAATTAGTCCAGATCACAGAAATGTTGGATAGTGTGAAGGTGTGTTGGCATAAATGTTAGTGAAGTTGGGTAAGGCAGGTTGCTCAGGGCGTTTTTTGCAATGCTGTCCTTCAGCGGTCATTGCTTCCTCTGTGTTGCACTGTTCTTACACTGTTCTGCATCTACGCTCCCTTATCCTAGCCTTCCATTGCACTATTATGAATGACATTGTTGCTCCTGAGGTTGTCCAGCAGTTTAGCAAGCTGTAGGATCATCATGTTTATAATGCAGTTCATGAGGAGTGGATAGGAGCGACGTACATGAGGGTCCAGGTTGCAGTTTGTCCTGTGGTTTGTATGATGTGTTTTTTCCATGGTTGTAGCCCACACGTTTTTGAAATAGCATTCACTGTCCATTTCCATGCTGTTCCTCCAATTGTCGCCAATCCAGCACTGCTGCGCTAATTGCCTTGCCAGCATCCCTCTTGTGGACTCTTCATTCAGTGCTTGAACAACCACAACATGCATACAGATCTTTCTTGTGAAGAGGTGGCATGCATGTGTTTGCAAGAGAATTTCAATTTCCAATTTCTGCATGTTGCTGAGGATAATTTCAATCTGATGTCTGATGGCAAAATCCGCTCAGCTTTGCTCTGATTTGCAGGCCGAGATCTCTGGGCGGGAGGAGAAGATGACAGACACATCCCCATTGGTGAAGATCAAAGAGTCCATGAACAAGATCAAGGTGCTGTGAACCATCTGCAAGCCGAGCTAGGGAAGTTAAAGGACGAAGGCTTCGAACAGGGCATGGTGTACATGTTCAGACCTGGGATTTCCTGCTCTTTTTGTGCTGTTTGCCTCCAAACGTCATTTTGGGTTTCAAGAAGAATGACCAAATGTTGCAGTAAGGGCATACAGCCCCCATTAGAGGTTCAAACACACAGTAGTCAAACTTTTGCCCCGTGCGAGGCATCCACATGCCCTGTCCACCATTGTGCCCATCAGAACAATTTAGATATATCCTGCCAAAGCTGGTGGCATATTGAGGGTTTGTGCATCGGTCAGGTATGTACAGTGTGTGTATCTGTCTGTCTATGGGCCTGTATATGTAATTATCACATGCACAATACGTCTGTGGTACTCTACTGTTTCAGTTGTTTGTTTTCAAATGGTCGAGACTGGAGAAGAGATGCAAGGAAGAGGGCATGGTGGTTTTCAACATGATAGATGCTGCCAAGGTTCAAATTTGGAAATGATTAGGGTGCAATGACTGGTGTCTGGGTTGGGGGAATAACAAGACTAACAACTGGCACCTTTCTCGGGTGCATGGCCCATTGCTGGTGTTGTGCATCTATTTGGTTTCAGGTGTCAGGGTTCTTCATAGTATTTGGCTTCTTGAAGCATATGAACAACATGGCACGCCTGCTTCCTGTTGTTGTATTTGGGTAGGCAAGCACAAACATGCGTCGCACAAACCGCTGCGGCAACATGTGAGTAATGTGCAGCCCACAGATTGTATGTGAAGTGTTGGTGATGTGTGTGTGGGGGGGGGGGGGGGTTGCTGAGTGTTTTCCAAATAGCACCTAAAGGCACCCTGACTTGGAACATGTATTATTTCAAGTCAGGAGGGTCGGTGTTATTGCATCGTGTGTATGTGTGACTGGGGATATTAGGACTTCATGTGCTTAGGTTCTGCTGTAAATGAGGGAATATTTAGCACAGACAGATAGGTGGTCACATAGTCGAGTAAGCACATAGGTAAACAGGAACATTTTTGCTGGGCACATTTAGCACAAAAACCTGGGTCTCAAATGTCGATTATTCAGGTGCTTGGCAAATAGCTTGGCCCTCCAAAATCGAGTATGAACCCACAATTCAAATGCTAGGAGCTCAAATGGACTGTTGCATCCTATGCATGGCATCCTGTGATGCAGCAGGTTGGTGTGCAATATTGGTGGTAGGGGGAATGGCAGGGGGGTTCATTCATGATGCAAGACACATGTCGCAAAACCCCTCAGCATGAATTATTTTGATACCTTGAGAATTCATGAGAACATTTTTGAGTATTGGTTGTAAATTGCAAGGTGCAATTCAAAGCAAGGGCTGGAAAGTTGTATGGGCCAAAAAAAAAAGGTTCTAAGACATTTGGTGCAGCACACCGCTTGGAAAACTGAAGGCGTCTGCCGCTTGGAAAAAGTGCTTGGAAATTTTGATGGGCGGGGGTGGTTGGGAAAGTTCTTGCGAGGTTGCATGCGAGTTTGCCGGCTGGGTTGGGCTGGGATTGGTGCTTGCCAAAGGGGGGTGGGCGGGGAGGTTGGAGAAAGTCCTTGGAAATTTTGATGGGCTGGGGTGGTTGGGAAAAGTGCTTGCGAGGTTGCATGCGAGGTTGTTGGGTGGGCTAGGCTGGGATTGGTGCTCAGAAATAGCCTAGGGTCGATGCACAAAAAAGTGTTTGGGGTGTTTCTACCAAGAAGTGATTGGGAAAAGTAGTTCCAACAACCATGGCACACCATCATGTAGAAACCATTGTTGTCTCTGTGGGCCAAGTTAAAAAGTCGGTTGTGAATACCGCAGCAGACATGTAGCAATACCCCTAACCAAATTTACATTTGAAGGGAAGCACATTTGTTGCATGTGATACACGATGAACCCCTCAGGCGTTGTCCAATCTTCATGGTATGGGAAGGACTACATTTGAACCATGTCATCACAACTAGGGGATGCCACTAAGGGCACAATCCACCGTCGTGGGTTGGTTGTTGACATTGCTTTTCAATTTTTGGAACAAATTGGGTCAAGCCACCGCCTATGAACGTCCCCCATTTGGATGCCGGGTTGGATGAGTGGCAGTCCTACTTTGAACCATCTTTTGTTGTGTGCCTTCCTATCATGGTGACACAAGATCGAAGAAATGTATTGTGCTTGCACACACGTACCACATGAACAAAAGACAAGTGCACCGAAACCCAATGGGCTACCAATCGGGCAACTTGAGGGGGGTGCGAAGTAGCACCCACCCCAATGCTTTCAGTAATGACCACATGCATAACAGCCTGACATGTGATAGCTCTTGAATATTGTTGTGCACAAACATACAACCATTTAGGCACACATTGACACACCATGTGCATAAAAGATCTACACAAGTGGTCCTCATCAGCCACCTTGTTTTAACAGATTGGAGAAACAAACAATGTAGGGGTGGATGCTAACACCGGACAAGGCACACCGAGGGACCCCCAAAGTTCCCCGTACACTTTCAACATTGTGGACACATTTTTGTTTATCCCATGTTTGGCCTACCCCCTCGCCATTTTCAACGGGCAACCCACACTTGTGACAATGTCTCACCAATGGGTTACCAAGCTATCCGAGGCCGCATCTTATAGTCTGAGTGCACATTGTAATGTGGTTGCTCAAAAGCCGCCGAGGATGGATGCTAGTTTTCCATACCGCTAACGAGTCAAGCCAAATGCCTACCAAGCAATTGTTCGGGGAGCGGTTCATTTTTGTTTTTAGGGATGTGAATCATGGCATTTGGGGTTGTAACCATGGCGCAAAACGTTGTGAAGACATTGTGAAAATAGTGTGTGAAGACGAACATGAATGTTAGTTGAGTTGTTGGGGTTGGGCCCCAGAGACGGATGCGGCCAAGGCTGTGTTGAAGGGTTGCGTTGGCTGCGAATGCTACTTGGGTAGTGTTGCCATTTCTCCACGAGGGCTTGCCAATTTAATTTGATGATGTTTGGGGAACCACTCACTTACTTATTCACCCATTAGGATGCTCACTGCCTCGCTCGGATACCTACTCACTCAAAGAGGCACACGTGCGCAGCATGGCTCGAAGAACGCTTCTAGTGTTCTTCCATCCCTAGCAATGTCAGAAGCTTGGGCTCAAAAAATTGGTCTGACCATTGCTTTCAATTTTTTCGTCCCTAGCAATGCGGAGTGGGTCTCAGGGGGGAAAAAAGCACAAGAAGGAGAAGAAGGAGAAGAAGAAGCACAGGACCAAAGACAAGAGCAAGGCCAAGCCGGAAGGAAGGAAGGAAGAGAAGCGGGAAGAGCAGAAAGAAGAAGCAAAGCCGAAGAAGAAGGACCCAAAGGGGAAGGCAAGGAGGATCGTGGCAGACGACGATGCTCCAGACGAGGTGCAGGAGATCATGGCGGAGCCAGCGTGGATGGCTGCTCTGCCCCGGCGCGCCCTACGCTCTACACACCTGGAAGTGCCGGATGAGCCACTGTCACCATGTGGAAGTGCAAGCAGCAACAGCTCCAAGAGTGGCAGCAACAAGAGCAGCACGAGTAGCAGCAGCGGCAGCTCAAGCAGCAGTAGTGAGAGCGACGAGAGTGCCGAGAAGAGCCCGGTGCTTTAGAAGGGGGCCTTGAAGGCGGCAAAGACGGAGGCGCCGGAGAAGGGGAAGGAGAGGGCGAAGCCCCATTTCCTGGTGGAGACCCATGGCCGCCCGCCAAGCAAGCTCCCCACTGGGCAGACAAGGCAGGAGAAGTTCACCGGATCGGCGCACCATGTTCGATCCATCGAGATCCTGAAGAGCTTCCTTCTTCAGCAACGAGTATGGCTACTCGCTGGGTACTTTCGTCCACCATTACAAGAATTGCTGCGGGCAGCTCAAGGCGGCAACTGCAGCTAAAGGTATGCGTGTGCACTACGTTCGGAGTGCTGTGCATGAAGGCTCTCCCTGCGTCCCCAGGGTCCGTCGATCGTGTTGCGCGCGACGAATGCGTTGCGCACGTCGTCTCCGCATATGTCCCTGGAGACCTTCGTGTCGTTGAGCGCGTATTTCGTGTCGCCTTTACCTAGGAGGGCGACGTGGCACGGCCAATTGTGGCCGACAAGAACTATGAACTTGCCGTGTACAAGAACCCGAAGGTGGGGCACAAACCCCCACGCTTGGTCCCCTTCCTTACCTATTGTTGGTATGGGGAGGAGGTACCCAAAGACCGGAGAGGGAACCCTCTCCCTCCGGTCGTAGCATGCCACCGGGAATTCTCCCGTGCCGTAGATGGGACCAACCAAATGGCGCTGCAAATGCGCCAACTGGGGAGGCAAATGACCCGGAGCCGCGCTGTGCGTGCCTTCATGGTGCGGTACGCGGCCGGGAATGCCTTTGCCACCGCCAAGGCATTGGGATTGGTGGACGAGAAGACCACCATGTGGGAATTCCAATGGGACATCCTCAAGCCGCGGTACTTTAGCGGCGCGGAGTTCAACAACACAACGCCAACCGCTGTGGTCCCTACGGTGCATGCACCGAAGTGCTTTGCGAGCCGCCTATTGTGCACGCATTGCCGCGGCGGGAGTACTCGTTGGGCGTGTGGAGCGTGCGGGAAGCACATGCACATCAAGTGCTTCAGGGACGCCCACGACGTGTAGTCTGTCATGGGCGTGGCGGGGCGGAACGAGACGGTCAAGGCGGCAGAGGCCTTTGCCATCCCTACCCATGGGACCAGTGCGAACCCTGGTGGAACAACCGCGTAGGCTGGATACCCAACTGTGAGGACGCCCCCCCCCCCCAACAGTGGTACTCTGTTACACAACACGTCGTGCGCGTCGTACACGTTGCGCGCGTATTGCATCCGTGGCTCTCCATGTGTCCCCAAAGCCACACAAATTGTTCTGCGCGTTCCGGACGTGGTGCGCGTCGTAGAACTTTGTTGTAAATTCGTCCAGAACGCCTAGAACATTTCATGTGTCTCTCGTCACAAATGATGTCTCCGTAGACAGAGGAATATCCCGGACGAAGCGGTTTTCGTGCAGGACGCCTCTTGGTACCCCAACCACACGGCTGGTCGTGGCTTAGTGGTGGCAGATCCGGAGACGGGGTGGAGCCGGACGTACCGCATACCCATCCCGGTACACGTGGATGGACCTTACCAGGCGGAGTTGTACGTCGCTTGGGAAGTGCTGCGGGCGCACGGGGCCCACCGCGTGGTCTGGGGCACCCGGGGCCAACACTGGTCTTTCCACCATAGCAAACGGTACATAGACGTGGTCCAGTCCCGTAACCCGGGGTCCTCGCCGCTCTCTGCCGACTTGCTACGTGCCTGCCCGCGGGTATTAGCCGGGGGGTTCTGTGTTCCCCAACACCTGTATTCCCACCGCGTCGGCACCTATCTGGACTCCCTATTGGACATTGCCGACGACGTGGCGAAGAGACAGGCGGCGAAGGCCCCACCTGGGCCAGGTTGGATCCAGGGGCTCCAGACGCCCCGGGTCTGTTTCACCCACAACACCGTCTAGGTGCACAACCTGGACTGTTTGGTGGAAACCGCGGCGCGCCGCTTGTGGGGTCGCCACACGGTGGCCCCGGAGCAGATAGTGCGCAAGTCCCTGTCGGTCCATCACACTGTCACAGAACGCGGTCTGATCCGTTGGGGAGCCCACCTCCGCACGATAGCGCGGCGTGAAGGTCTGGGACATGCGGGGGACACCCGCCCTCGCCCCGCTTGCCTAACAGAGGTGGGGACCCGGCATTGGGCCTCTGCTTGCCCATGGCGACACCTATATCGGCTGGTTGTGCATACCCAGTTGCACATGCGCCTGGACACTTTCTGCGCGCGGTGGAAGCGGCACGGGGTATCTTCGTAGGGTGTCATAGTCCTGTATGGTCCGGATGCCTTTGCCCTCAGTGTGGGCTCGCCAAACGATGATGACCCTCATCCCGGACCGGGGGTCCGCACCATATACCTGGACCCTTTCGGTGATTGGGAGCCCAAGGAGCTGGGATATTTATATGACCGGGGGCTGGTGGTAGGGGCCGCGCAGCGCGTGCTCGCCATCGTCGTAAATTATTGGGATGCTTTGGATCGCAAGCGCGAGAAGCCCATCATCTCAGCGGCCAGAGAGGTCTACTACCGAGACGGCGACGGGCAAACGTGGGATCTGGCGATCCGGGTCCCTAAGCGGTTTGACCCGGCCTCCTATGAGCTCGGGAGTCGGCCAGCAATGGCCGGATTTTTGCCTGGGGCGAGCCTACTTTGGCCCATCTGCGAGCGCGGGCAGCTCTCTGCTGTCATGCCTCAGGGGCAGCAGCCGCCCCCTGACCGGGGCGGGTCCCAGCGAGTCTTTTGGTACTCGCACTGGCCGTTACCCAAGGCCGTGGGGCGTTGGCCCCGGGAGGTCCGCGGGGCGCACCTGGTCATCATCGACAGGCCGGGCGGCCCCCCAGCTCGGCGGTTGGTTTGGCTCATCACCTATGGGCCGCCACTCCGCTACATGGGGTTGTATGAGACAAGAGATTCCCACGACCGCGGGCTAGTGCGCCGGTTCAGGATATGCTGCTGGCCACGTTGCGCATGGCCGGTTACCAGCCGCGGCTCACATACCAGCTACTGGGGCTCGCCCTTTGACCCTCTCACTAAAACCAACAGCACACCACGCCCCGGGTACGTTCCTGGGGACAGGGCCGAAGAGGTCCGAGGGTACAGGTCCAAGCGCGGACATCTCCGGCAGCAGTGCTGTGCGACAGGGGGGGGGGGGGGATTAGGCTACGGACCAAGCCCCCGAGACCTGCCGGCCAAACGCCGCCCAGCCGGCAGCTGCTGGCGGGCTAAGGGCCCACACCCGTGAGACTGTGTCCCTCTCCCCAAGGGGGGGTGGTGGACCGTGTCGGAAGTGGAGCCGGCGCTCTGCCCCACCCCCCAACGCCATGCCCCTGGGGGGTTCCAACAGCATGTAAGGCGGTGGGGCGTGCGCGCTGTGCGGGCCAGGGGACGAGGGGAGGAGACAAAGCGGAGAGCCGCCGCCATGATGCTTAGTCGGACGGGTTGGGACAGAGACCCCCCTCTCGGTTGTGGGTAGACCGGGGAGGGCCAGCAGGCACCATGGGGATGTGCCGCGGGTGCGCCCTACCGGGGGACCGCATCTCCTCCTCCTCCTCCTCCTCCTGTGTGCATCGCTTTTTGTATGCACCGCCTTGTGTGTTCCTTCCAACCGTTCCCACACACATTGAGCACCTTGGCTCGCTTCGCACAACCCGCTAGCCATCCCGTGCACCCCTCCTTAACGAACAAGAGATCTGTGGTAGCTACAGATTGCACTGTATGCGCCTTGCCTTGTGTATGCACCGCCTTGTGTGTGCACCACCAACCCTTCCTCGACATGTTCCGCCCCTTGGCTCACTTCGCTCGACGTGGGGGCTAGCCCCCGCACCCCCTTTAAGTCACAAGCTTCCTGCAGTGGGGTGCGGGCCTCCTTGTGTGTGCACCACCTTTCGTATGCACCGCCTTGTGTGTGCAACACCAACCGTTCCCAAACACATTGTGCACCTTGGCTTCCTTCGCTCGACACGGGGCCAGCCCCTACATCCCCCTTGAATAACAAGACTTCTGTGGTCGCCACAGCATCCCTTGTCTATGCATCGCCTTGTGTATGCGGCGCTTGGTGTGTGCACCAACAACCCTTCCCACACACATTGCACACCCCGGCTCGTTTCCCTCGATGTGGGGGCAACCCCCGCACCCTAGTTAAATAACAAGACTCCTGCCGTGGCCGGAGGCCGCCTTGTGTGTGCATCGCCTTGTGTATGCACCGCCTTGTGTGTCCACTTCCAACCCTTCCCACACACATTGTGCACTTCGGCTGACTTCGCCCGACCCACTGGCCAGCCCTTGCACCCCACTTAAATGACAAGACTTGTGTGGTGGCTACAAGCCGCCTTGTGCGTGCACCGCCTTGTGTTTGCACCGCCTTGTGTGTGCAATGCCAACCCCCAACCCCCAACCCCCCACTGCGCGCCTCATTAGCGCCAATCCCGCCTCCGCCCCCCCCCCTGCGCCTCGTTAGCGCCAAGTCCCCCGCGCCAACCCCCCTCCCTCCTCTCGCGGGCCTTGTTAGCACCAAACCCCATCCCCCCCACATGTGCCCAGTTAGTGCCAACCCCCCCACCCTTGTGCGCTTCGTTGGCGTCAAAATCCTGCCCCCTCCCGGTGCGCCTCGTTGGCGCCAACCCCCCCCCCCCCCCTACGCGCCTCCTTCTCGGTCGTACTATGGCCCGTGCTAATGTATTGTCGGGGTGTGCTATGTGTGTACACAACCACACACGGCCGGACACAACCACACAATGCCACACACAGCCACACACAACCACACACAGTCACAAGCTACCATGCATAGCCACTCATAGCCACATAGAGCCACTCACAACCACATAGAGCCGCACACCGCCACCCACCTATAGTCACATCCACACTCAGCCACCCATAGCCACACACACACACGAAGATACAGCCACACACAGCCACAAACAGCCATGCAGAGCCACACAAACCCAACCACACAACCACATGGAGCGACACACAACCACCCCATGTTGTGACATGGTGTATGTGTGTGTGCGTGTGCATGTGCATGTGTATGTGCACATGTATTTGTAGCCATGGGAAGCATCCTCAACAGAGCTTCCACATTGGAATTTTTTTGTTCTCGTTTGGTTTTAGGGACTGTCCAAACTTCATTCTAGTATTGTTCTAGCCAACAAACACTTCCCGAGCTACCACATCTCCGGCGGTTCCTGGAACAAAGCTACAAGAGAAACATTTGATTTGTGTGTTTTGTTGACGATGGTTACGATGGCTACACATAGGTGTGCGCATACACACGCGCGCACACATACACCACAACATAGCACAACACAACACAACACAACACGACACAACACAACACAGCACAACGCAACACAACGCAACACAACGCAACACAACGCAACACAACACAACACATTGCAACACAACACGACACAACACAACGCAACACAACGCAACACAACGCAACACAACACAACACAACACAACACAACACAACACAACACAACACAACACAACACAACACAACACAACACAACACAACACAACACAACACAACACAACACAACACAACACAACACAACACAACACAACACAACACAACACAACACAACACAACACAACACAACACAACACAACACAACACAACACAACACAACACAACACAACACAACACAACACACAATGTTGTGCCGTGCTTTGTTGTGTTGTGCAATGATGTTGCTATGTTATATGTTGTGTGCTATGTGTGTGGCTCCATGTGGCCGTGGGTGGGGGTTGTGTGGCTGTGTGTGGCTGTGTGTGGCTATGTGGCTCTGGGTGGCTGTTCATGGCTGTGTTTGGCTATGTGTGGATGTGTGTGGCTATGTGGCTGTGTGTGGCTGTGTGTGGTATATGCTTGCACATCCGCACCCACATTCTCACACACACACACACACACACACATATCCACTTACTCACCTATGAAGGGGAAACACACACTAGTTGAGGGGGGGGGGGGTTACTAGAACCTTGAAACGTGTGTTTGTGTGTCTCTGTGTTGGTGGGGTGTCTGGTGTGTTGTGTGGTATGTGTCTATTGTGTGGATGTGACACTTCGTCAAATGATGTGTAGTGAGACACATATGTGTGTGTGCCAACTGCCAATTGGCCCAAGAATGTGTGTGTGTGTGTGTGATATTGTGTATACGCTGAGACTGGTCCATGATGTTGACTCCTCTCCCCTTTGCGCAGTGCAGTAAGGTTGGGACTGATAGGCAACTGACTCCCCTCCACTGTCCCGGGTCAACCCCTAAGGAGGCCGTATGCCCATTTGCCGTGTAGGCTCCTGCCCCGGCTGAACGCGCTGGCAGGGGTTGTACCCGATGCAGAGATGGTCACCAGGGGTCAGGACTTGCTTCGTTTCATCTCTTGTACCTGTGCTGCAGAAAGGCGCCTAGCCTTCATTTCGATGTCTACATTCTTTTGATGGCCCGACGAGAAGTCCAGGTGCCCAGTGCCCTGTTTGCCTCCAGGGGTTTGCGGTGTTGGGAGCTTATTGCATGTTTGTGTGTGCGATGTGATTGCAACATGTGTACAAAAGCATGTTGTGGTCTCTGTATGTGGGGGTGGGTGCACACATGCATGTGCCTATGTTGGTGTTTGTGTGTGTGTATGTGTGTGTGTATTTGGACGTGGGTGTATTGGCTTGCATGTGCCCTTAACCCTGACCCCTAGGCAAGCGAAACATGTTGGATGTTTTTGTGGTATTCTCATTCTAGGCTAGGATGGTCACATTTGTCATTGGTGCTGATGATGGGCAGTGCCATCAAAACCCCATTGTCACGATAATCGTCGGAAACAAGAGGTTCAGGACGGTGTTGCACTGCAGTGAGACTGAGGGGCTCCCCACTTGGAAGAATTTCTTGCTCTTACAGCACGTTTCAAACCACCCCCGAAAAGACAACCTAACAGCTTCGACTGTTGGATCCCATTAGGCTGGTGTGGATGCCTTTTGAGATCACCCCCATATTTTCATGACCCCTGCATAAGGCACTTTGTACGGTTTGCAGTTTTCACATTTGTCACTGTGTTTAGATGCTTTTGGTTGGTGCTGGTGAAGGGCATTGCCACAAAAACCCCATTGTCAGAATAATTGTCGGATTTGCCCCCTGTCATTTTAGGGTGCCGACGCCGTAAACATTTACGGCGGTGGCGCTGTAAATGTGTACCCACTACGGAATGATCCCCCCTTGCTATAAAAACGTCGTTTGTTGCTCTTTGGAGGTCCTCCCCTCGAAGCTCAGCCCCGGCACAAGGTAGCGGTCATTGTGGGGCGAAACGAGCCAGTGGCCCACGATACTATCGGACCCACCGTTCGTTGTAGTGGTGTACATCGCCATGAAGATCCCGTGGGTATGACGGCAATCGTACGGAACTGTGTACACATGTGTGCATGGATTGATGAAACCCGACAGATGAATGTGTTGAGGTGCCGTTGTGGTTGTGCTATGTGCAAGGGCACGAGGGATGTTTGCACAAGTGTGGTACCCAAGGTTTCTCTCTCCTCAGGGGGCATTTTGGGAGGTGTGTGAAAGCTAGCCCCTTACGGGTAAACGCGTTGGAAAAGTAGCCTGCGGCGCGCGCGCACCGCGCGAACAATGCGGATACTCCCCCCTTGCCAATTGGGGGTCTTCACTGGTGTATCCAATTGCCATAGGTTATGACGCCGATTACAGTTAGCACATATGGGACACAACAATGGACTATGCAGACCCCCCCCCCCTTGTCCATCTCTTCCCTTCTCCTTTTAGACACAGAAAATATTTTTTGGTCATAGTATTGGTTTTCAATCAGGAGGCAGACGACCTTTTTTTGCGGCGTTGGCGCCGTAAACATTTTTGCAAGGAGATGTGACATTAAGGATTAATCTCGACACCAAACATTACAAAAAATGGGAGTGTTCCATTCTCATTTCATCAATAATTCCCTCCTTGCAGTTGTCCAATTTGGGAGATGTCTTTTAAACTGTCTGGAAAGTGCTACTTATAGTGATCTGTCCTTTTATGGATCTGCTTTGCACAATTACCTAGGGTTGCCAACGACGTGTCGTATCATATCGTAGCATATCTGAACAAGGTCCACATCCTGCGCTACTAGTTTAAACCGTTGCTCGAACTATGTTTTTGAGATAGAACTCGGTGTAGAGAAAATGCAAAATTTGACCGAGATCCGTCAATGTTTACGGCGTTTCATTGGTCATACATTTACAATCCAGGGGGTTAGAGCCCTATCGCGCGCATGTTTTCAAAAGGAGTGCATTTTTTACGGTGCCCTGGGTGTGGGGGTTTACGGCTGTACGTGTGCGTGAGGGCGTAGTGCACCCCAAGATCAAGGAGGCTTCCATACCCCTAATAGATACACCCTCCCCATGTGTTGGTGAGTAGGCTATATGCACGACGTTCCCTCCGCACCCCTACCTGACGATCACTTTAGAAGAACATTTAATTGTTGCTTGTGGTGGGAATTACAAACCCATGCTTGTAGACATCTGAATGAGGACTTTTCATTCTGTGGTTCTGATAATTGTGCTATTGCTCATGTCTTGAGTGAAACTGAGGTTTTGCTAAAAACTGAAGTTTGCCTCATGCAGACATCTCTGTTTTTTGTTGGTTTTTTTCATTGCTCTAGCATGAAGGGAAAGTAGGGGGTGCAGGGGACAGTGCAACTGTTGATGCGCACGCTGAGTTCGGTCCCGGAGGCCTGTTGGAGTGTATCTGATTCCAGAGGTGCTGTGGAACCGCCTGCTGGTAGAGTCCTATGTTTGGGGTGGAGACGCGGGGATTGGCAGAGGCCCACGTTACGGGTGTGCTCCTCATGCCCAACCAGGTGCAAGGCCTGTGGCTCCTGCTCCTCCCATTATGCCAACAGGTTGTTGGGCGCAAGAGGATGATGAAACTATGAATGGTTTGCATGAGTTAGAAGCTTCAGCTGTTTCACATGCATACAATGTTAACAGATGTACTGGATTTTTGCCTTTTTCTTTATGTTGTAGACCTGTGGTCTGCAATGCAAACGATGCCTAGCACGCTGGTGTTTGCCTGAAACAGTTGCATAAGAATTGGGTGACCCAGATTTAGTTCAATGTTCTGTTCTCACCCAGCGACACCATTCCATCAGAGTGGTTTCTGCAAGCACGTCCTTATCACCGACCCATTATCCCATTAGATTTATTGCAGGCAGTTGTTCAGGGGCACGAGTTAGAATAGTGAGTTTGAAGAAACACATGTTTCCTTGCAGCATGAAGTGAAGGAAATGGAGCTTCGCATTGGAGTGCTGCAACATGCAACGCTGCACCACAAACTTCGCCAGTCCAACAATTCCAAGCCTGGGGTCAACGCCCCTAAGAATCCTGACGAAGATGGTGAGGGGCTTGGGCAAAATTCTGGTCAGCAGAATATGAGCAGCGCTTGAAGGAGAGCAGTGTGCCGCCAACCAGTGCATGCAGCTGTTCATCTTGGGGGGCATATGTGCACAGGCTTGGATATGCAGCCTGTAACAAGCGCTTTGTGTGGCTCCATTTACCGCTATTGCCTCTTCCTCTCTCTCTCTCTCTCTCTCTCTCTCTCTCTCTCTCTGGTTGTGCCATCGGGGTCTTTTAACCACGCCTTTCTGCCTTTGCATCTCATCTCTGGCCTTCTGGTGATTGACTTACATTTCGACTGCTGGGTGTCCTCCTGCCAACTGAACCAACGCCCGTTTGAACCCTTTTGATTCTACTGATTTCTTCAGTATGATATGTTTGTCAATCCAAATTCATCATATGCTCACGTGCTGATTCCTTACCAGTATTGGCATTTTCTGCAGTTCTGTGGTTTCACAGAAATTAGGACAGTCCTGATTTTACAAAGGACCCCAAAAAGGTCACCAGATCTGTCTTTCCAAGCCTTCTTTTCCTGCAACCCTTTGTTCCCTGCCCTCTGCCCCCCTGTTCTTGCACTTCTATCTCTTGTAACCCTGTGCCTGCTCGCGTTTCACACTCCAGGGGCACAAATGAACGGCGCTGTACATACCCATTGTTGTCAACTGGTTGCTGTATGTCTGCAAGAGCAATGCATGCAGCCAAGACCTCGATGTGCAAGTCAAGGGGGATGAGATCTGTCGTGGTCGGCAGCTGCTTGTGTGCCTGCATGATTGTGTGGGGTTTCCCTCTATAAGCAAGGAATTTACAATTTACCAGCAATGTGCAAGGATGTGTGCCTTTCTGTGTTTCTGCTTTTCTTTTTGCTGCCTGCAAACACCTGCCACGCTTAAATCCAATCATTTCCCTGGGGCTTGTTTTTTGAAGGCATTTGAGGCTGGAGAATTCATGGGAACATGTCAGAGATCTGGCAGTGCCACGTGCCGTGATGCAACTGGATGCTCGAGTTGTTCGCCTTGCTTCATTAAGTTTGTGCTTGCTGGTTGTTCCTTCCCCTTGGTCATTCTGCTTTGTGTCCGGGTAATTTGCTGCATGATTATCAGTCTGGTTGGGTAGATTTCATGTAAAACAAACAACAACACCAGGAGGCCCTACCTCAAGTTTTGATTTACGCCGTTTTTTTTCCTTTGGGTCACATGGACATCGGAGGCACCGTCAATGCCCCCACTGTCAAGCAATCTCCGATTAGCAGTCTCACATTTACCCTCCCACATTCACTCTTGCTTTTCAGTCCTGTTGCAATCTTCCTCCCAACTCTCTACGCTGCCTATTCACATGCATCATCCCTTTCCGCTCTCCTGTCCTCCCCCGGCTCCTTTCCAATCCTCTCCTCTCTTCTCTTCTCCTCTCCTCTCCTTTCCTCTCCTCTCCTCTCCTCTCCTTTCCTCTACTCTCCTCTTCTTTCTCCTCTCTATGGGATTCTCACTTCTGTTTTCGTACTCTGCTCCACTGTTCTCTCATCTGCAACTACATATCCTTTTTGCGATTACCGCGTAACCAGATATCTTATTTATGCCAGATCTGTCTGATCTGTCTGCCAGATCTGGGGGGGGGGAGGCATTTCAACCTTTTTACCTGGAGCATTGTGGAAAGCTGGTGTGCTGCATTGTTGTGGAATGCAATCTACAAACTGACAACTGTCTTCTGCATAGCTGCCTATTTTCTTTGATTTGGACTGAATTGCAAATTGTTCCCGACCCTCCTCTGCCCCGCATTCCTAAATATTGCACTCCGGATGTAGATGCATGCTTGCATTTCTATAACCATACATGCGTGTGCTGACTCAACATTTTCCACTGAAGGTTGTGCATTCCTCCTTGATTTGGCTGTGCTCACTTTTTTGTGTTTGCAGTATAGTAGCTATTGGTGGCTTTGTCAAGCAGTGTAGGTCTGCATAATGTAGGCGCCCAGGCTTTTGTCCTTGCAGGCCTGTACATGTGTTTTATTGGCAGTTGGTACCCCTGGATGTGTTTGTGGTGGGGGGGGAGGGGCATCTTTTTGGGCCACTTTTGATACGGAGCCCTAATCCACGCTTTTTGCAGGGCCCCTTTCTGGTTGGGGATATGGACTGGCCCCTTTTCGGTTGGGGATATGGACCGGCCCCCTTTCCAGTTGGAGGTATGGATTGACCACTTTCCGGTTGAGGATACCCACCCGCAGAAACCAGTGCTTTCATGTGGGGCACCAAAGGGTATTCTGAGGTTTCTTGGCGTCAAAGCATTGCTTGTGTTCGCAAATATCTTGAGCATGCTGTACAAGAAACTCGCTGGGCTAACAGGTTCAATCCTTTCAACCATTGTCCCCATTTTCCGTTCTTTATGACACATTTCACGGACTCCATGCCCATCAGTTCCATTGGTGGCATATCCAGTGCTGACTTGTGGAATTCTAAGTATGTGTCGCATGTTTACAAGTAATTGTTGCCGTTGATATGTCAGGATAGTCAATACAAAAGTAGCGCCGGGCATGTGCAGGGCGTGCGCCGGGCATGTGCAGGGCGTGCGCCGGGCAAACACCCCCACCCCCCACCCCCATGTGTGCACATTTCAGCACGTTGTGCATGCTGCATAGGCAGTGCAAGTATTTTGGCCATGAGGGCAGACTAAGCAATTGTAGTTTGTGTCATCTGTGGGACAAAGTATCAATTTATTTACCCACGACCACTCAAAGATGGATGCAGATGGTATTGCTTGTGTATGCTTTCCAGAGGATGTTGTAGGGAGGCATGCCTCGCGATGCAATTGTTTCAAGATCTTTCAACCCCTGTGCTGCCGAGGAGCGTATCTCACATGCTGTTTGTTGGTGCAACTAGGGGAGGCAGTGGTGCTCCCGTCTGGGCTATCATGCAAGCTGCGGAGCTTTGAAGCTACTGGGATGCCCCCCCCCCCCCGCCACCGCAATCTTGGTCGGTCGCTGTGTGAAACAAGGTTGGTGTACCAAAGGTACCACCTGCACCTTCACTTGGCTCACCTTAAGTATGTCTCACCCCATGGCCACTCCGGAGGAGGAATCAGGGTTTTGCTTAGTGTCCGTCCTACCCCACGGGGGGGGGGGCTGGGTTGGTGGGTCTGGCAGAATTTCAGGGTGGGTGGGTGTCCAACCCCCCCCCCCCCCGGGGTGGGGTGGGACTTTGTGGGGGCCCTTGGGTCTATCGAGCCCGTGCCACTTCTTTCTTTCTTCTGGCATTGCATATCATGTGTGCATGCCCCACGCCGATAAAGGGGCTAGGATGCATTGTCATTTGTGTCAAATGCGAAGGGGGTAACGCTAAAACCCCACTCTGTGAAAAACTTGGTCTTCTATATTGCATGTCTCAGTTGGGTACGTGGGTGGGTGGGTGGGTGGGTGGGTGTCAAACCCCCCCCCCCCGGGGGGGGGTGGGACATTTGTCCGTCTGTGGGTATGCCAAAATTCTGGGTGGGTGGGTCCCTGAATTAACCCCCCCCCCCAGGGTGGGTAAGCAAAACCCTGGGAGGAATGTATAACTCAGCCACAATGGGGCCGGACCGTCTCCACCGGGGGGCAGAAAGTACTGGCACCCTGCAGCCCACAATTTAATGACACACCGTTACAAGGCTTCGTAGGGGAGGGGGTGAAAGAGGGTAGAGACCAACCCACCCATCATGCGCCCACCCTCTATTCTCCATGTTCAATCCAGCTGTTGCAAGGTCTCCACAACCGAGGCCTGCAGTGCTAACAGGAGATAGTCGTGAAGTGCCCACATTGTGTTGCATGGTTGAGATTTTGAACATTTTATGAATCATTGATTTTTTGGATTGTATTGTGTGTGGTGTTGTGTGAGATGAGAGGTTAGGGGTCCACCACAAATCGCAAGCTTCCTCAGTGTTTTTGAAGTTCTGGGACAAACCTTGAAACCCCCATGCCTGAGTAATGATGTATGGTTTGGGGTGAGCCACGCAAAACCCATCCATTTGTGATACAGTGTTCGACAGTGTGGCAATGCTTCAGGCAAAATGTGGGCAACTTTGTTGCGGTGTTGGAGGCCCTATGTGGGCCACATGGTTGCAGTGCCTGAGGCACAACATGGGCCAAGGTGTGAGGCCGTCTAAGGCAAAGCTTGGCCGCAATGTGGCATGTCCTAGGTGGCGGTGCTTGGTGCTGGAGGCCATAGTTGTGTTTGAGGCACAGGGTGGGGCTTAGTTTGGTAATCGGTGAGGCACAAAGTGGTCCACAATGTAACTGTGCTAGAGGCACCAGGCACAGAGTGGGCTGCAGGGTGGATGTGCAGGCGGCCTATTGTACAATTTGGGCCAAGGGTGCATGAGACACAATGTGGACCACAGTGTCGTGATGCCTAAGCACCAGGGTGGGCCACGATGCGGCAATACTTGAGACACAAAGTGAGGCACAATGTGGCAAAGTGGGCCATAGCCATGGTGCCCGTGGCAGACAGCGGGCATCATTATGGGTCATAGTGTGGCGGTGCCTCATCCTTGAGGCACAACATGGGCCATGGTGTGGCGGTACATCAGGCACACTATTGGCCACAACTGCCGTTCCTTGAAGCACAATTCGGCCACAATGTGAGCCAATTAAAGACAAAGTGTGGGCCATAGTGTGGCTATGGCTCTGCTTAAGGCAGGGTGTGCGCCAGAGTGTGTGTGGTGCCTTAAGTACAAAGGAAACTACATTACGGCGGTGCTTGAGGCTCAAACAGGGCCACAATACCACATTGTTCAAGACACATTGTGTGGCGCAGTGCTTGTGCGTGATGCACATCGGGGGCCACACTGTAGTGGTGCATGAAGCAAAGAGTGTGCCACTATGTGATGGTCAATAAGGCGCGATTTGGTTGATGGTTTTGCCGTTGTTGAGGCCCACTGTGCCACACGTCGTAGCGATGTTTAACGCATAGAGTGGGCCACAGTGTGCCACATTGCAGAGGGGGTTGGGGCATGCAAAATTGTGGCCTAAGCCACAAAATGGGCGACAATGTGCCACTGCCTATGGCACATTCTGCGCTAAAGTGTGGTGGTGCTTGAGGTGGTGATTTGGATGTGGTTGTCATTGGGGCACAACGTGGCGGTCTTTGCCGCCCACGCTATGGTGGTGGTTGAGGTGCAGAGTGCCGCACAGTGAGGCGGTGCGTGAGGCACAAAGCGGGCAACGAGACGGAGGTTCTTGGGGCATTGAGTAGGCCACAATGTGTAGGTGCACAGGGAATAATGAGATCGGTCGTGTTGCTACATGTCAGGTATAGTGTGGGCCGGAGTGCGATGTGTGTTCAAGGCACAAAATGGGTCTCAAAGTGTGTCTATGCCTGAGGCACAGACCGGGCCGCAATGTGGCGGTGCCCGTTGTCGGAGGCCATGGTGGTGCAAAACGCACAAAGTGGGCCGCAACACGGCGGTAATTCAGGCCCAATGTATTATGGCTTGAGCCACAAGCTAGGGCAACATGTTACAGAGTTTGACACATAGAGTGACACAATGTGGATTTTGGCTCATAGGTGGCGTACCGTGCGGACTGGAGTGGTGCATGTGACGAGCTTGGGCCACAATGTGGTAGCATTGGAGGAATTTGCTAGCCACCGAGTGATTGGGCCATGTGAGCTTCACGAAGCGCCGGCCATGATTTCGTGGACACCGTTCCGTATGGCATGCAGTAGGCGGCGCTTTTGTGGAACAATAGTCCTGCGCGCCTTCCACTCCTACAAAGTGTGGTGCTCGCGCCGGACACCTGCATTGTAAAACCCCCCTGAAGAAAGGTTGTTACATCAAGCGCAGGCGCGGGCGTCGTATACCCCCCCTTTTTGGGGGTCATTCATGTAGCATACCCCAAGGCATGATATTTGATGTCCCACCCCTTGTAAAATCATTATTTTGCCCAATAAGACCATCCCCCGATGGATTTTTTGATTCTGAGGCCTGTATCCGAACCTTGTAATGCATGTGTTTGTAGAGGCGAGAAGGGATAAGTAATGCCCACACGGACGGCCTGTTGGCATTCAAGGAGCAGGGGTTTAAGGGCATAACCCGTTCCCCCCACTCCTGGTAAGTTGCGGTGATCCGGGAGTGGGCCGGCAAGGTGCTTGGGCCAAGGAAGCATTCCGCATGTCCCAAACCTACACTGTGCGGACTCACCAGGAGCCCCGGGGGGCCTACCTGGCGGCGTTCACCCCGCGGCCGTACACTCACCATTTGCGGTGCCCCCACCTCATGCAGACGTTGCAGCAGCAGTCCCTGCCAATGTGGATGCCTGCCCAGTCCTAGGGTGCCACCCTCATACTGTTGCGGCGCCCGAGGCTGTCCTGGGCGGGGGCGTCGGTGACCCCTCCCCCCCTCCCGAGGTGGAGGTGTACCCCACGCCGTATGGGGATGTCACAGAGGTAGTTGTGCCCCCAAAAATCTATGAAACGGTGCAAGCTTTGGGGCACCACCACTTCGGGGATATCTGCACCCCTAGCGACGGAATCCTCGGGGAGAGGGCCGTGAAGGAGCGGGCGTTGGCTTGCAAAGGAATCCCGGGCCTCCGCATGTGGCTTGCCCACCACAGCGCCCCCTTCGTAGCCCCTGGGCGGTCGCCGCCGCAGACGTGGCAATAACCCCCCACGGATTGGATCCCGGGCGCTATGCCGGAGTACTCGGCGGAGGCGGTCGTCGGAGGACGAGTTGCCAAGACCAAGAAGGAGGAGATGGTATACCACAAACGGCATGGCCTGAAGGTCTCCACCGCTATGAAGCAGACCATGGAAGCCGACCGCTAGGCACCGGAGCTCTAGGTCTGTAATTAGCCCATTGACACCCGGGTGCATCGCCTCCCGGTGGCACTGCTGGGTGTACAGCTGCAAGTGAGTGCGCCGGTGCACACCCGGCTCTGGGCTAACCACCACTATGTGTCGTTGGAACACGTGCCAGACACTAGGGTGCATGTAGCAGCCATGATGTGGTTCTGGAGTCCACGGGCGGAGGCCTATTGCCACTTGGCGCATTCATCCCCCCTCTGTGGTGAGGGTGACTACTTCACTGCCGCCGTGGTTGTGGATTGCACCAGCTCACAGTGCG
Source organism: Eutreptiella sp. 'Long Island Sound 2002' (assembly GCA_964036045.1). Lineage (NCBI taxonomy): Eukaryota > Euglenozoa > Euglenophyceae > Eutreptiales > Eutreptiaceae > Eutreptiella > Eutreptiella sp. 'Long Island Sound 2002'. The sequence continues at coordinate 89,916,940 of OZ038381.1, forward strand.
GGTGCCAAATCCAAGTACCCCACCGTGTGCGTGGGGCACCGTTGCCCCGGCCAGCCGTACCGAGCACCCATGTATTCCTCACTCCACACAAGGGATACACAGCTTGCGGAACTGCACGCGGCCCTCGAGACGCATCTCCGTTGTGTTGTGTGGCCCATGGAGTTGGCATTAGAGACTTACAATCCACGCTTTGTTGCGTGGCCCCTCGAGTTGGGGTTAGGGACTCACAATCCACACTTCGGGGTGGCCCCTTGAGTTGGGGTTAGGGACTCGCCATCCACACTTTGTTGCTTGGCCCCTTCAGTTTGGGTTAGAGACTGGCAATCCACGCTGTGTAGCGGTACCGCTTGAGTTGGGATTAGGGACTCGCAATCCATGTTGTGTTGCGTGGCCCCTTGAGTTGGGGTCAGGCACTCGCAGTCCACGCTTTGTTGCATGGGACCTTGAGTGGGGTTAGGGGTTGGCAATCCACGTTTGTTGCGTGGCCCTTTGATGTGGGGATATGGACTCGAAATACACATGTTGTTGCATGGTGTCTGGAGTTGGGGTTAGGGACTCACAATCCACGCTTTGTTGCTTGGCCCCTTGACGTCTGGTTAGGGCTTTGCAATCCACGCTTTGTGGCGTGGCCCCTTGAGTTTGGGTTAGGGACTCGCAATCCACGGTTCGTTGTGTGGCCCTTGGAGTTGGGATTAGGGACTCACAATCCGCGGTTTGTGTTGTGGCCCCTTGATTTGGGGTTAGGGACTCGCAGTCCACATCGTGTTGCGGTCCCCCTTGAGTTGGGGTTAGGGACTCACAATGCACGCTTTGTTGCGTGGCCCCTCGAGTTGGGGTTAGGGAATCACAATCCAAGCTTCGGTTTGGCCCCTTGAGTTGGGGTTAGGGACTCGCAATCCACGCTTTGTTGCGTGGCCCCTCGAATTGGGGTTAGGGACTCACAATCCACATTTCGGGATGGCCCCTTGAGTTGGGGGGACTCACAATCCACACTTTGGGGTGGCCCCTTGAGTTGGGGTTAGGGACTCGCAATCCACGCTACGTTGTGTGGCCCCTTGAGGGGGGGTCAAGCACTTGCAATCCGTGCTTTGTTGTGCGCGGCCTTCAGTTGGGGTTAGGGACTGGCAATCCACGGTTTGTTATGTGGCCCGTTGAGTTGGGGTTAGGGACTTGCAATCAGCGTGTTGTTGCTTGGCCCTTGGAGTTGGCGTTAGGGACCTGCTATCCACACCATATTGTGTGGCTCCTGGAGTTGGGGTTAGGGACTCCCAATCCACGGTTTGTGTGCTGGCCCCTTGATTTTGGATTAGGGACTCGCAATCCACGTTGTGTTGCTGTGCCCCTTGAGTTGGGGTTAGGGACTCGCAATTCACGCTTTGTTCCGTGGCCCCTTGAGTTGGGGTTAGGGACTCACAATCCACACTTCGTTGTGGCCCCTTGAGTTGGGGTTGGAACGCAGTCCACGCTTTGTTGCATGGGGTCTTGAGTTGGGGTTAGGGAGTCGCACTCCACGCTTTGTTGCGTGGCCTCTTGAGGTGGGCAAAGGGACTTGAAATACACGACCTGTTGCATGGTGCCTTGAATTGGGGTTAGGGACTCGCAATGCACGCTATGTTGCTTGGCCCCTTGAGGTCGGGTTAGGGACTTGCAATCCACGCTTTGTTGTGTGGATCCTGGAGTTGGGGTTAGGGACTCGCAATCCGCGCGTTGTTGCTTGGCCTCTTGAGTTCGGGTTGGGGACTCGCAATGCACGCTTTGTTGCGGGGCCCCTGGAGTTGGGGTTAGGGACCCGCAATCCACGCTTTGTTGCTTGGTCCCTTGAGTTGGGGTTAGGGACTCGCAATCGAGGCTTTGTTGCGGGGCCCCTTGAGTTAGGGTTGGGGACTCGCACTCCACGCTTCGCTGCCTGCCCCGTTGAGTTGGGGTTAGGGACTCGCAATCCACCCTTTGAGGTCGGGTTAGGGACTTGCAATCCACGCTTTGTTGTGTGGCGCCCGGAGTTGGGGTTACGGACTCGCACTCCACGCTTTGTTGCGGTACCGGTTGAGTTTGTGTTACGGACTAGCAATCCACGTTGTGCTGCATAGTGTCTTGAGTTGTGGTTAGGCATTCACAATCCACAATTTGGGGCGGCCCCCTGAGTTGGGGTTAGGGACTCACAATCCACGCTTTGTTGCGGTTCCTCTTGTGTTGGGGTTACAGACTTGCAATCCACACTTTGTTGCTTGGCCCCATGAACTGTGGTTAGGGACTCACAATCCACGCTTTGTGGTGTCGCCCCTTGAGTTGGGGTTAGGGACGCGCAATGCACGCTTCGCTGCCTATCCCCTGGAGTTGGGGTTAGGGGCTTGCAATCCACGTTGTGTTGCGTGGCCCCTTGAGTTGGGGTTAGGGACTCGCAATCCACGCTTTGCTGCGTGGCCCCTTGAGGTGGGGTTAGGGGCTCACAATCCACACTGTTTTGCGTGGCCCCTTGAGTTGAGGTTAGGGACACACAATCCACGGTTTGTTGTGTGGGGCCTTGAGTTGGGGTTAGGGACTCGCAATCCACGTTGCGTTGCGTGGCCCCTTGATTTGGGGTTAGGGACTCTCAATCCACGCTTTGTTCCTTGCCGCTTGGAGTTGGAGTTAGGGACTCCCAATCCACGCTGTGTTGCGTGGCCCCTTGAGTTGGGGTTAGGGACTTGCCATCCACGCTTTGTTGCTTGGCCCCTTGAGTTCGGGTTAGAGACTCGCAATCCACGTTGTGTTGTGTGGCCCCTTGAGTTGGGGTCAGGGACTTGTTTTGAAATAAGAATTGCGTCAAATTGAAAATCAATTGGTGCTTCTATGTCCTCCGCACACGATACCAAAGCAAGAAGCCTCAGCCAATAATGTACTGGTCGTAATGAACTCCGAGCGTTTCAAACACTAACGGGTATGCATTTCGCTGCCATCAAGCAGCCTCATCAGCCCAAACATGGACTACACAAAGAAACAGTAGATTGTATGCACAAAGCAGAATAAATGGCGACCAATTACACAAATTGCAATGCGAGTGGCAAGCAAAGGCGACAACGATCTACAAATTTTGATGTTGGTCACGCGCGCGCCAAATCACACTGGCCCACAGCAATGAGATCCTGTACAGTCAATTCCGGGGAAAAATTATCCACCCTCCCACCCTCCCCGGACGCCCTGAGTGTGCTCATAGCAAGGCGATGCCACACCGCACGCATGTTGGGCATAGGCTTGTAAGTGACAAACAAACGGGCACCCGGAATGTGTGTAGTCAAGCGGCGTTGCACCCACCTCAACAACCGACTCAGCGAAAAATCCATGGAGGCATGAAAGGGCGCACGCAAGACATGTATAGACCTGTCGGGCGCCGCCCGCTCCTTTCGATTCATATACCGGGGCTTCATGCTCCATGACAAAGGCAAAGATTCAAACGCACAGCAAGGGTGGTGCAAACGAGCCAAACACAAGGAGAGGCGCTCCGACACCACATCAAAATACACCGAGTGTGAATTGGTGCGAAGGTAGCGCGCTCTCTCGGCCTTAATCCATGACAGCTTATGCGTACGTGGATTATTACTTCGCCATGGCATGTACACCCCATAGTTGGTCGTCTTAAAATTAGTGCAATACCTCAGCTCCCCCCGAAGGGATATCACAAATACATCCAAGAAGTCAACATGTTCTTGTTTGCAAAAGTGCTGTACCTCAAAGGGCAGGTGCGGGGGGTACACTTGCTGTAGGTGAGCCACCACATGTGGCGCCCACGCCACCGGATGGAGAAGGAACAAGTCATCGATGAAACGATTGTGCATAAACCCACGCACGCCTGGGAGAGGACACAAAATTTCGTAATAACGATCAATCAAATTGGCGAAGGGGGGCGCTGCATTTGTTCCCATTGGGAAACCAAAGCGCTGGCGATATAGCCCTTGGCCTGGTGCGACGAACAATGTGTGACCGAAAACAAAAGCAAGTAGAAACTCCCCCAACGTGAACGCACCACAATGTATAATATCAAGGAATGGGAGGGCCTCAGCACATTGCTCAAACAGCCCCACGGGAAGCGGTTGAAATAGCCAGAAGGCGAATGATAGTTCTTGGGCAGTAAATTGACACACGGAGCGATGCTCAATGAATCTATCCTTCCAAAAACGCCATGCATCACGCACATCCGACCATAGGAAATTAGAGTACATATTGGAGAAGTCAATCACCGTCACCGCAAACTCACCCGAGGAAAATGAGTACTTATCATCAAATGCATGCAAACGTGTAACAATGTCTAATGTATCAATCAATGGGGCGAAGAATGGGTCCATAGCACGATCCAATCGAAGAAACAATGAACCCACCACAGAAAGGACAATGGAAGAGGCCGATGTGGCCCATTGCACCATGCCAACAATAGGTCTACTTGGCCAACGGCCTTGGACATATTTTAGGCCCTTATGGGACTTGCACAACAAGTAAAAATTGGGGAAGCGTGGCATCGAACGGAGGCGCTGGAAAACGTCAATGAAATCAACCAAATCCTGTGGCAAGAGTGTAATCATAACATCATGAACGCGATCAACCCAGTGCTTTGCCTTTTCTAACCACCAGCTTAGGTCATCCTTTGTAGAACCAAGTTTCACATATCGGCGTGTGCCGTCGGGCAATTTGCTATCTAGTTGGTGGCGTACTTCAGACTGGTACGCCGCAACCGACATGACCGTGAACGAACGATCTTTATCACCACTCACAATCAGCCAATCCTTCAAAAATGGTCTCACCATAGATAAGGACAAACCAACACCGCGGCGCGGTAGTTCCGAGGGGCGGGAAGAGGAGAAGGCACATATCATGGAATCACGAACATGAGAAATGCATGACTCGATGGCAAATGAGGCGTTGCCACATTCTTCTTTCAGTTTTTCAGGAAATGGCGTTCCTTTTTTGGGGTGGAGATGCTTGTATGGCAAAGTTTCATAGAAGTTGGGACGTTCATTGTCCTCTTTTTTCTTTAGAAAAAATGCATTCCACAACAATACACGCTCCAAATCGTGCAACTCATTAAACACTTGGCGCCGGAATTGTTGGTAGGCCACCGAGGAAGACATGTGTGGCGTAAACTTGGGGCCATGTGTGGGGGTTAGGGACTTGCAATCCACATTTTGTTGCTTGGCCCCTTGAACTGGGGTTAGGGAGTCACAATCCACGCTTTGTGGCGTCGCCCCTTGAGTTGGGGTTAGGGACTCGCAATCCACGCTTCGCTGCCTAGCCCCTGGAGTTGGGGTTAGGGGCTTGCAATCCACGTTGTGTTGCGTGGCCCCGTGAGTTGGGGTTAGGGGCTCGCAATCCACAGTGTTTTGCGTGGCCCCTTGAGTTCAGGTTAGGGACACACAATCCACGGTTTGTTGTGTGGGGCCTTGAGTTGGGGTTAGGGACTCGCAATCCACGTTGCGTTGCGTGGCCCCTTGATTTGGGGTTAGGGACTCTCAATCCACGCTTTGTTCCTTGCCGCTTGGAGTTGGAGTTAGGGACTCCCAATCCACGCTGTGTTGCATGGCCCCTTGTGTTGGGGTTAGGGACTTGCCATCCACGCTTTGTTGCTTGGCCTCTTGAGTTCGGGTTAGAGACTCGCAATCAACGTTGTGTTGTGTGGCCCCTTGAGTTGGGGTCCGGGACTTCCATTCCACGCTTTGTTGCGTTGCCCTTTGGCATGGGGTTAGAGACTCGCAATCCACGCTTTGTTGCCGTACCCCTTGAGTTGAGGTTAGGGATTCCCAATGTACTTTGTGTTGCGTGGGGCCTTGAGTTGGGGTTAGGGACTCGCAGTCCACCCTTTGTTGCATGGTTGTGTTGCGTGGCCGCTTGAGTCGGGGTTACCGACTCCCATTCCACGCTTGGTTGTGTTGCCCCTTGACGTGGGGTTAGAGACTTGCAATCCACGCTTTGTTGTCGTACCCCTTGAGTAGGGGTTAGGGATGCGCCATGTATTTTTGTTGCGTTGGGCCTTGAGTTGGGGTTAGGGACTCACAGTCCACGCTTTGTTGCATGGGGCTTTGGGTTGGGGTTAGGGACTCGCAATCCCTATTTTGTTGCGTTGGCCGCGTGCGTTGGGGTTAGAGACTCCTAGTCCACGCTTTTTTGCGTGCTTTCTCCTAGAGTTGGGGTTAGCGACTCTCAATCCACGCTTCGTTGCGTGGCCCCTTGAGTTGGGGTTAGGGATTCGCAATCCACGCTTTATTGCGTGACCCCTTGAGTTGGGGTTAGGGACTCGCAATCTACGGTTTGTTGCGGAGCCCCTTGAGTTGCGGTTAGGGACTTGCAATCCAGGCTTTCTTGCGTGGCCCCTTGAGTTGGGGTTAGGGACTCCCAATCTACGCTTTGTTGCGGGGCCCCTTGAGTTGGGGTTAGGGACTTGCAATTCAAGCTTTGTTGCGTGGCCCCTTGAGTTGGGGTTAGGGACTCGCAATCCCTATTTTGCTGCGTTGGCCGCGTGCGTTGGGGTTGGAGACTCCCAGTACACGCTTTTTTGCGTGCTTTCTCCTAGAGTTGGGGTTAGCGACTCTCAATCCACGCTTCGTTGCGTGGCCCCTTGAGTTGGGGTTAGGGATTCGCAATCCACGCTTTATTGCGTGACCCCTTGAGTTGGGGTTAGGGACTCGCAATCTACGCTTTGTTGCGGAGCCCCTTGAGTTGCGGTTAGGGACTTGCAATCCAGGCTTTGTTGCGTGGTCCCTTGAGTTGGGGTTAGGGACTCCCAATCTACGCTTTGTTGCGGGGTCCCTTGAGTTCGGCCTAGGGACTTGCAATCCAAGCTTTGTTACGTGGCCCCTTGAGTTGGGGTTAGGGACTCCCAATCCACGCTTCGTTGCTTGACCCCCGTTCAGGGCCCTACCTTCTAGGGGGGTACCCGATGTTTGACCATACGCTTAGCAAGGGTACCGGGGGACAAGTAGGGGCAAGCAGCAGGACGGAGCAGGTCACAGGCAGAGCAGGCCACTACAGAGCCAGCAATTATGCACCTCTGACTGTACATACTGAACTCCAAGCACCTTCGGAACGGTGCAGTAGCTACAATACCAGCTTTGAGGGGCTAAGGGGAGCGTTTGAAAACCTCGATGAGACCTTGAGGTGGGGTTAGGGACTCGCAATCCATGCTTTGTTGCGTGGCCCCTTGAGTTGGGGTTAGGGACTCACCATCCACGCTGTGTTGCATGACCCGTTGAGTTGGGGTTATGGACTCGCAATCGGGGATGTCTCGCGTTGCCCCTTGAGTTGTGGTTAGGGGCTCGCGATACACGCCGTGTTGCGTGACCCGTTGAGTTGGACTTCGGGACTCGCAATCCATGCTTTGATGTGTGGCCCGTTGAGTTGGGGTTAGGGACTCTCAATCCACGCTTTGTTGTGTGGTCCCTTGAGTTGGGGTTAGGGACTTGCAATCCAAGTTGTGTTGCGTAGCCCCTTGAGTCCGGGTTGGGGACTCGCAATCCATGCTTTGTTGCGTGGCCCCTTCGGGTGGGGTTATAGACTCGCAATCCACGATCTGTTGCTTGGCCCCTTGAGTTGGGGTCAGGGACTCGCAATCCACGCTTTGCAGCGTGACCCCTTCAGGTAGCGTTAGGGACTCGCAATCCACGCTTTGTTGATTGGCCCCTTGAGTTGGGTCTAGGGACTTACAAACCACGCTTTGTTGCGTGGCCCCTTGAGTTTGGGTCAGGGACTCGCAATCCACCCTTTGTTGCGTGGCCCCTTGAGTTGGGGTTAGGGATTCGCAGGCCCTACCTGATGTCTGACCATACGCTTAGCAAGGGTGCAAGGGGACAAGTAGGGGGAAGTAGCACGACGGGGGAGGTTACAGGCAGAGCAGGCGACCAAAGGGCCAGCAAATGGACCCTCTGACTGTACAATATTGAACTCCAAGAACCTTCGGAACGCTGCAGTGGCTACGATCGCAGCTTTCAGGGGCTAAGGGGAGCGTTTGAAAACGTCAAATGAGACCTTGAGTTGGGATTAGGGACTCTCAATCCACGCTTTGTTGTGTGGCTCCTGGAGTTGGGGTTAGGGACTCGCCATCCACGCTTTGTTGTGTGGCCCCTTGAGGTGGGGTTAGGGACTCTCAATCCACGATATGTTGTGTGGCCCGTTGAGTTGGGGTTACGGACCCCCAATCCACGCTTTGTTGCGTGGCCCCTTCAGGTGGGGTTAGAGACTCGCAATCCACGCTTTGGTGCGTGGCCCCTTGAGTTGGGGTCAGGGACTCACAATCTACGCTTTGTTGCGAGGCGACTTGAGTTGGGGTTAGGGCCTCCCAATCCACGCTTCGTTGATTGCCCCCTTCAGGTGGGGTTAGGGACTCGCCACCCACACTTTGTTGCGTGGGTCCTTGAGTTGGGGTTAGGGATTCGCAATGCACGTTGTGTTGCGTAGCCCCTTGAGTTGGGGTTAGGGACTGTCAATCCACGATATGTTGCGTGGCCCCTTGAGTTTGGGTTAGGGACTCACCATCCACGCTTTGTTGCGTGACCCCTTGAGTTGGGGTTATGAACTCGCAATCGAGCATGTCTCGCGTTGCCCCTTGAGTTGTGGTTAGGAGCACGCAATCCACGCCGTATTGCGTGACTCGGGACTCGCAATCAATGGTTTGATGTGTGGCCCGTTGAGTTGGGGTTAGGGACTCTCAATCCACACTCTGTTGCGTGGCCTCTTGAGTTGGGGTTAGGGATTTGCAATCCAGGTTGTGTTGCGTAGCCCCTTGAGTTGGGGTTAGGGATTCGCAATCCACGCTTTGTTGCGTGGCCCCTTGAGTTGGGGTTAGGGACTCTCAATCCACGATATGTTGCGTGGCCCCTTGAGTTGGGGTTAGGCATTCGCAATCCACGATTTGTTGTGTGGGGCCTTGAGTTGGCGTTAGGGACTCGCAATCCACCCTTTGTTGCGTGGCCCCTTGAGTTGGGGTTAGGGACACACAATCCACGCTTCGTTGGCTGGCCCCTTGAGTTGGGGTTAGCGACTCTCAATCCACGCTTTGTTGTGTGGCCCCTTGACTTGGGGTTAGGGACTCTCAATCCAGGCTTTGTTCCGCGGCCCCTTGAATTGGGGGTAGATACCCACTAACGACGCTTTGTTGCGTGGCCCCTTGAGTTGGGGTTCGGGACTCGCAATCCACACTTTGTTCCGCGGCCCCACGAGTTGGGGTCAGCACTCGCAATCCACGCTTTGCTGCATGGCCCCTTGAGTTGGGGTTAGGGACTCGCAATCCACGCTTTATTGCATGGCCCCTTGAGTTGGGGTCAGGGACTCGCAATCCACGCTTTGTTGTGTGGCCCCTTTAGTTGGGGTTGGGGACTCGCAATCTACGCATTGCTGCCGCAGCCCTTGAGCTGGGGTTGGGGACTCGCAATGCACGCTTTGTTGCATTTCCCCTCGAGTTGGGGTGAGGGACTCCCAATCCACGCTTTATTGGGGTGCCCCTTGACTTGGTGTTAGGGAACTGCAATCCACGCTTTGTTGTGTGGCCCCTTAAGTTGGGGTTAGGGACTCGCAATCCATGCTTTATTTGGGTGCCCCTTGACTTGGTGTTAGGGACCTGCAATCCACGCTTTGTTGCCGTACCCCTTGTATTGGGGTTAGGGACTCGCAAGGTACGTTGTGTTGTGTGGCCCCCACCGTTGGGGTTAGGGACTCTCAATCCACCCTTTGTTCCGCGGCCCCTTGAATTGGGGGTAGGTACTCACAAACGATACTTTGTTGCGTGGCCACTTGGGTTGGGGTTAGGGACTCGCAATCCACACTTTGTTCCGCGGCCCCATGAGTTGGGATCAGGACTCGCAATCCCCGCTTTGCTGCATGGCCCCTTGAGTTGGGGTTAGGGACTCGCAATCTACGCTTTGTTGTGTGGCCCCTTTAGTTGGGGATGGGGACTTGCAATCTACGCATTGCTGCCGCACCCCTTGAGCTGGGGTTGGGGACTCGCCATGCACGCTTTGTTGCGTTTCCCCTCGAGTTGGGGTGAGGGACTCGCAATCCACGCTTTATTGGGGTGCCCCTTGACTTGGTGTTAGGGACCTGCAATCCACACCTTTGTTGCGTGGCCCCTTAAGTTGGGGTTAGGGACTCACAATCCACGCTTTATTTGGGTGCCCCTTGACTTGGTGTTAGGGGCCTGCAATGCACGCTTTGTTGCCGTACCCCTTGAGTTGGGGTTAGGGACTCTCAAGGTACGTTGTGTTGTGTGGCCCCCACCGTTGGGGCTAGGGACTCGGAGTTGACGCTTTGTTGCGTGGGGCCTTGAGTTAGGGTTAGGGACTCAAAATGCACGCTACCTTGCGTGGCCCCTTGGGTAGGGGTTAGGTACTGTGCAATCCATGCTACGTTGCGTGGCCCATTGAGGTGGGGTTGGGGACTCGCAATCTACGCTTTTTTGCGGGGCCCCTTGAGTTCGGGTTAGGGACTTGCAATCCAAGCTTTGTTGCGTGGCCCCTTGAGTTGGGGTTAGGGACTCCCAATCCACGCTTCGTTGCTTGACCCCCGTTCAGGGCCCTGCCTTCTAGGGGGGTACCCGATGTTTGACCATAGGCTTAGCAAGGGTACCGGGGGACAAGTAGGGGGAAGCAGCAGGACGCAGCAGGTCACAGGCAGAGTAGGCCACCAAAGAGCCTTCAATTATGCACCTTTGGATGTACATGCTGAACTCCAAGCACCTTCGGAGCGCTACAGTGGCTACAATACCAGCTTTGAGGGGCTAAGGGGAGCGTTTGAAAACCTCGATGAGACCTTGAGGTGGGGTTAGGGACTCGCAATCCATGCTTTGTTGCGTGGCCCCTTGAGTTTGGGTTAGGGACTCACCATCCACGCTTTGTTGCGTGGCCCCTTGAGTTGGGGTTATGAACTCGCATTCGAGGATGTCTCGCGTTGCCCCTTGAGTTGTGGTTAGGAGCACGGAATACACGCCACCCTGCGTGACCCGTTGAGTTGGAATTCGGGACTCGCAATCCATGCTTTGATGTGTGGCCCCTTGAGTTGGGGTTGGGGACTCTCAATCCACGCTTTGTTGTGTGGTCCCTTGAGTTGGGGTTAGGGACTTGCAATCCACGTTGTGTTGCGTAGCCCCTTGAGTTGGGGTTAGGGACTCGCAATCCACGCTTTGTTGCGTTGTCCCTTCGGTCGGGGTTAGAGACTCGCAATCCACGATGTGTTGCTTGGCCCCTTGAGTTGGGGTCAGGGACTCGCAATCCACGCTTTGTAGCGTGGGCCCTTCAGGTGGCGTTAGGGACTCGCAATCCACGCTTTGTTGATTGGCCCCTTGAGTTGGGGCTAGGGACTTACAAACCACGCTTTGTTGCGTGGCCCCTTGAGTCGGGGTCAGGGACTCGCAATCCACCCTTTGTTGCGTGGCCCCTTGAGTTGCGGTTAGGGACTCGCAATCCACGCTTTGTTGCGTGGCCCCTTGAGTTGGGGTTAGGGATTCGCAGGCCCTACCTGATGTTTGACCATACGCTTAGCAAGGGTGCAGGGGGACAAGTAGGGGGAAGTAGCACGACGGAGCAGGTCACAGGCAGAGCAGGCCACCAAAGAGCCATCAATTACGCACCTCTGACTGTACCATATTGAACTCCAAGAACCTTCGGAACGCTGCAATGGCTACGATCGCAGCTTTCAGGGGCTAAGGGGAGCGTTTGAAAACGTCAAATGAGACCTTCTGGTGGTGTTAGGGACTCGGAATCCATGCTTTGTTGCGTGGCCCCTTGAGTTGGGGTTAGGGACTCACCATCCACGCTGTGTTGCGTGACCCGTTGACTTGGGGTTAGGGATTCGCAATCCACGCTTTGTTGCGTGGCCCCTTGAGGTGGGGTTAGTGACCTGCCATCCACGCTTTGTTGTGTGGCCCCTTGAGTTGGGGTTAGGGACTCGCAATCCACACTTTTTTGCGTGGCCCCTTGAGTTGGGGTTAGGGATTCGCAGGCCACCCTTTGTTGCGTGGCCCCTTGAGTTGGGGTTAGGGACTCGCAATCCACCCTTTAATGTGTGGCCCCTCGAGTTGGGGTTAGGGACTCCGAACCCACGCTTTGTTGCGTGGCCCCTTCGGGCGGGTTTAGAGACTCGCAATCCTCGCTTCGTTGATTGGCCCTTTGATGTGGGGTTAGGGACTCGTAATCCATGCTTTGTTGTGTGCCCCCTTAAGTTGGGGTTAGGGACTCGCCATCCACGATGTGTTGCTTGGCCCCTTGGGTTGGGGTCAGGGACACGCAATCCACGCTTTGTAGCGTGGCCCCCTGAGTTAGGGTTAACGACTCGCAATCCACGCTTTGGTGCGTGGCCCCTTGAGTTGGGCTTAGCGACTGGGGGCCTGTTGAGCTAGGGTTAGGGACTCGCAATCCACGCTTTGTTGCATGGCTCCTTGAGTTGGGGTTAGGGACTCGGAATCCACGCTTCGTTGCGTGGCCCATTGAGTTGGGGTCAGGAACGCTAAATCCACCCTTTGTTGCGGGGCCCCTTCAGTTGGGGTTACGGACTCATAATCCATGCTTCGTTGTGTGCCCCCTTGAGTTGCGGTTAGGGACTCACCATCCACGATGTTTTGCTTGGCCCCTTAAGTTGGCGTTAGGGACTCTCAATCCACGCTTTGTTGATTGGCCCCTTGAGGTGGGGTTAGGGACATGCAATCCACGCTTTGTTGTGTCACCCCTTGAGTTGGGGTTAGGGATTCGCAATACACGCTTTGTTGTGTCGGGCCTTGTGTTGGGTTTGGTGACTCGCAATCCACGCTTTTTTGATTGGCCCCTTGAGTTGGGGTTACAAACTCTCAATCCACGCTTTGGGGTCAGGCACTGGCAATCTACGCTTTGTTGCGGGGCACCCTTAGTTGGGGTTAGGGACTCGCAATCCACGCTTTGTTGATTGGCCCCTTGAGTTGGAGTTAGGGACTCACAATCTACGCTTTGTTGCGTGGCCCCTTGAGTTGGGGTTAGGGACTCGCAATCCACGCTTTGGTGCATGGCCCCGTGAGTTTGGGTTAGGGACTCGCAATCCACCCTTTGTTGCGTGGCCCGTTGAGTTGGGGTTAGGGACTCCGAATCCACGCTTTGTTGCGTGGCCCCTTCAGGTGGGGTTAGAGACTCGCAATCCTCGCGTTGTTGACTGGCCCTTTGATGTGGGGTTAGGGACTCGTAATCCATGCTTTGTTGTGTGCCCCCTTGAGTTGGGGCTAGGGACTCCCAATCTACGCTTTGTTGCGTGGCCCCTTGAGTTGGGGTCAGGGACTCGCAATCCACGCTTTGTTGCGTGGCCCCTTGAGTTGGGTTTAAAGACTCGCACTCCATGCTTTGGTGCGTGCCCCTTGAGTCGGGGTTAGCGACTCGCAATCTACGCTTTGTTGCGGGGCCTGTTGAGTTGGGGTTTGGAACTCGCAACCCACGCTTTGTTGCATGGCCCTTTGAGTAGGGGTCAGGGACTTGCCATCCACGCTTTGTTGTGTGGCCCCTTGAGTTGGGGTTGAAGACTCGCAATCCACGCTTTGGTGTGTGGCCCTTGAGTCGGGGTTAGCGACTCGCAATCTACGCTTTGTTGCGGGGCCCCTTGAGTTGGGGTTAGGGACTCTCAATCCACCCTTTGTGGCATGGCCCCTTGAGTTGGGGTTAGGGACTCGCAATACACGCTTCGTTGCGTGGCCCCTTGACTTGGGGTTAGGGACTCGCAATCCACACTTCGTTGATTGACCCCTTGATGTGGGGTTATTGACTCATAATCCATGCTTTGTTGCATGGCCCCTTGAGTTGGGGTTAGGGGCTTGCCATCCACGCTTTGTTGTGTGGCCCCTTGAGTTGGGGTTGAAGACTCGCAATCCACGCTTTGGTACGTGGCCCCTTGAGTTGGGGTTAGGGACTCGCAATCTACGCTTTGTTGCTGGGCCCCTTGAGTTGGGGTTCGGGACTCTCAATCCACCCTTTGTGGCATGGCCCCTTGAGTTGGGGTTAGGGACTCGCAATACACGCTTCGTTGCGTGGCCCCTCGAGTTGGGGTTAGGGACTCGCAATCCACGCTTTGTTGATTTGCCCCTTGAGGTGCGGTTAGGGACTCGCAATCCACGCTTTGTTGTATGGGGCCTTGAGTTGGGGTTAAAGACTCGCAATCCACGCTTTGATGCATGGCCCCTTGAGTTGGGGTTAGGGACTCGCAATCCACGCTTTGTTGATTTGCCCCTTGAGGTGCGGTTAGGGACTCGCAATCCACGCTTTGTTGTATGGGGCCTTGAGTTGGGGTTAAAGACTCGCAATCCACGCTTTGATGCATCGCCCCTTGAGTTGGGGTTAGGGACTCGCAATCTACGCTTTGTTGCGAGGCCCCTTGAGTTGGGGTTAGGGACTCTCAATCCACGCTTTGTTGATTGGCCCCTTGAGGTGGGTTTAGCGACTCACAATCCAGGTTTTGTTGTGTTACCCCTTGACTTGGGGTTAGGGATTCGCAATCCACGCTTTGTTGATTGGCCCCTTGAGGTGGGGTTAGGGACTCACAATCCAGGCTTTGTTGTGTCACCCCTGGAGTTGGGGTTAAAGACTCGCAATCCACGCTTTGTGCATGGCCCCTTCAGTTCTGGTTAGGGACTCGCAATCTACGCTTTGTTGCGAGGCCCCTTGAGTTGGACTGAGGGACTCGCAATCCACGCTTTGTTCCTTGGCCCCTCGAGTTTGGGTTAGGGACTCGCAATCCACGCTTTGTTGTGTGGGGCCTTGAGTTGGGGTTAAAGACTCGCAATCCACGCTTTGATGCATGGCCCCTTGAGTTGGGGTTAGGGACTCGCAATCTACGCTTTGTTGCGAGGTCCCTTGAGTTGGGGTTAGGGACTCGCAATCCACGCTTTGTTGAACGGCCCCTTGAGGTGGGGTTAGGGACTCGCAATCCACGCTTTGGTGCATGGCCCCTTGAGTTTGGGTTAGGGATTTGCAATCTACGCTTTGTTATATGGGGCCTTGAGTTGGGGTTAAAGACTCGCAATCCACGCTTTGGTGCATGGCCCCTTTATGTTGGGGTTAGGGACTCGCAATCTACGCTTTGTTGCGGGGCCCCTTGAGTTGGGGTTGGGGACTCGCAATCCACGCTTTGTTGCTTGGCCCCTTGAGTTGGGGTTAGGGACTCCCAATCCAGGCTTTGTTGTGTGGGGCCTTGAGTTGGGGTCAAAGACTCGCAATCCACGCTTTGTTGCGTGGGGCCCTGAGTTGGGGTCAGGAACTCACAATGTGCCCTTTGTTGCGGGCCCCCTTTAGTTGCGGTTAGGGACTCGCAATCCACGCTTTGTTGATTGGCCCCTTTAATTGGGGTTAGGTCACAATCTACGCTTTGTTGCGTGGCACCTTGAGTTGGGGTTAGGTACCCTCGATCCTCTTTGTTCCGTGGGGCTTTGAGTCCGGGTTAGGGACTTGCAATGCAGGCTTTGTTGCGCGGCCCCTTGAGTTGGGGTTAGGGACTCCCAATCCACGCTTCGTTGCTTGACCCTTGTCTAGGGCCCTGGCTTCTAGGGCCCTACCTGATTTTTGACCTTAGGCGTACCAAGGGTACAAGGGGACAAGTAGTTAAGTTGGGGTTAGGGACTCGCAAGCCACGCTTTGTTGCGTGGCCCCTTCACGAGGGGTTAGGGATTCGCAATCCAGGCTTTCTTGATTGGTTCCTTGATGTGCGGTTAGGTACTCGTAATCCCTTGCTTTGTTGTGTGCCCCCTCGAGTTGGGGCTAGGGACTCGCCATCCTCGATGTTTCGCTTGGCCCCGTGAGTTGGGGTTAGGGACACGCAATCCACGCTTTGTAGTGTTGCCCCTTGAGTTGGCGTTAGGGACTCGCGATCCAAGCTTTGTTCATTCGCCCCTTGAGGTGGGGTTAGGGACTCGCAATCCACGCTTTGTTGTATGTGGCCTTGAGTTGGGGTTAAAGACTCGCAATCCACGCTTTGGTGCATGGCCCCTTGAGTTGGGGTTAGGGACTCGCAATCTACGCTTTGTTGCGAGGCCCCTTGAGTTGGGGTTAGGGACTCGCAATCCACGCTTTGGTGCTTGGCCCCTTGACGTGGGGTTAGGGACTCCCAATCCAGGCTTTGTTGTGTCACCCCTTGAGTTGGGGTTAGGGATTCGCAATCCACGCTTTCTTGTATGGGGCCTTGAGTTGGGGTAAAAGACTCGCAATCCACGCTTTGGTGCATGGCCCCTTGAGTTCTGGTTAGGGACTCGCAATCTACGCTTTGTTGCGGGGCCCCTTGAGTTGGGGTCGGGGACTCGCAATCCAGGCTTTGTTGCTTGGCCCCTTGAGTTGGGGTTAGGGACTCGCAATCCACGCTTTGTTGTGTGGGGCCTTGAGTTGGGTCAAAGACTCGCAATCCACGCTTTCTTGCGTGGGGCCCTCAGTTGGGGTCAGGGACTCACAATCTACGCTTTGTTGCGGGCCCCCTTTAGTTGCGGTTAGGGACTCGCAATCCACGCTTTGTTGATTGGCCCCTTTAATTGGGGTTAGGGACTCACAATCTACGCTTTGTTGCGTGGCACCTTGAGTTGGGGTTAGGTACTCTCAATCCTCTGTGTTGCGTGGGGCTTTAAGTCCGGGTTAGGGACTTGCAATGCAGGCTTTGTTGCGCGGCCCCTTGAGTTGGGGTAAGGGACTCTCATTCCACATTCTGTTGTGTTGCCCCTTGAGTTGGCGTTAGGGACTCGCAATCCACGCTTTGTTGATTGGCCCCTTGAGGTGGGGTTAGGGACTCGCAATCCACGCTCTGTTGTATGGGGCCTTGAGTTGGGGTTAAAGACTCGCAATCCACGCTTTGGTGCATGGCCCCTTGAGTTGGGGTTAGGGACTCGCAATCTACGCTTTGTTGCGAGGCCCCTTGAGTTGGGGTTAGGGACTCGCACTCCACGCTTTGTTGATTGGCCCCTTGAGGTGGGGTTAGGGACTCCCAATCCAGGCTTTGTTGTGTCACCCCTTGAGATGGGGTTAGGGATTCGCAATCCACGCTTTCTTGTATGGGGCCTTGAGTTGGGGTTAAAGACTCGCAATCCACGCTTTGGTGCATGGCCCCTTGAGTTCTGGTTAGGGACTCGCAATCTACGCTTTGTTGCGGGGCCCCTTGAGTTGGGGTCGGGGACTCGCAATCCAGGCTTTGTTGCTTGGCCCCTTGAGTTGGGGTTAGGGACTCGCAATCCAGGCTTTGTTGTGTGGGGCCTTGAGTTGGGTCAAAGACTCGCAATCCACGCTTTCTTGCGTGGGGCCCTCAGTTGGGGTCAGGGACTCACAATCTACGCTTTGTTGCGGGCCCCCTTTAGTTGCGGTTAGGGACTCGCAATCCACGCTTTGTTGATTGGCCCCTTTAATTGGGGTTAGGTCACAATCTACGCTTTGTTGCGTGGCACCTTGAGTTGGGGTTAGGTACTCTCAATCCTCTGTGTTGCGTGGGGCTTTGAGTCCGGGTTAGGGACTTGCAATGCAGGCTTTGTTGCGCGGCCCCTTGAGTTGGGGTTAGGGACTCCCAATCCACGCTTCGTTGCTTGACCCTTGTCTAGGGCCCTGGCTTCTAGGGCCCTACCTGATTTTTGACCTTAGGCGTACCAAGGGTACAAGGGGACAAGTAGTTAAGTTGGGGTTAGGGACTCGCAAGCCACGCTTTGTTGCGTGGCCCCTTCACGAGGGGTTAGGGATTCGCAATCCAGGCTTTCTTGATTGGTTCCTTGATGTGCGGTTAGGTACTCGTAATCCCTTGCTTTGTTGTGTGCCCCCTCGAGTTGGGGCTAGGGACTCGCCATCCTCGATGTTTCGCTTGGCCCCGTGAGTTGGGGTTAGGGACACGCAATCCACGCTTTGTAGTGTTGCCCCTTGAGTTGGCGTTAGGGACTCGCGATCCAAGCTTTGTTCATTCGCCCCTTGAGGTGGGGTTAGGGACTCGCAAACCACGCTTTGGTGCGTGGCCTTGAGTTGGGGTTAAAGACTTGCAATCCACGCTTTGGTGCATGGCCCCTTGAGTTGGGGTTAGGGACTCGCAATCTACGCTTTGTTGCGAGGCCCCTTGAGTTGGGGTTAGGGACTCGCAATCCACGCTTTGGTGCTTGGCCCCTTGACGTGGGGTTAGGGACTCCCAATCCAGGCTTTGTTGTGTCACCCCTTGAGTTGGGGTTAGGGATTCGCAATCCACGCTTTCTTGTATGGGGCCTTGAGTTGGGGTAAAAGACTCGCAATCCACGCTTTGGTGCATGGCCCCTTGAGTTCTGGTTAGGGACTCGCAATCTACGCTTTGTTGCGGGGCCCCTTGAGTTGGGGTCGGGGACTCGCAATCCAGGCTTTGTTGCTTGGCCCCTTGAGTTGGGGTTAGGGACTCGCAATCCAGGCTTTGTTGTGTGGGGCCTTGAGTTGGGTCAAAGACTCGCAATCCACGCTTTCTTGCGTGGGGCCCTCAGTTGGGGTCAGGGACTCACAATCTACGCTTTGTTGCGGGCCCCCTTTAGTTGCGGTTAGGGACTCGCAATCCACGCTTTGTTGATTGGCCCCTTTAATTGGGGTTAGGGACTCACAATCTACGCTTTGTTGCGTGGCACCTTGAGTTGGGGTTAGGTACTCTCAATCCTCTGTGTTGCGTGGGGCTTTGAGTCCGGGTTAGGGACTTGCAATGCAGGCTTTGTTGCGCGGCCCCTTGAGTTGGGGTAAGGGACTCTCATTCCACATTCTGTTGTGTTGCCCCTTGAGTTGGCGTTAGGGACTCGCAATCCCCGCTTTGTTGATTGGCCCCTTGAGGTGGGGTTAGGGACTCGCAATCCACGCTCTGTTGTATGGGGCCTTGAGTTGGGGTTAAAGACTCGCAATCCACGCTTTGGTGCATGGCCCCTTGAGTTGGGGTTAGGGACTCGCAATCTACGCTTTGTTGCGAGGCCCCTTGAGTTGGGGTTAGGGACTCGCACTCCACGCTTTGTTGATTGGCCCCTTGAGGTGGGGTTAGGGACTCCCAATCCAGGCTTTGTTGTGTCACCCCTTGAGATGGGGTTAGGGATTCGCAATCCACGCTTTCTTGTATGGGGCCTTGAGTTGGGGTTAAAGACTCGCAATCCACGCTTTGGTGCATGGCCCCTTGAGTTCTGGTTAGGGACTCGCAATCTACGCTTTGTTGCGGGGCCCCTTGAGTTGGGGTCGGGGACTCGCAATCCAGGCTTTGTTGCTTGGCCCCTTGAGTTGGGGTTAGGGACTCGCAATCCAGGCTTTGTTGTGTGGGGCCTTGAGTTGGGGTTAAAGACTCGCAATCCACGCTTTCTTGCGTGGGGCCCTCAGTTGGGGTCAGGGACTCACAATCTACGCTTTGTTGCGGGCCCCCTTTAGTTGCGGTTAGGGACTCGCAATCCACGCTTTGTTGATTGGCCCCTTTAATTGGGGTTAGGTCACAATCTACGCTTTGTTGCGTGGCACCTTGAGTTGGGGTTAGGTACTCTCAATCCTCTGTGTTGCGTGGGGCTTTGAGTCCGGGTTAGGGACTTGCAATGCAGGCTTTGTTGCGCGGCCCCTTGAGTTGGGGTTAGGGACTCCCAATCCACGCTTCGTTGCTTGACCCTTGTCTAGGGCCCTGGCTTCTAGGGCCCTACCTGATTTTTGACCTTAGGCGTACCAAGGGTACAAGGGGACAAGTAGTTAAGTTGGGGTTAGGGACTCGCAAGCCACGCTTTGTTGCGTGGCCCCTTCACGAGGGGTTAGGGATTCGCAATCCAGGCTTTCTTGATTGGTTCCTTGATGTGCGGTTAGGTACTCGTAATCCCTTGCTTTGTTGTGTGCCCCCTCGAGTTGGGGCTAGGGACTCGCCATCCTCGATGTTTCGCTTGGCCCCGTGAGTTGGGGTTAGGGATTCGCAATCCACGCTTTCTTGTATGGGGCCTTGAGTTGGGGTAAAAGACTCGCAATCCACGCTTTGGTGCATGGCCCCTTGAGTTCTGGTTAGGGACTCGCAATCTACGCTTTGTTGCGGGGCCCCTTGAGTTGGGGTCGGGGACTCGCAATCCAGGCTTTGTTGCTTGGCCCCTTGAGTTGGGGTTAGGGACTCGCAATCCAGGCTTTGTTGTGTGGGGCCTTGAGTTGGGTCAAAGACTCGCAATCCACGCTTTCTTGCGTGGGGCCCTCAGTTGGGGTCAGGGACTCACAATCTACGCTTTGTTGCGGGCCCCCTTTAGTTGCGGTTAGGGACTCGCAATCCACGCTTTGTTGATTGGCCCCTTTAATTGGGGTTAGGGACTCACAATCTACGCTTTGTTGCGTGGCACCTTGAGTTGGGGTTAGGTACTCTCAATCCTAGGTGTTGCGTGGGGCTTTGAGTCCGGGTTAGGGACTTGCAATGCAGGCTTTGTTGCGCGGCCCCTTGAGTTGGGGTAAGGGACACTCATTCCACATTCTGTTGTGTTGCCCCTTGAGTTGGCGTTAGGGACTCGCAATCCACGCTTTGTTGATTGGCCCCTTGAGGTGGGGTTAGGGACTCGCAATCCACGCTCTGTTGTATGGGGCCTTGAGTTGGGGTTAAAGACTCGCAATCCACGCTTTGGTGCATGGCCCCTTGAGTTGGGGTTAGGGACTCGCAATCTACGCTTTGTTGCGAGGCCCCTTGAGTTGGGGTTAGGGACTCGCACTCCACGCTTTGTTGATTGGCCCCTTGAGGTGGGGTTAGGGACTCCCAATCCAGGCTTTGTTGTGTCACCCCTTGAGATGGGGTTAGGGATTCGCAATCCACGCTTTCTTGTATGGGGCCTTGAGTTGGGGTTAAAGACTCGCAATCCACGCTTTGGTGCATGGCCCCTTGAGTTCTGGTTAGGGACTCGCAATCTACGCTTTGTTGCGGGGCCCCTTGAGTTGGGGTCGGGGACTCGCAATCCAGGCTTTGTTGCTTGGCCCCTTCAGTTGGGGTTAGGGACTCGCAATCCAGGCTTTGTTGTGTGGGGCCTTGAGTTGGGGTTAAAGACTCGCAATCCACGCTTTCTTGCGTGGGGCCCTCAGTTGGGGTCAGGGACTCACAATCTACGCTTTGTTGCGGGCCCCCTTTAGTTGCGGTTAGGGACTCGCAATCCACGCTTTGTTGATTGGCCCCTTTAATTGGGGTTAGGTCACAATCTACGCTTTGTTGCGTGGCACCTTGAGTTTGGGTTAGGTACTCTCAATCCTCTGTGTTGCGTGGGGCTTTGAGTCCGGGTTAGGGACTTGCAATGCAGGCTTTGTTGCGCGGCCCCTTGAGTTGGGGTTAGGGACTCCCAATCCACGCTTCGTTGCTTGACCCTTGTCTAGGGCCCTGGCTTCTAGGGCCCTACCTGATTTTTGACCTTAGGCGTACCAAGGGTACAAGGGGACAAGTAGTTAAGTTGGGGTTAGGGACTCGCAAGCCACGCTTTGTTGCGTGGCCCCTTCACGAGGGGTTAGGGATTCGCAATCCAGGCTTTCTTGATTGGTTCCTTGATGTGCGGTTAGGTACTCGTAATCCCTTGCTTTGTTGTGTGCCCCCTCGAGTTGGGGCTAGGGACTCGCCATCCTCGATGTTTCGCTTGGCCCCGTGAGTTGGGGTTAGGGACACGCAATCCACGCTTTGTAGTGTTGCCCCTTGAGTTGGCGTTAGGGACTCGCGATCCAAGCTTTGTTCATTCGCCCCTTGAGGTGGGGTTAGGGACTCGCAAACCACGCTTTGTTGCGTGGCCCCTTGAGTTGGGGCTAGGGACTCGCAATACACGCTTCGTTGCGTGGCCCCTTGAGTTGGGGATGGGGACTCGCAATCCACGCTTCATTGATTGGCCCCTTGATGTGGGGTTAGGGACTCGTAATCCATTCTTTGTTGTGTGCCCCCTTGAGTTGGGGTTAGGGACTTGCCATCCACCCTTTGTTGCTTGGCCCCTTGAGTTGGGGTTAGGGACTCTCATTCCACATTCTGTTGCCAAGGCCCTTGAGTTGGGGTCGGGGACTCGCAATCCACGCTTTGTTGTATGGGGCCTTGAGTTGGGGTTAAAGACTCGCAATCCACGCTTTGGTGCATGGCCCCTTGAGTTGGGGTTAGGGACTCGCAATCTACGCTTTGTTTCGAGGCGACTTGAGTTGGGGTTAGGGACTCGCAATCCACGCTTTGTTGATTGGCCCCTTGAGGTGCGGTTAGGGACTCACAATCCAGGCTTTGTTGTGTCACCCCTTGAGTTGGGGTTAGGGATTCGCAATCCGCGCTTTGTTGATTGGCCCCTTGAGGTGGGGTTAGGGACTCGCAATACACGCTTCGTTGCGTGGCCCCTTGAGTTGGGGTTGGGGACTCAAAATCCACGCTTCATTGATTGGCCCCTTGATGTGGGGTTAGGGACTCGTAATCCATTCTTTGTTGTGTGCCCCCTTGAGTTGGGGTAAGGGACTTGCCATCCACGCTTTGTTGCTTGGCCCCTTGAGTTGGGGTTAGGGACTGTCATTCCACATTCTGTTGCCAGGCCCCTTGAGTTGGGGTTGGGGACTCGCAATCCACGCTTTGTTGTATGGGGCCTTGAGTTGGGGTAAAAGACTCGCAATCCACGCTTTGGTGCATGGCCCCTTGAGTTGGGGTTAGGGACTCGCAATCTACGCTTTGTTGCGAGGCGACTTGAGTTGGGGTTAGGGACTCGCAATCCACGCTTTGTTGATTGGCCCCTTGAGGTGGGGTTAGGGACTCGCAATCCATGCTTTCTTGTGTCAACCCTTGAGGTGGGGTTAGGGACTCGCAATCCAGGCTTTGTTGCTTGGCCCCTTGAGTTGGGGTTAGGGACTGTCATTCCACATTCTGTTGCCAGGCCCCTTGAGTTGGGGTTGGGGACTCGCAATCCACGCTTTGTTGTATGGGGCCTTGAGTTGGGGTAAAAGACTCGCAATCCACGCTTTGGTGCATGGCCCCTTGAGTTGGGGTTAGGGACTCGCAATCTACGCTTTGTTGCGAGGCGACTTGAGTTGGGGTTAGGGACTCGCAATCCACGCTTTGTTGATTGGCCCCTTGAGGTGGGGTTAGGGACTCGCAATCCATGCTTTCTTGTGTCAACCCTTGAGTTGGGGTTAGGGATTCGCCATCCACGCTTTGTTGCTTGGCCCCTTGAGTTGGGGTTAGGGACTCTCATTCCACATTCTGTTGCGTGGCCCCTTGAGTTGGGGTTGGGGACTCGCAATCCACGCTTTGTTGATTGGCCCCTTGAGGTGGGGTTAGGGACTCACAATCCACGCTTTGATGTATGGGGCCTTGAGTTGGGGTTAAAGGCTCGCAATCCACGCTTTGGTGCATGGCCCCTTGAGTATGGGTTAGGGACTCGCAATCTACGCTTTGTTGCTTGGCCCCTTGAGTTGGGGTGAGGGACTCGCAATCCACGCTTTGTTGTGTGGGGCCTTGAGTTGGGGTTAAAGACTCGCAATCCACGCTTTGTTGCGTGGGGCCCTGAGTTGGGGTCAGGGACTCACAATCTACGCTTTGTTGCGGGCCCCCTTTAGTTGCGGTTAGGGACTCGCAATCCACGCTTTGTTGATTGGTCCCTTGAGGTCGGGTTAGGGACTCGCAATCCACGCTTTGTTGTATGCGGCCTTGAGTCGGGGTTAAAGACTCGCAATCCACGCTTTGGTGCATGGCCCCTTGAGTTGGGGTTAGGGACTCGCAATCTACGCTTTGTTGCGAGGCGACTTGAGTTGGGGTTAGGGACTCGCAATCCACGCTTTGTTGATTGGCCCCTTGAGGTGGGGTTAGGGACTCCCAATCCAGACTTTCTTGTGTCACCCCTTGAGTTGGGGTTAGGGACTCGCAATCCACGCTTTGTTGATTGGCCCCTTGAGGTGGGGTTAGGGACTCACAATCCAGGCTTTCTTGTGTCACCCCTTGAGTTGGGGTTAGGGACTCCCATTCCACGCTGTGTTGTATCGGGCCTTGAGTTGGGGTTAAAGACTCGCAATCCACGCTTTGGTGCATGGCCCCTTGAGTTGGGGTTAGGGACTCGCAATCTACGCTTTGTTGCGGGGCCCCTTGAGTTGGGGTTGGGGACTCGCAATCCAGGCTTTGTTGCTTGGCCCCTTGAGTTGGGGTTGGGGACTCGCAGTCCACGCTTTGTTGTGTGGGGCCTTGAGTTGGGGTTAAAGACTCGCAATCCACGCTTTGTTGCGTGGGGCCCTCAGTTGGGGTCAGGGACTCACAATCTACGCTTTGTTGCGGGCCCCCTTTAGTTGCGGTTAGGGAGTCGCAATCCACGCTCTGTTGGTTGGCCCCTTTAATTGGGGTTAGGGACCCACAATCTACGCTTTGTTGTGTGGCACCTTGAGTTGGGGTTAGGTACTCTCAACCCTCTATGTTGCGTGGGGCTTTGAGTCCGGGTTAGGGACTTGCAATGCAGGCTTTGTTGCGTGGCCCCTTGAGTTGGGGTTAGGGACTCCCAATCCACGCTTCGTTGCTTGACCCTTGTCTATGGCCCTGGCTTCTAGGGCCCTACCTGATGTTGGACCATAGGCGTACCAAGGGTAAAGGGGGACAAGTAGTTGAGTTGGGGTTAGGGACTCGCAAGCCACGCTTTGTTGCGTGGCCCCTTCAGGAGAGGTTAGGGATTCGCAATCCACGCTTTCGTGATTGGTTCCTTGATGTGGGGTTAGGTACTCGTAATCCATTGCTTTGTTGTGTGCCCCCTCGAGTTGGGGTTAGGGACTCGCCATCCTCGATGTGTCGCTTGGCCCCGTGAGTTGGGGTTACGGACACGCAATGCATGCTTTGCAGCGTGGCCCCTTGAGTTGGGGTTAGGGACACGCAATCCAGGCTTTGTAGTGTTGCCCCTTGAGTTGGCGTTAGGGACTCGCGATCCAAGCTTTGTTCATTTGCCACTTGAGGTGGGGTTAGGGACTCGCAAACCACGCTTTGGTGCGTGGCCCCTTGAGTTGGGGCTAGGGACTCGCAATACACGCTTCGTTGCGTGGCCCCTTGAGTTGGGGTTGGGGACTCGCAATCCACACTTCATTGATTGGCCCCTTGATGTGGGGTTAGGAACTCGTAATCCATTCTTTGTTGTGTGCCCCCTTGAGTTTGGGTTAGGGACTCTCATTCCACATTCTGTTGCGTGGCCCCTTGAGTTGGGGTTGGGGACTCGCAATCCACGCTTTGTTGTATGCGGCCTTGAGTCGGGGTTAAAGACTCGCAATCCACGCTTTGGTGCATGGCCCCTTGAGTTGGGGTTAGGGACTCGCAATCTACGCTTTGTTGCGAGGCCCCTTGAGTTGGGGTTAGGGACTCGCAATCCACGCTTTGTTGATTGGCCCCTTGAGGTGCGGTTAGGGACTCAAAATACAGGTTTTGTTGTGTTACCCCTTGAGTTGGGGTTAGGGATTCGCAATCCACGCTTTGTTGATTGGCCCCTTGAGGTGGGGTTAGGGACTCGCAATCCAGGCTTTGTTGTGTTACCCCTTAAGTTGGGGTTAGGGATTCGCCATCCACGCTTTGGTGCTTGGCCCCTTGAGTTGGGGTTAGGGACTCTCATTCCACATTCTGTTGCGTGGCCCCTTGAGTTGGGGTTAGGGACTCGCAATCCACGCTTTGTTGTGTGGGGCCTTGAGTTGGGATCAAAGACTCGCAATCCACGCTTTGTTGCGTGGGGCCTTGAGTTGGGGTCAGGGACTCACAATCTACGCTTTGTTGCGGGCCCCCTTTAGTTGCGGTTAGGGACTCGCAATCCACGCTTTGTTGGTTGGCCCCTTTAATTGGGGTTAGGGACTCACAATCTACACTTTGTTGCGTGGCCCCTTGAGTTGGGGTTAGGTACTCTCAATCCTCTTTGTTGTGTGGGGCTTTGAGTCCGGGTTAGGGACTCGCAATCCACGCTTTGTTGCTTGGCCCCTTGAGTTTGGGTTAGGGACTCGCAATCCACTCTTTGTTGTGTGGGGCCTTGAGTTGGGGTTAAAGACTCGCAATCCACGCTTTGGTGCATGGCCGCTTGAGTTGGGGTTAGGGACTCGCAATCTACGCTTTGTTGCGAGGCCCCTTGAGTTGGGGTAAGGGACTCGCAATCCACGCTTTGTTGACTGGCTCCTTGAGGTGGGGTTAGGGACTCGCAATCCACGCTTTGTTGTGTGGGGCCTTGAGTTGGGGTTAAACACTCGCGATCCACGCTTTGGTGCATGGCCCTTTGAGTTGGGGTTAGGGACTCGCAATCTACGCTTTGTTGCGAGGCCCCTTGAGTTGGGGTTAGGGATTCGCAATCCACGCTTTGTTGTGTGGGGCCTTGAGTTGGGGTTAAAGACTCGCAATCCACGCTTTGTTGCGTGGGGCCATGAGTTGGGGTCAGGGACTCACAATCTACGCTTTGTTGCGGGCCCCCTATAGTTGCGGTTAGGGACTCGCAATCCACGCTTTGTTGATTGGCCCCTTTAAGTTGGGTTAGGGACTCACAATCTACGCTTTGTTGCGAGGCCCCTTGAGTTGGGGTAAGGGACTCGCAATCCACGCTTTGTTGATTGGCTCCTTGAGGTGGGGTTAGGGACTCGCAATCCACGCTTTGTTGTATCGGGCCTTGAGTTGGGGTTAAAGACTCACAATCCACGCTTTGGTGCATGGCCCTTTGAGTTGGGGTTAGGGACTCGCAATCTACGCTTTGTTGCGAGGCCCCTTGAGTTGGGGTTAGGGTTTCGCAATCCACGCTTTGTTGCGTGGGGCCTTGATTTGGGGCTAAAGACTCGCAATCCACGCTTTGTTGCGTGGGGCCATGAGTTGGGGTCAGGGACTCACAATCTACGCTTTGTTGCTCGCCCCCTTTAGTTGCGGTTAGGGACTCGCAATCCACGCTTTGTTGATTGGCCCGTTTAAGTTGGGTTAGGGACTCACAATCTACGCTTTGTTGCGTGGCACCTTGAGTTGGGGTTAGGTACTCTCAATCCTCTTTGTTGCGTGGGGCTTTGAGTCCGGGTTAGGGACTTGCAATGCAAGCTTTGCTGTGTGGCCCCTTGAGTTGGGGTTAGGGACTCCCAATCCACGCTTTGTTGCTTGACCCTTGTCTATGGCCCTGGCTTCTAGGCCCTACCGGACGTTTGACCTTAGGCGTACCAAGGGTACAAGGGGACAAGTAGTTGAGGTGGGGTTAGGGACTCGCAATCCAAGCTTTGTTGCGAGGCCCCTTGAGTTGGGGTTAGGGACTCGCAATGCACGATTTGTCGATTGGCCCCTTGAGTTGGGGTTAGGGACTCGCAATCCACACTTTGTCGATTGGCTCCTTGAGGTGGGGTTAGGGATTCGCAATCCACGCTTTGTTGTGTGGGGCCTTGAGTTGGGATCAAAGACTCGCAATCCACGCTTTGTTGCGTGGGGCCCTGAGTTGGGGTCAGGGACTCACAATCTACGCCTTGTTGCGGGCCCCCTTTAGTTGGGGTTAGGGACTCGCAATCCACGCTTTGTTGATTGGTCCCTTTAATTGGGGTTAGGGACTCACAATCTACGCTTTGTTGTGTGGCACCTTGAGTTGGGGTTAGGTACTCTCAATCCTCTTTGTTGCGTGGCGCTTTGAGTTTGGGTTAGGGACTTGCAATGCAGGCTTTGTTGCGTGGCCCCTTGAGTTGGGGTTAGGGACTCCCAATCCACGCTTTGTTGCTTGACCCTTGTCTATGGCCCTGGCTTCTAGGGCCCTACCTGATGTTTGACCTTAGGCGTACCAAGGGTACAGGGGGACAAGTAGTGGAGTTGGGGTTAGGGACTCGCAAGCCACGCTTTGTTGATTGGCCCTTTGAGTTGGGGTTAGGGACTCGCAATCCAGGCTTTCTTGATTGGTTCCTTGATGTGGGGTTAGGGATTCGCAATCCACGCTTTATCGATTGGCTCCTTGAGGTGGGGTTAGGGATTCGCAATCCACGCTTTGTTGTGTGGGGCCTTGAGTTGGGATCAAAGACTCGCAATCCAAGCTTTGTTGCGTGGGGCCCTGAGTTGGGGTCAGGGACTCACAATCTACGCTTTGTTGCGGGCCCCCCTTAGTTGCGGTTAGGGACTCGCAATCCACGCTTTGTTGATTGGCCCCTTTGAGTTGGGTTAGGGACCCACAATCTACGCTTTGTTGCGTGGCACCTTGAGTTGGGGTTAGGTACTCTCAATCCTCTTTGTTGCGTGGGGCTTTGAGTCCGGGTTAGGGACTTGCAATGCAGGCTTTGCTGTGTGGCCCCTTGAGTTGGGGTTAGGGACTCCCAATCCACGCTTCGTTGCTTGACCCTTGTCTACGGTCCTGGCTTCTAGGGCCCTACTTGATGTTTGACCTTAGGCTTAGCAAGGGTACAGGGGAACAAGTAGTTGAGTTGGGGTTAGGGACTCGCAATCCACGCTTTGTTGCAAGGCCCCTTGAGTTGGGGTTAGGGATTCGCAATCCACGCTTTGTCGATTGGCCCCTTGAGTTGGGGTTAGGGACTCGCAATCCACGCTTTGTCGATTGGCTCCTTGAGGTGGGGTTAGGGATTCGCAATCCACGCTTTGTTGTGTGGGGCCTTGAGTTCGGATCAAAGACTCGCAATCCACGCTTTGTTGCGTGGGGCCCTGAGTTGGGGTCAGGGACTCACAATCTACGCTTTGTTGCGGGCCCCCTGTAGTTGCGGTTAGGGACTTGCAATCCACGCTTTGTTGATTGGTCCCTTTAATTGGGGTTAGGGACTCACAATCTACGCTTTGTTGCGTGGCACCTTGAGTTGGGGTTAGGTACTCTCAATCCTCTTTGTTGCGTGGGGCTTTGAGTCTGGGTTAGGGACTTGCAATGCAGGCTTTGTTGCGTGGCCCCTTGAGTTGGGGTTAGGGACTCCCAATCCACGCTTCGTTGCTTGACCCTTGTCTAGGGCCCTGGCTTCTAGGGCCCTACCTGATGTTTGACCTTAGGCGTACCAAGGGTACAAGGGGACAAGTAGTTAAGTTGGGGTTAGGGACTCGCAATCCACGCTTTGTCGATTGGCCCCTTGAGTTGGGGTTAGGGACTCGCAATCCACGCTTTGTCGATTGGCCCCTTGAGTTGGGGTTAGGGACTCGCAATCCACGCTTTGTCGATTGGCTCCTTGAGGTGGGGTTAGGGATTCGCAATCCACGCTTTGTTGTGTGGGGCCTTGAGTTGGGATCAAAGACTCGCAATCCACGCTTTGTTGCGTGGGGCCTTGAGTTGGGGTCAGGGACTCACAATCTACGCTTTGTTGCGGGCCCCCTTTAGTTGCGGTTAGGGACTCGCAATCCACGCTTTGTTGATTGGCCCCTTTGATTGGGGTTAGGGACTCACAATCTACGCTTTGTTGCGTGGTACCTTGAGTTGGGGTTAGGTACTCTCAATCCTCTTTGTTGCGTGGCGAGAGGTCCGGGAGGACGCGCATACCCGTGCAAACGGGGCGACAGGGGTGGGGCACGGCGCAGGACTCGTTCCTCCCGCCACCCCGCCGCAGCCGTCTTGGTGAGGGTAGGTCATACCAAACCCATACCCAAAGTCGGCCCTGTCACTGACCCATGACCTGCTATGTGTACTCTCAATGGACACTTGGTGGAACTTCGGTCACGAGTTAAAAAAAAAAATCTTCGTTGCGTGGCGCTTTGAGTCTGGGTTAGGGACTTGCAATGCAGGCTTTGTTGCGTGGCCCCTTGAGTTGGGGTTAGGGACTCCCAATCCACGCGTCGTTGCTTGACCCTTGTCTATGGCCCTGGCTTCTAGCGCCCTACCTGATGTTTGACCTTAGGCGTACCAAGGGTAAAGGGGGACAAGTAGTTGAGCTGGGGTTAGGGACTCGCAAGCCACGCTTTGTTGCGTGGCCCATTCAGGAGGGGTTAGGGATTTGCAATCCACGCTTTCTTGATTGGTTCCTTGATGTGGGGTTAGGTACTCGTAATCCATTGCTTTGTTGTGTGCCCCCTCGAGTTGGGGTTAGGGACTCGCCATCCTCGATGTGTCGCTTGGCCCCGTGAGTTGGGGTTAGGGACACGCAATGCATGCTTTGCAACGTGGCCCCTTGAGTTGGGGTTAGGGACACGCAATCCACGCTTTGTAGTGTTGCCCCTTGAGTTGGCGTTAGGGACTCGCGATCCAAGCTTTGTTCATTTGCCCCTTGAGGTGGGGTTAGGGACTCGCAAACCACGCTTTGTTGCGTGGCCCCTTGAGTTGGGGCTAGGGACTCGCAATCCATCCTTTGTTGCGTGGCCCCTTGAGTTGGCGTCAGGGACTCACAATCCACACTTTGTTGTGTGACCCCTTGAGTTGGGGTTAGGGACTCGCAATCTACGCTTTGTTGCCTGGCCCCTTGAGTTGGGGTTAGGGACTCGCAATCCACGCTTTGTTGCGTGGCCCCTTGAGTTGGGGTTAGGGACTTGCAATCCTCTTTGTTGCGTGGCCCCTCGAGTTGGGGTTAGGGACTCGCAATCCACGCTTTGATCATTGGCCCCTTGAGTTGGGGTTAGGGACTCACAATCTATGCTTTGTAGCGTGGTTCCTTGATTTGGGGTTAGGGACTCCCAATCCTCTTTGTTGCGTGGGGCCTTGAGTCCGGGTTAGGGACTTGCAATGCAGGCTTTGTTGCGTGGATCCTTGAGTTGGGGTTAGGGAATCCCAATCCACGCTTCGTTGATTGACCCCTGTTCCGGGCCCTTCCTTCTAGGGCCCTACCTAATGTTTGACCATAGGCTCAGCAAGGGTACAGGGGGACAAGTAGGGGGAAGCAGCAGGACGGAGCAGGTCACAGGCAGAGCAGGCCACCACAGAGCCAGCAATTATGCACCTCTGGCTGTACATACTGAACTCCAACAACCTTCGGAATGTTGCACTGGCTACGATCCCATCTTTGAGGGGCTGAGGGGAGCGTTTGAAAACCTCGAATGAGTCCTTCAGGTGGGGCTAGGGACTCGCAATCCATGCTTTGGTGTGTGGCCCCTACAGTTGGGGTTAGGAACTCGCAACATGAGGCTTGCCATGAGCAAACCCAAGTTTGGTCTGTGCAGAATTGAGTGGATATGTTCCTGCTGTGGATGTCCGCTTAGTTGTCTTGTATTTTTTGTATGAGGATGGGGATGGCTCTCAGCCTACCGCGTGGGCAGGCGCCTCACCATGACGTGCCCGGGGCAGCGTTCGATGGATGGGAGGGAATCCGAGAGCCGCAGATCGGGAAAACGGATCGACCCTGTGGAGCCACTCACCGGAGCAGAAAAGGGGGGGGGGGGGTTGCGGGGTCAAGACACCGGGGCGCCGGATCTCCAGAGCCTTGGGCGACCCCCCCTGGTGGCCCAAACAAACACACCGGTCAACCTTTGGCCGAACCAGGGGGTTTAGCTCAGGGGGACGGGCTGATGGTTCTACCCCGGGCGGATCGGCCACGCACCTCAACCCCCCGCCACATTTGGATGCAGAGCCCGCGGGGTTGGGTACAGGTGCACTCCGAGGACGCACGCCAGCTGCGCTGTGCAGTTGCAAGGCTGTGGGGCTGTGACGAAGGCGATTTTTGGATGTCGTGCGAGGGGCGCGTTCAGGGGGACGACATGGAGCTGCCCCCGGACGGAGGTCACGTGCAGGTGGGTCTTGAGGTGGGTATGCGTGGGTTGGGGGGCATGCACCCTGAGTTCGCCACCCCCATCGAGATTAAGGAAGCCATGCGGGAAGAGCAGGAGCGAAGGGGTACGGCGCGGGATGGCACCCCGTCGGAATCCAAGGCAATGAAGAAAGATAAGGGGAAAGGGAAGAAGACGATTTCTTTTCGGGAGTACAAACAGTCGGGATTACACGCCCAATGGAGCCTTGTGGCGCCTAAGAGACACTTCATGAGGTTGCGAATGGAGATCCAACACGTTGGGTGAGAGGAGAGACGAATGGGTGGAAAAGGCTGTCAAGGTGCATGGATTGGAGCTGACGACGGTGGAGTTGGTGGAGTACATAGCGTGTTATTGCTTGCTGGAGGACCTGAAGTTCGACGTGACCACGGGAAACTTCGCGAAGGCGGTGGAGGAGGACAATGGGCCGTCACCAAGTGGCATCACTGAGGTCCTGAAGAAGCTGGAGCAGTTGGAGAAGAGATTGGAGGAGGTGAAGCTACGGAAAGGTGAGACGGCCAGAAAGATTCCCCCGTTGAGCCACAAGGAACTATCCGCTCTGATGGAGATGGATCATAAGCCGCAGTGGGTATGCCGTTTGTTGGTGTTCTTTAAGGCCGTATTGGACGGGCAGACGGTGGATCCCCAACTGATGAAGTGCACTTCAGCCTGGAAATCGCCCGACCTCCAAGAAGAATTGGTTGTGTCACCAGAGAGGCGAAGATCAGTGACGTATGGCCATCGGGGGCTTGGCTGGAGGCCATAACCGCCCCAATGGAGGGGTTGGATGGTGGTGGAGGCCCCCCGATTCCGGCCCTAATCACCAATTATGTGGAGGGGTTGTGGGTCCTGCTGGTGTCGGCGATGGGGACGTACGTTGAATCATACCATCAACACTCGGGCAGTAGACGGGGGAGTGAGGCCCCAAAGGAGGTGGGGGAACCGCCCGAAAATTTTGGAGACACTACGGTCCCGGTGGACGAGGTCCGTCGGAGGCTGGCCAGCCTGAGGAGCAGGTTTTCGTACAAGAACGGGCGCAGGATCCGGATCGCGAAGAATAATCATCAGCAAAGGACCGACATGACGGATACGCCAGCGACGGGTTGCCGCACATGCAATTGCCATGGGGCGCCGGGCAAGAAACATTGGTTTTTTTGCCTGCCCCTACTAGGAGTGACGGTGTCCGAAACGGGAGGAAGAACAGGAGGAGGGGGGGGCAGTAGGTGCGGCGCTGTCGCGAGAGATTGAGGGAATGGTGGGAGAGCCAGCAGACTGGTCATCATGGTGGGCGGCATGGAAACGACTCAATCGGCAGGACCCCGCAGAGTACTCACACGCGCTTGTCGCCATGTCATGGAGCGCCAGCACCAGCAGCAACTACGCCGTTCACATCCGAGCGTTGGGGACACTCGCAGCCGCACAGCTTGAGGTCGACAAGTCCAAATTGCTGGACCGATACTTACGTGCACTCTTCGGCAGGGCAGATCACGGTCATACATGTGAGGGGCTATCAACGCGGTACGAGCTTTGGCAGACTTGGGATGGATCGACAGAGTGGTTGAGGCTAGACATTGGCGCATGGCGAAGTCCACCATCCGAAACACGGAGGAGCAAAGACCGTACG
The DNA here is from genome assembly GCA_964036045.1 of Eutreptiella sp. 'Long Island Sound 2002'. NCBI lineage: Eukaryota > Euglenozoa > Euglenophyceae > Eutreptiales > Eutreptiaceae > Eutreptiella > Eutreptiella sp. 'Long Island Sound 2002'. The sequence continues at coordinate 89,950,052 of OZ038381.1, forward strand.
GAGGGCTGGAAGCGCTATCCGTGCTTGTACAGTCCTGTCGCACGAAGGAGCAATGGTCCCGATTGGCCTTCGCCGTCCTCCCTTCACATGTTTGTGGCGTGTGGGGGAGGCTGCCGGGGTTCGACGGCGCGGAATCGAGGACGCGGGCGTCTGGTTTAGGTGCAACAAGAACGGTGACAAGGTCGTCCACCGGGAACTGGGCCCATACGCCGCGAAGTGGGAAGGGCGGCTCCGTGACTATGGGTCCACGGGCCGCCGCAGATCGCCCATCATGTGCCCTTCCGGATCGCCGTGGTTGGAATCGTTCCTGGAATACGGTTTCAGAGGAACGGAATACGCAAGTCACAGGTGGCATCGTTGGAAACGAGGGGGTGCTGCCCTACAGAAGTACCTCGCCCTCCCCGCAGAAATCCGGCAGTGGTGGGGCCGGTGCAAATCCCGCAGATCGTGTTGGGAGCAGGCACATGTTTCGCTGTCCACCGGCATCCAAGCGGAAGAAGCATCCGAATGGCGGCATATGTCCCAAGTGCACGCGGTGACCCTTACGGCCTTACGGCGGACGACTTTGTCGGACCCCCGATGGGACATCCGAGGGGCCACCGCACAGCGCATGAAGCGCTTGCGGGACGAGAACCCACCCGAGACACACAAGAAACGGAGGACAGAGACGCCGGAGGTTCCTAGTGATCTCCAGGATATGGAAATCCCGCCGGAGGACATGGGCGATGTCATAGTCTTGACTGGATTGTAACACCCCGAGAGGTCCGGGAGGACGCGCATACCCGTGCAAACGGGGCGACAGGGGTGGGGCAAGGCGCAGGACTCGTTCCTCCCGCCACCCCGCCGCAGCCGTTCTGGTGAGGGTAGGTCATACCAAACCCATACCCAAAGTCGGCCCTGTCACTGACCCATGACGTGCTATGTGTACTCTCAATGGACACTTGGTGGAACTTCGGTCACGAGTTAAAAAAAAAAGTGGAGATCCCGCAGAGTGGCAAAAGACTACGCGCAGCCACCCAAAGAGTAAAAAATATGGACATCAATCAAGCTACCCTGGCCGGAAGGACCCTCCAAGTTCGTTAAGCGCACAACGAGAGGACACAACTTCTAGCCTACGGTGATTTCGGAGTTATTTCGGGACGGAAAGCAAACTGTGGAACAACAGCCTGACGTTGGATCCAAGCGAGCATGCATTGTACTGTCGGATGATGACACGCCTCAGCGACCTAGAGTCCAGGTGCGCCGCGCCGTCAGGGTGTGTAGAGATGGGGGTGCTAGCCCCGTGGCATCGGCAGAAGTGGGGCCTCGCGTTGGCCGAGTGGATCCTGCAACGCGTGCGGGACGGAGCAGGGCGACCTGAAAATTGCTCTGCAGGGGGGGGGGGGGCATGAACGCCCGCCGAAGGAGGGGGGAGGGTTGGAGAAATGGACGTCCGTGACTGGCCCCTTAACAAGGGGCGGTTTTGTAGGTTTGTTTGAAAATTTGCCGGCGACAATGAGTGCCGTGGGCTGGCATGATACCCCCGCCAATGGTTGAGCGGATAGTAGGCCTTTTTTGTTAGAGGCCGGGGACCGGTACCATTGACTTACCATTCTTTTTCAAGTGTATGCACCTCCCAACAGGGGCAGCCTTGGGAGACAGGGGAAAAGAAAAAACTGATGACTGGGGACGCCCGGGGCTCTCATCAGTTGAGGATCGCCATGCCCAACCCTGTTATAAAGTGGGCTAAGCGAAATACGCACTCAGACCCTGGGTTGTTGGGGTTGGTCCAACTTCTGCACCCGGTCCCAAAGGTTAACGTGACCGAGGCATTACCATGCCTAGAAAAAAAAGTATCTTTTTTCACACTTGGAATTTCTTGCTTTCAGAATGTCGGAAGTCATTCCTCTACCATTCACAGTGTTTCCGCGCCCAGGGACCCCATATGAGGTATTCTGGAACTCCGAGCATGTGCATTTGTATGAAGTGCATTTCTCTTTGCCTTTGAAGGAAAGGAATCTGCATGTCCAACAACGGTGGGCTTTGATCCGTAGCGTCGAAAAACAATTGGCTGACAAGAACTTCAGTGCAGATGCATTGAGTACTTTGAAGCTGAAAATTCAGGTTGCCATCAGGGAAGCATCTATGCTACGTTCAGCCCGTGCTGCACTGCTTGTCGACCACAAAGGTGTACCGTGTGATGCACAACGCGCTGTGCGTTTGCGCATTGAAAAAAATGGACACCCACGTGCCGATAGCCACTGGGTGAGTGAGCTGAACGCTTTGCTGACCAAATTATCATCAGCTGGTGGGACAGTGACAACAAAGGGTGCAGAACCCCGGCCTGAGACCCCCCCAAAAAGGACATTGCGTGATTATTTCACCCCCCCCGCCCTCACAATCCCGCCTGCAACTTTGGGGCGCTTTTTTGCTTCACCGAGGAGCAGCCCCAGTTCTTCCAACCCCCCTACGGAACGCATTTCTCCTGTCATGGGCACTTTGCCTGAGCCATCCCCACAGTACCTGTCCCATGAAGAAACTCCGGTTTCCTTTGTAGAGTCAATTGCCAGTGACCAAGGTATCAGTGCCACCGGTGCTTTGGATCACATATTGCATACCGCCCGAGGCAATGAAGTTTCGTCTCTGAAAGAATCACCGCCCTTGCCGCGTCTGCCTGCACGCATTCGCACTGCAATTTCAGCAATGTTTCCTGGTGTGTACTCTTGAGGACCTACGTGTGGGGTTAATGAAGTGTGTAGGCCTGTGACTGTGCAAGGGACATCTCAAGCAACTCCGGCAATGGGAGATTGTGCATTGTATGGTCTGTTGTTCGTAGGATTGCCATTGTTGCGCCCACCTCCTTTGCATCCCGAGGCAGCCGCTGCTGTACGCATTTGGGCTGTCAGGCAGATGATCCGTGGGATGGTGCCACTTGTGCCAATGCAGGAGGAAGTCCTTCATTTGCAGGGCTTAGAACCACGAACCGTTGTTAGGCTGGGACACCTGCTTGGAGTGTACTGCACCGTGGTGCAAGATTTGGATGGGGTCTTTTACATTGTGGCAGAGCCTGATGTGCCATATGGCTCTGGAATGCATGCTGTGCTGCTGCAGACCACTGATCACTACACCACATTCAGCCCCCCCCTCACCAACGCACAGCCTGTCCTGGTTCCATCATCTCCCATTATGTCGCAGGCATCGACAGACTCGGAGGCACAAAGAGCCCCGGCCACTTTGGATTTGTATGCGGCCCTGAATGTGAGTGCCAGCCCCCTTTGGCGTAGTCACCTCCATCTGTTTTGTGCAAGCAATTGTATCCCGAGACTGCAAGCCCTACTGCTGCCCAAATGGCCGACCTCTCAACGCAATGCTTTGGCACACCCTCCAAGGTATCTGAAATTAGTAAGTGGTTTGCCCTGAAGCGCTCTTTGCAGTTTGCAAAAGCAGAGGCCAAGCTTAAGCGGCGCTGTGGGGCTGTCACTCCCTCTGTGTTGAGTGACGTGGAGCGCTTGTTGAGGCAAACGCGGGGTCTTTTTGGCATGAATGGGCAGTGTACAGTTGCCAATCTGAAGTTGCTGCTTGGCAACCATGGCTTAACCACTTCAGGTCCAAAGGTTGAATTGGTTCAGCGGTTGCACAATCATATTGCGCGCATTAGGGAGTCTCAAGGCCTACAATCTGAGGAGGCAATTAGTATGCTTGAAGAAGATGGCCCTAATGAGGACGAAGATGTAGAGGATGATCTGATCTGCTTTGTTTGCTTGACAGGTGATGTTTCTGAGGGGAATGATATTGTCATTTGTGATGGGGACCACGCAGAGCCACGTGGGTGCCATCAATTGTGCTGCCAACCCCCAGTGTCTGAGTTTCTTGATGGACCCTGCTTGTGCCCTGATTGCTTGCAGGACCACGAATCTGCACCACCATCACGTGGTACGGATGCAGATTATGTTCCTTCTGTGACTTGCACTGATGCTACCTCCGCTTCTGCTTCTAGTTCCAACTCCTCCAGCAGCTCGGACTCCTCGGACGGCACCTCTGATTCAAGCGATGACTCCAGCTCTGATTCTAGCAATAGCTCAAGCTCTGATTCTGATGACTCATCAGGGTCGGCTTGTGATTGAGACACCAATCTCCATGGTGCCGCGGTAAGGCCTAGGTGGGGCGCTGCATGGCAGCCGGAAGTGACCGGGGGTCATCGTACCCTTAAACAAAAGTACCACCCCTGCTTGCACTCGGTAACTATGGTTCCGACACGGCGACCAAGGAGGGGGGGGGTTGGGAAAATGGGCGTTCATGTCCCCCCCCCCCCCTGCAGAGCAATTTTCTTCCTGCCCAGTTCGGGGGTGGTGCAACGGGCTGCGGGAAGTAGTCGACTTCTCGCCAAGCAGAGGAGGCGATGATGGTTGGATTTTGGGGAGGCTACTGGTGCTAGTACTCAAGATGCGGAGGCATTCATCGGAGTTACACCCGGGAGTGCATATCGGTCAATTTTTTGCGCCGGTCACGAGGGACGCGTGGTTAATCTGGTTAAGAGACTCCACTTCCCCAAAGTCAATTGTGGTGCCTTTAACTACGGCCATTTTGGAGAGGGGGGTGGGGCCTGTGGGTAACGTCCGCATCCCCCCCGACATTTGGAGGGCATTGGTGCCGGGAAATTTTGGGAAAGTGAACAGGCGATCCTTTTCTTCTCTGTCGCCTGTGACGGGTCAGTATGCGATCCTGGCCAGAGCATTGGTTCAACAGGGGGTGCTCCGCCCCTGTCTTGTGGACGGTTTGGGCACCAATGGATCCCTTTTCGCTATCCCGAAAAACAGCGAAAAGGCAAGCAGAATTTGCAACATGGTCCTTTTTCATAAGGACCAAGGGGGCGAAAGCCCCCCCTTGCGAGTGCCTAGCGTTGAGCTTGTCGTGTTTTTGCAGATTTTGCATTCGAATGTCCACATGGATTTCGTTCCGGCCGGTTGTGCGGGAGTGGTGGGCGATAATGTAATTTTTCTACTTCATTTGATGGCGTCGCTGAAAGCCGACCCACCCCGTGTGGGGGAGGACCCCGTATTGTGTGCATGTCATATTGATCTTAGTAACTGTTTTTGGTCTTTGAAGACCCGTGATGAGTTTGCTGACGCCTTTCGCGTTTCCATTGATGGGTTGTTGTATACTTTTGATTGTCTGTCATTCCGGTGGACGCACAGTCCAGCCATCTGTCAGGGCGTGATGGTCCGGCTAGTTCAAGACGCAGGGGGGGGGGGGGGGCTTTGGTACTGGTCTATCTGGATGATGTTTTTGTCATCGGGTATGGCAGATAGTGGGTGAGTGTGCAAGCAGGAATCGTTGCTTCGCGCCTCAGGGAGGAAGGGGCCATTGTCAGTCCAAAGAGCACGCTGGAGGCAGTCACTGGATTAGCCCGGACTGGAAAATTTCTCGATTTCCATGAAGCCACGGTGTCCACAGCGCAAGGTGATTGGCATGCTTTGATGGCGCGCCGGGCAGGTTGTTGTGGTTTGTGCGCCCAAGTTGGGGAGTGCTGCCGTTCGTGGCGCCGGTGTGGGCGCATATTCTGTGGCAGCCGCAGTGGTTGGCGGATGCCCCAACACGTCTGTTGCACACCCTTGCAGGCTTACTGCCATGGGGGCTGATGGCTTGGAGGCCTTTGGTTTTTTTTGAAGAGAACACGCGATTGGGCCGAGAATATTTTTTTGATGGTGCTTGTGATGGCGGAAGCTGGAGGATGGCATTGTGGGGATACAGGGTGGGTGGTAGGGCAGGGTTCGTGCAGGAGATGTTGTGCAATCAGAGATTGTAGAGTTCGCGGCCTTGGAGTACGCGGTGCATTTCGTGTCCTCATTGGGGTGGGACAAGGTAGGGCTAGTTGGGGATAACTTTTCAGTACTGCAAAGTTTTGCGGCGGGAAAGGCGAGTGTGGGGTTGAAGGTGCAAAATCGAACTTTGCAGCGGCTGATTTACGCATGCATGAGGTCGCGCAGAACGTGTTATCTGTGCTGGGTCCCGGGGGAATATAACGTGGCGGATCCTTTTAGCCGGATCCGATTTGGGTGGGGGGGGGGGACTACGCCCAAGCGCAAAGGAAAGCGACACGTCGTCTGCGTTTGGCGATGGGCGGCCCCACGGTGCTGGTTCAGCATGTGAGGACCCCATGACTGCCTGTTATCAAACAGCTGCAGGGTCATGTGGGGATGAAGGTCCGGAAGCCCGCTTAGACCTAGTTTCGTGGGGTATGTGAGACCCTGCTGTTAGATGCTGTGCGAACAGGATTGCATGTGGATGGGCGTCGTTTCCCCGGTCCCTCACGTGCCCTGGCCCGGTGCTTCAACCAAACACAACGGTCAACCTTTGGCCGAACCGGCTGAGGGGGTCGAAGAGACGCAAAGGGGAGTAGGACGCCCAATGACGACACGTGAGTACACATGCGACGGCGGCGGGGGGGGGGGGGGGGGGCAGTTGGGGCTGCGAGCGCTACGGTAGTGGGCAGTGTGACGGACGGGCTGGTGTTAGCTTGGCGTGTGTTACGTTTGTGCTGCCACAGTCATTCTCTCTAATGCCGAGACCAGTGGTGCTGCCATGCTTCCACCCCCTGCCGCCGCCGGCACCATCGAATATGGGCCGGCGCAGGCGCTAGCACGATTGGGGGAGGTGGGAGGAGGATCGGGGCATTGCACGCGCCCAGCCAGTGCCGATTTTGCGGGGATAGGCGAGGGAGCTGACGGCGGTTGTGAGCGGATTGAGGCCCTGGGGGAAGATTGTGGACGCGTCGTGTGTTTTGTACGCGGTGTGCATGCTTTTCCCGGGCGCCTTGGACTTGCCGGCGCTCCTGGTGGGGGCGTCTGAGTACTTCGTTAGCGTGGGGTCCACGCGACTTGCGGCCTCCATCAGCTTTACGGGTGTGGGGCTGGCGGTGGCCCCGGGAGCGGTGCGGGCAGCGCTGCCGTGGAGATAAGGGGCGGCGGCGTCTCAGGCATGGAGGGCGCCGCGGAGGCACTACCTGGCGGGCGCGGTAAGGCGGGTGGTGTATAATATCATTTGCCCCTCTGGGACGCATGGCCATTCGACCTGCGGGGCGAGCGGCAATGGGTGTCGGACCACTGGTGGCGGCTGCCACAGTGGAGGTTGGTGGTGTTGGTTGGTTGGTGCCTTGGTTTGCTGGCAGGCAGTGCGGGACACGCGGTGGGGTTGTCGTACACGGGTTGGCTGGCGTGTGCACAACACGGGACGGTTTACGTGGGGCAGGACCCGGATAGGGCGTTGGAGCTCATCCGACAGTGGCTGCCGAACGTGTGGGAGGCTTGGTATTTCTGCATGCCGCGGCCGGAGCTGTTGCAGGCACCACCCGTGGTTGCGAGGCCGGGTGCGGGGGTCAGGTGCTGGGAGTGGGCGGTGGGTCGTGAAAGGCTTTACCGCGCGGCGGTAGCCATCGCGGAGGACTGGTACGCGCGACGGGTGCCGGTGCGTATGATGCGAGGTGTGCCGGAGTTCTGTAGCTAGGGCTGTGCGCCTTCTGCGGCGTGTGTGTTGGCCGTTCGCGTGTATGGAGTTGTGTGCGTGCTTTGAACGGCGCGGACGGTCAGGCCTTGCAGCCGGTTTCATCTTTCTTGAGTGGCTTCAACCGACCGTCATGTCGGTGTAGGGGAGGGTTTGCGCCCCGAACTCGCATACCGACGCTTCTTATCGTTTTCTGTGTGCGTCTGCTTTTGCGTGTCGACGGGTATGAATTTAGACCAAAATGAGGTTTGCCATGAGCAAACCCAAGTTTGGTCTGTGCAGAATTGAGTGTATCAGTGTATATTTTCCTGCTCTGGATGTCCGCTCAGTTGTCTTTTATATTTTATATGGGGATGGACCACCTTCCCACCCTAGACAATATCTATGGCACAGGCTGCCTTATGCGATATCATGCCCCGAACTCGCATACCGACGCTTCTTATCGTTTTCTGTGTGCGTGTGCTTTTGCATGTTGACGGGTATGAATTTAGACCAAACCACGCTTTGTTGTGTGGCCCCTTGAGTTGTGGCGAGGGACTTGCAATCCACGCTTTGTTGCGTGGCCCCTTGAGGTGGGGTTAGGGACTCCCAATCCACACTTTGTTGCACGGGGCTTTGAGTCAGGGCCACGCACTCTCAATCCATGCTTTCTGGCGTTGCCCCTTGAGTTGGGGTTAGGGACTCGAAATCCTTTGCGTGGCCCCTTGACTTGCGGTTAGGGACTCACAATCCACACTCTGTGGCGTCGCCCCTTGAGTTGGGGTTAGGGACTTGCAATCCCTTGCGTGGCCCCTCGAGTTGTTGTTAGGTGCTCGCAATCCATGCTTTGTAGCTTGGCCGGTTGAGTTGCGGTTCAGGACTCTCAATCCACGCTTTGTTGCGTGGCCCTTTGGGTTGTGGTTAGGGACTCGCAATCCACGCTTTGTTGCGTGGCCCCTTGAGTTGGGATTAGGGACTCACAATCCACGCTTTGTTGCGTGCCCCTTGGGATAAGGTTAGACACTCGCAATGCACGCTTTGTTGCGTGGCTGCTTGAGTTGGGGTTAGGGACGTGAAATTCCTTGCGTGGACCCTTGAGTTGGGGTTAAGGACTCTCAACGTGCACTTTTTTGCGTTGCTGCATGAGTTGGGGTTTGGGACTTGCAATCCACGCTTTGTTGCGTGGCCCTTTGACTTGGGGTTAACGACTCACAATCCACGCTTTGTTGGGTCACCCCTTGAGGTGGGGTTAGGGACTCGCAACACCTTGCGTGGCCCCTTGAGTTGGGGTTAGGGACTCGCAATTCCTTGCGTGGCCCCTTGAGTTGGGGTTAGGGACTCTCAATGTGCACTTTTTTGCATGGCTCCATGAGTTGGGGTTTGGGACTCGCAATCCACGCTTTGTTGCATGGCCCCTTGAGTTGGGGTTAGGGGCTCGCATTCCACGCTTCGTTGCGTTGCTCCTTGACCTGCGCCTGGCGACTCGCAATCCACGCTTTGTTGGGTCGCCCCTTGAGGTGGGGTTAGGGACTCGCAATTGCTTGCGTGGCCCCGTGAGTTGGGGTTAGGGATTCACATTCCACGCTTTCCTGCTTGCCCCCCTGAATTGGGGTTAGGGATTCTCAATCCACGCTTTGTTGCGTGGCCGCTTGAGTTGGGGTTAGGGCCCCTCAATCCACGCTTTCTTGTGTGGCCCCATGAGCTGGGGTTAGGGACTCGCAATCCACGCTTTGTTGTGTGCACCCTTGAGTTGGGGTTAGGGACTTGCAATCCAGGCTGTGTTGCGTGGCCCTTTCAGCTAGGGTTAGGGACTCGCAATCCACGCTTTTTTGTGTGGCTCCTTGACTTGGGGTTAGGGACTCACAATCTACACTTTCTTGTGTGGCCTTTTGAGCTGGGGTTAGGGACTCGCAATGGACGCCACGTTGCGTGGCCCCTTGAATTGGGGTTAGGGGCTTGCAATCCACGCTTTGTTGCTTGCCCCTTGAGTTGGTGCTAGGGACCCTCAATCCACGCTGTGTTGTGTGTCCCCTTGAGATGGCGTTAGGGACTGGCAATCCACGCTTTCCCTTGGCACACCCTAGGACACCCAATTTCGTTGTAGGCTAGAACGCTTCGCTGGAGCGATCTAGCCCTTAGCGGTCGTAGCCCAGAACACAAATGGTTCTAGCCTGGACTGGTACAATGGGTACAACATAAAAATAGAAATGAACACAATGGGTTGGGGGTTGCAAGACACACAAACTCATAGCAACCAACACCTTTGACGCATGCAAGCACATACACACATTTGCAGCCCCCCCCCCCGAAGCATGCACATAATTTTGTGTGAGCATATGCACAACACAACGCGCAACACGTCAAGGGTGGGGAGGGTGGGTAAGAGGCCAAACACAAGCACCGCACAAACACCCCCTTAGTGTCGAGCTATCACCCCCCCCCCCGTTTCCATGTTGTGGTCTGGGTTGTGGGGATACTCTGCTTGTTGTGCTTAAGGTTAGGGAGGGTATCCAATTCCTTTTTGCAGGTGTGCTTTTGTTTTTTGAATTCGGTGAAGAAGTGCGTACACAATGACACCAACAGATAGGTGTGTTACTCCTTCCCTCCTCCCCCCCATGTGTTTTTGTGGTGTGGGGTTGTCTAGTGTACAGGTTTCCCCTTCCCGCCATCCCTCCTCCCTTGCTCCCCGCACCCCCCCCTGCTGGTTTATGCAGTGTGGTGTGTGGGTGAGTGGTATGCTTTGGCCCCCTCCTCCCGGGTTATGTATCCCGCCCCCCTCCGCGTGTGTGTTGGTACTTAGCTTGTTGGTTGGGTTGGTTGTTGGTTTTCGGGTTGCTTGGTTGGTTCTTGGGTTGTTTGGTTGGTTGTTGGTTGATTGGTTCCTGGACAACTGCGTTTGGCTGGCTGGTTGGTTGGATGGATGGTTGGTTGGTTCGTTGCAAGGTTGGTTGGTTGCTGGCTAGTTGCAGGGGTGTGTGTGTGTGTGTGTGTGTGTGTGTGCGTTGCTTGGACACATGCTGTGTGATGTTGTTGCACGGTGTGTCTGTGTGTAAACATGCCTATGCAGCCATCGCAAGGGTCTTTTTGGGGGATGGTGCACATTTTGTTTCGGCGTTACAGCGGCGTTCTAGCGAGGTGTTCTAGCAACGTTCTGGCGAACGACGCGGCGCCGCTATAACGCCGCTAGAATGCCTCGCTAGAACGCCGCTAGAACGTCAAAATGAAATGTGCCCCTCCCCCCCCCAGGAGAGAGAGAGACCCGCAGCAGCTATGGGTATAGTAACGCAATGGGCTATCAGACTTCAGACTTCAGACTTTTATGGGCCATCACCCCCAACCCCCAACCCCCCAAGCCCCCCATGATAGGCCTTTGCCCCCCCCCCCCCCCAATATCACACTTGTGCTTTGCCCCCCCATATCAGACTTGGCTCCCCCCCCTTTTCTCTTGCCCAATTCTGCACCTTGCTTCCTTTGCAGACCATGACCGTAGGCATGAACTAGGTATGTGAATAACAACAGGGTCAGTTTTGCTGGTGGGCTACCCCAACGCTCAACCCGAAACCCCCCATCAGGCTTTTCTCCCCCCCCCCCACCCCACCTTGTCCGCAAAAAAAAAACGCAAAAAAATTAATTATTGGCTTCACGCCTTACGCAAAAATGGGTTCCGCAAAAAAAATCGCAAAAATGAAATAATTTTTGCCCCTGCTCCCCTTTTTGCAAGAATGCCAGAATCGCGGGAGAGTTTGCCCCACTGCTTGTTGTCCCCCTCTTCCGTGTCTCATGCCCCGTTCTGCACCTTGCTTTGCTTTCAGAGAATGATGTATCCAGGATTGTGACAAGTGTTAAAATACCGTGCGACGCACGGTAGTGGAATTTGGCTGCTGATGTGCCCCAAAGCAGATAAAGGGGCTAGTTTGGGCCGTGGATATTTGAATGTGGTTGCTGATGTGCCCCAATGCAGATAAAGGGGCTAGTTCGGGATGTGCATATTTGAATGTGGCTGTTGATGTGCCCCAAAGCAGATAAAGGGGCTAGTGCAGGATATCGCGTTGCCAGTCTTTTTGTGATTGCAATTTGTTTGTTGGTTGTTGGTACAAAGGAGTTTTAGTACATTTCGGGTGTTTTTTTAGTACATTTCGGGGGGTTTTTTAGTACAGTTAGGGGGGTTTTTTAGTACAGCTAGGGGGTTTTTTAGTACAGTTAGGGGGGGTTTTTTAGCAAAATTTGGGGGGGGGTTTTAGTGCATTTCAGGGGATCTCTTAGTACATTTCCGGGGGTTTTGTAGTACGTTTTGGGGGGCTTTTTAGTACATTTCGGGGTATTTTCGGGGCAATGTGAGCCGTGAATCTCAGTCCAGGGAGACAGGCGATGCAGGGTCATGGAAGCACATGTGATTGTACATTCAGTGTTTTGCTTCACCTTGCGCTGTGTATGTGTTTTGCATTCTTTGTGTGTCTGCCTGGAGGGGCATTCTGCTTTGCTTCACACCCCCCGATTTCAGTGGGGTCCCCCATTTAGTGTGGGGGACCCAATTTTTCCATTGTCTACTGTCTACGGTCTACCCCCCTCTCCCCGCTCTTGACTCTTCCCCTCTTTTTTTCAATGAAACGGGGGCCCGCAGCAGTGTCTCTCCTGCCAAAAACAATTTTTTTTGCATGTGCGCCTGCTATTTTCCACATGGCATTTTTTTTCTGCCAGTTAAACGACACTATCTGCAGGGTTGGTGCCTGGGTGGGGTTCAAGGGGTTCTTCGCCGGGTGTGGGGGGCCCGAGAGGACGCCCAAGCACCAGAGAGTCAAGGAGAGCGAGGCTGAGGGGTACATTGTCCTACCTAAAAGATTAGGCCCCCCTACGAGCCTCTCGGTCCCTCCCCTGCCGGCAACCCCTCCTGCTTCGGCTTTCTCAAGGCTTTGGTTAGGGAAAAACCCAGAAAAGGACACGGAGGACAGAATCACTGAGCACAGCTGTCCCGCCCCCCCCCCCCCTCTCCCCACATTTGCAACTATTGAGTTGTCCTTGTTTGTACACCCCCCTTCTACACCTTGCTTCATTTCCAGATAATATGTCCTGATTCAGGGAGGAAGGATGAGGGAATCGGTGATTATGAGGGTGCCAGCCAGGGATTTCGAGATGAATTTGCCAGTACAGTAAGTAGTACAGTAGTTTCATTGAGTCATGGACACATTTGTGATGTGATGTGATGTGGTGATGTGATGTGATGTGATGTGATGTGATGTGATGTGATGTGATGTGATGTGATGTGATGTGATGTGATGTGATGTGATGTGATGTGATGTGATGTGATGTCATGTGATGTGATGTGATGTGATGTGGGTGATGTGATGTGATGTGATGTGATGTGATGTGATGTGATGTGATGTGATGTGATGTGATGTGATGTGATGTTATGTGATGTGATGTGATGTGATGTACTGAGTCAAGTTTGTCAAAAGCTAAGGGAACTGCTTGGGACTCATCGTTATGTGAAGTTGAGGTGCACTAGAGAGAATTTGCAGCGAGTACTGGGACTCATTGGGAATGCACGCTCTCTGCAGCTCCATCTTGATAGATATTCTGTGGGAGAGAGTGGGGAACAGGCGCTCGCAGCGCTGAAAGATGCCCCCTCCCTGCGTACCCTGTCCCTCAATCTTTGTGAAAATTCTGTGGGAGAGAGTGTGGCACATGCGCTTGCAGCGCTGAAAGATGCCGCCTCACTGCATACCCTCTACCTCGATCTTTGTGCAAATATCGTGGGAGGCAGTGGGGCACAGGCGCTTGCAGCGCTGAAGGATGCCGCCTCACTGCATACCCTGTCCCTCGATTTTTGTGGAAATTCTGTTGGAGACAGCGGGGCACAGGCGCTTGCAGCGCTGAAGGATGCCCCCTCACTGCATATGTTGTCCCTCGATCTTGGGTAGAATTCTCTGGGAGAGAGAGGGGCACAGGCGCTTGCAGCGCTGAAGGATGCCCCCTCATGGCATACCTTGTCCCTCAATCTTAGGCAGAATTCCGTGGGAGAGAGTGGGGCACAGGCGCTTGCAACGCTGAAGGATGCCCCCTCACTGAATACCCTGTCCCTCGATCTTGGTGATAATTTTGTCGGAGACAGTGGGGCACAGGTGCTTGCAGCGCTGAAGGATGCCGCCTCACTGCATACCCTGTCCCTCAATCTGAGGTCGAATTCTGTGGGAGGCAGTGGGGCACAGGCGCTTGCAACGCTGAAGGATACCCCCTCGCTGCATACCTTGTCCCTCAATCTTAGGCAGAATTCCCTGGGAGAGAGTGGGGCACAGGCGCTTGCAGCGCTGAAGGATGCCCCCTCACTGAATACCCTGTCCCTTGATCTTGGTGATAATTTTGTCGGAGACAGTGGGGCACAGGTGCTTGCAGCGCTGAAGGATGCCGCCTCACTGCATACCCTGTCCCTCAATCTGAGATCGAATTCCGTGGGAGCCAGTGGGGCACAGGCGCTTGCAGCGCTGAAGGATGCCCCCTCACTGCATATGCTGTCCCTCGATCTTGGGCAGAATTCTCTGGGAGAGAGAGGGGCACAAGCGCTTGCAGCGCTGAAGGATGCCCCCTCACTGCATACCTTGTCCCTCAATCTTAGGCAGAATTCCGTGGGAGAGAGTGGGGCACAGGCGCTTGCAGCGCTGAAGGATGCCCCCTCACTGAATACCCTGTCCCGCGATCTTAGTGGGAATTCCATGGGAGGCAGTGGGGCACAGGCGCTTGCAGCGCTGAAGGATGCCCCCTCACTGCATACCCTGTCCCTCAATCTTAGGCAGAATTCCGTGGGAGAGAGTGGGGCACAGGCGCTTGCAGCGCTAAAGGATGCCCCCTCACTGAATACCCAGTCCCGCGATCTTAGTGGGACTTCCATGGGTGGCAGTGGGGCACAGGCGCTTGCAGCGCTGAAGGATGCCCCCTCACTGAATACCCTGAGTGTCGGCGCGCGCCTCCGTGAATTATTTTACCCCTCCGTGAATTGTTTACCCCCCTCCGTGAATTATTTTACCCCTCCGTGAATTGTTTACCCCCCTCCGTGAATTTTTTTACCCCTCCGTGAATCATTTACCCCCCTCCGTGAATTATTTTACCCCTCCGTGAATTGTTTACCCCCCTCCGTGAATTATTTTACCCCTCCGTGAATTGTTTACCCCCCTCCGTGAATTATTTTACCCCTCCGTGAATTGTTTACCCCCCTCCGTGAATTATTTCACCCCTCCGTGAATTGTTTACCCCCCTCCGTGAATCATTTTACCCCTCCGTGAATTGTTTACCCCCCTCCGTGAATTATTTTACCCCTCCGTGAATTGTTTACCCCCCTCCGTGAATTATTTTACCCCTCCGTGAATTGTTTACCCCCCTCCGTGAATTTTTTTACCCCTCCGTGAATTATTTATCCCCCTCCGTGAATTATTTTACCCCTCCGTGAATTATTTACCCCCCTCCGTGAATTATTTGACCCCTCCGTGAATTATTTACCCCCCTCCGTGAATTATTTTACCCCTCCGTGAATTGTTTACCCCCCTCCGTGAATTATTTTACCCCTCCGTGAATTATTTACCCCGCTCCGTGAACTATTTTACCCCTCTTTGAATCATTTACCCCCCTCCGTGAATTATTTTACCCCTCCGTGAATTGTTTACCCCCCTCCGTGAATTATTTTACCCCTCCGTGAATTGTTTACCCCCCTCCGTGAATTATTTTACCCCTCTGTGAATTGTTTACCCCCCTCCGTGAATTTTTTTACCCCTCCGTGAATTATTTACCCCCCTCCGTGAATTATTTGACCCCTCCGTGAATTATTTACCCCCCTCCGTGAATTATTTTACCCCTCCGTGAATTATTTACCCCCCTTTGTGAATTATTTGACCCCTCCGTGAATTATTTACCCCCCCCGTGAATTATTTTACCCCTCCGTGAATTATTTACCCCCCTCCGTGAATTATTTTACCCCTCCGTGAATTATTTACCCCCCTCCGTGAATTATTTGACCCCTCCGTGAATTATTTACCCCCCTCCGTGAATTATTTTACCCCTCCGTGAATTATTTACCCCCCTCCGTGAATTATTTTACCCCTCCGTGAATTCTTTACCCCCCTCCGTGAATTATTTTACCCCTCTATGAATTATTTACCCCCCTCCGTGAATTATTTTACCCCTCCGTGAATTGTTTACCCCCCTCCGTGAATTATTTTACCCCTCCGTGAATTATTTACCCCCCTCCGTGAATTATTTTACCCCTCCGTGAATTATTTACCCCCCTCCGTGAATTATTTTACCCCTCCGTGAATTATTTACCCCCCTCCGTGAATTATTTGACCCCTCCGTGAATTGTTTACCCCCCTCCGTGAATTATTTTACCCCTCCGTGAATTATTTACCCCCCTCCGGGAATTATTTTACCCCTCCGTGAATTATTTACCCCCCTCCGTGAATTATTTTACCCCTCCGTGAATTATTTACCCCCCTCCGTGAATTATTTTACCCCTCCGTGAATTATTTACCCCCCTCCGTGAATTATTTTACCCCTCCGTGAATTATTTACCCCCCTCCGTGAATTATTTTACCCCTCCGTGAATTGTTTACCCCCCTCCGTGAATTATTTTACCCCTCCGTGAATTGTTTACCCCCCTCCGTGAATTATTTTACCCCTCCGTAATTTATTAACCCCCTTCCGTGAATTATTTGACCCCTCCGTGAATTATTTACCCCCCTCCGTGAATTATTTTACCCCTCCGTGAATTATTTACCCCCCTCCGTGAATTATTTTACCCCTCCGTGAATTATTTACCCCCCTCCGTGAATTATTTTACCCCTCTGTGAATTATTTACCCCCCTCCGTGAATTATTTTACCCCTCCGTGAATTGTTTACCCCCCTCCGTGAATTATTTTACCCCTCCGTGAATTATTTACCCCCCTCCGTGAATTATTTTACCCCTCCGTGAATTGTTTACCCCCCTCCGTGAATTATTTTACCCTCCCGTGAATTATTTACCCCCCTCCGTGAATTATTTGACCCCTCCGTGAATTGTTTACCCCCCTCCGTGAATTATTTTACCCCTCCGTGAATTATTTACCCCCCTCCGTGAATTATTTTACCCCTCCGTGAATTGTTTACCCCCCTCCGTGAATTATTTTACCCCTCCGTGAATTATTTACCCCCCTCCGTGAATTATTTTACCCCTCCGTGAATTATTTACCCCCCTCCGTGAATTATTTTACCCCTCCGTGAATTATTTACCCCCCTCCGTGAATTATTTTACCCCTCGGTGAATTATTTACCCCCCTCCGTGAATTATTTTACCCCTCCATGAATTATTTACCCCCCTCCGTGAATCATTTTACCCCTCTGTGAATTATTTACCCCCCTCCGTGAACTATTTTACCCCTCCGTGACTTGTTTACCCCCCTCCGTGAATTATTTCACCCCTCCGTGAATTGTTTACCCCCCTCCGTGAATTATTTTACCCCTCCGTGAATTGTTTAGCCCCCTCCGTGAATTATTTTACCCCTCCGTGAATTATTTACCCCCCTCCGTGAATTATTTGACCCCTCCGTGAATCGTTTACCCCCCTCCGTGAATTATTTTACCCCTCCGTGAATTATTTACCCCCCTCCGTGAATTATTTTACCCCTCCGTGAATTATTTACCCCCCTCCGTGAATTATTTTACCCCTGCGTGAATTATTTACCCCCCTCCGTGAATTATTTTACCCCTCCGTGAATTGTTTACCCCCCTCCGTGAATTATTTTACCCCTCCGTGAATTATTTACCCCCCTCCGTGAATTATTTTACCCCTCCGTGAATTATTTACCCCCCTCCGTGAATTATTTTACCCCTCCGTGAATTATTTACCCCCCTCCGTGAATTATTTTACCCCTCCGTGAATTATTTACCCCCCTCCGTGAATTATTTTACCCCTCTGTGCATTATTTACCCCCCTCCGTGAATTATTTTACCCCTCCGTGAATTGTTTACCCCCCTCCGTGAATTATTTTACCCCTCCGTGAATTGTTTACCCCCCTCCGTGAATCATTTTACCCCTCCGTGAATTATTTACCCCCCTCCGTGAATTATTTTACCCCTCCGTGAATTATTTACCCCCCTCCGTGGATTATTTGACCCCTCCGTGAATTGTTTACCCCCCTCCGTGAATTATTTTACCCCTCCGTGAATTATTTACCCCCCTCCGTGGATTATTTGACCCCTCCGTGAATTATTTTCCCCCCTCCGTGAATTATTTTACCCATCCGTGAATTATTTACCCCCCTCCGTGAATTATTTTACCCCTCCGTGAATTATTTACCCCCCTCCGTGAATTATTTTACCCTTCCGTGAATTATTTACCCCCCTCCGTGAATTATTTTACCCCTCCGTGAATTATCTACGCCCCTCCGTGAATTATTTTACCCCTCCATGAATTATTTACCCCCCTCCGTGAATTATTTTACCCCTCTGTGAATTATTTACCCCCCTCCGTGAATTATTTTACCCCTCCGTGAATTATTTACCCCCCTCCGTGAATTATTTTACCCCTCCGTGAATTATTTACCCCCCTCCGTGAATTATTTTACCCCTCCGTGAATTATTTACCCCCCTCCGTGAATTATTTTACCCCTCTGTGCATTATTTACCCCCCTCCGTGAATTATTTTACCCCTCCGTGAATTGTTTACCCCCCTCCGTGAATTATTTTACCCCTCCGTGAATTGTTTACCCCCCTCCGTGAATCATTTTACCCCTCCGTGAATTATTTACCCCCCTCCGTGAATTATTTTACCCCTCCGTGAATTATTTACCCCCCTCCGTGGATTATTTGACCCCTCCGTGAATTGTTTACCCCCCTCCGTGAATTATTTTACCCCTCCGTGAATTATTTACCCCCCTCCGTGAATTATTTTACCCCTCCGTGAATTATTTTCCCCCCTCCGTGAATTATTGTACCCATCCGTGAATTATTTACCCCCCTCCGTGAATTATTTTACCCCTCCGTGAATTATTTACCCCCCTCCGTGAATTATTTTACCCTTCCGTGAATTATTTACCCCCCTCCGTGAATTATTTTACCCCTCCGTGAATTGTTTACCCCCCTCCGTGAATTATTTTACCCCTCCGTGAATTATCTACGCCCCTCCGTGAATTATTTTACCCCTCCATGAATTATTTACCCCCCTCCGTGAATTATTTTACCCCTCTGTGAATTATTTACCCCCCTCCGTGAATTATTTTACCCCTCCGTGAATTATTTACCCCCCTCTGTGAATTATTTTACCCCTCTGTGAATTATTTACCCCCCTCCGTGAATTATTTTACCCCTCTGTGAATTATTTACCCCCCTCCGTGAATTATTTTACCCCTCCGTGAATTGTTTACCCCCCTCCGTGAATTATTTTACCCATCCGTGAATTATTTACCCCCCTCCGTGAATTATTTTACCCCTCCGTGAATTATTTACCCCCCTCCGTGAATTATTTTACCCCTCCGTGAATTATTTACCCCCCTCCGTGAATTTTTTTACCCCTCCGTGAATTATTTACCCCCCTCCGTGAATTATTTTACCCCTCCGTGAATTATTTACCCCCCTCCGTGAATTATTTGACCCCTCCGTGAATTATTTACCCCCCTCCGTGAATTATTTTACCCCTCCGTGAATTGTTTACCCCCCTCCGTGAATTATTTTACCCCTCCGTGAATTCTTTACCCCCCTCCGTGAATTATTTTACCCCTCCGTGAATTGTTTACCCCCCTCTGTGAATTATTTTACCCCTCCGCGAATCATTTACCCCCCTCCGTGAATTATTTTACCCCTCCGTGAATTATTTACCCCCCTCCGTGAATTATTTTACCCCTCCGTGAATTGTTTACCCCCCTCCGTGAATCATTTTACCCCTCCGTGAATTATTTACCCCCCTCCGTGAATTATTTTACCCCTCCGTGAATTATATATCTAGAGCGGTGGTGTACACCACCTCAATGAAATATTTATCCAGAGGGGGGGTGTATACCACTTCAATGGAATAATTATCCAGAGGGGGGGGGGTGTACACCACCTCGGTGGAATATTTATCCATAGGGGGGGGGGTGGTGTACGCCCCCCTCTGGATAAATATTCCACTGAGGTGGTGTACACCCCCCCCCCTGGATAAATATTCCATTGAAGTGGTATACACCCCCCTTCTGGATAAATATTCCGTTGAGGTGGTGTACACCCCCTCTAGATATATTTTCCATTGAGGTGGTGTACAACCCCCCTTGGGATAAATATTCCATTGAGGTGGTGTACACCCCCCCTCTGGATAAATATTCCATTGAAGTGGTATACACCCCCACCTCTGGATAAATATTCAGTTGAGGTGGTCTACACCCCCCCTGTGAATAAATATTCCACTGCAGTGGAATATTTTCCCCGGCCTCCCATTTTCTTCAATGCCCCATTTTTCCCTCCTGTTTTTTCTTTCGGGGGGGCGTGTTCCCCTGTGTTGCATGGTCTCCCATTCTTCCCAATCTTCCATTTTCACGATGGTTTTTATTCTTGTGGGTGGCTTTGTGTGGGGGGGGGGGACAGGAAAGAAGGAAGGGAGGGGGCGGGTACCACACTTTTATCACACTTTTCCTGAGATGTGTTCTATTTTATGTCCTTGACACGAGATGCCAAATCAGACTTCAAACTTCAGACTTTATACACATACCTGACCCGTAGATCAAGGGTTAGAGACTAACCGGCACTGTGGGAGGGTGGTGGGTGCGAGCCGACCCCCAGGTACAGATCGCCAAGGCCAAAGCATAATCAGCAGCCACCTGGAGTGGTACAGAACTGGTGTGCGCTACAGGGCAGCAAGGCAAATCACTGAACTGTGTGGTGATAACCATGGGCTTGTGACACGGGGGCGTATGCGAGCCCAGTATCCCTTGCCTCATGGCCCCTAGGATCTTTGCAATGGCTGCACATACATGCTTACACAGAGACACACTATGAAACAACAACACAGCATGTGTCAAGGCAGCACAACCACATACACTCCACCCAACACCACGTACAATGCTACAGCAGCTGCGTGCACACACACACACACACACACAGGCCGAGAATCCTGGCCCGTATCTTCATTTCTCTTATTCCAAAAGGGGAAGGCATGCTCCCCATGCAGCAACGGCCACTGTCAGTCCTGTCTCAAATCTACCGGGTATGGGCGGGGGTTCGATTGCAGGAATGCATCACATGGCAAGAGACCTGGATCCATCCTCAGGCCTATGGTTTCAGAAAGAAAAGAGGAGCCACAGACGCATGGCATGATCTCCCTGCTAATTGAGTTATGCCATGTCATGCAAACGACCCTCGTGGGTTTCGGGCTAGATTATGTCAAACGCTTTGACCTTATTCCACAGCAGGTGGTGCTCCTGGTCGCAAAAGAAGAGGGTATGGATGAAGGGGTCCACAGGGCCTTGTCCGGAATGTACGCCCAGCTCATGCGCTGTTTCAAAATTATGGCATGTATGTGCAGCTTTTTCCAAGCCACCAATGGCATTCTTCAGGGCTGTCCCCTCAGCGTGATTTTAATAAACTCGCTGACCAGCATCTGGAAGCGAGTCATGGACGCTCAAGCACAAGCAATCCAGGTGTGAGCAAACCGCGTGCCACCAGGGGGTTCTCCCACGGAAGCACTGTCCTTCATTATCACGGCCTTAGGATACGCAGATGACACCTACGGATTAGGCACACCGCGATCGCGCACGCAGCGACTGCTGGAGCGCACGGAGGAGTGGTTGACCGACACAGGGCAGGCAGTGAACCCGTTGAAATCGGTAAGCTTTCAAGCCGGCCTTGCTGACAAAGAACCACTACGGATGGGGCGGGAACCCTTTCCAATTTCGACAGAGTTTAAGTCCCTGGGGGCAGGGGTGCGCACGACAGGGGATACCAATTCGGGCCCACTCATATTGCAACGTCTTGCGCGTGCTGGCAAACTGCTCGACAGGGTGCACGGAGCCCAGGGACCCTTTGAACGGAGATGTTCTGTCGTCTCTACGATGATTACGGCCACAGGCCTCCATGCAGCGGAGATCGTGCCACTACAGCCCAAAAGCCTGAGCTCCTTTGAGACCAAAATCATTACCACCATTTGGGGTCCCTCCCGCCCGGCGCGGGCCAAGGAAATCGTTTTTGGCTGCTCTGTGCAGGGCACAGGATCGCCCCCACCCTGATCATCCCGTATCAGCGCGCGGTATGGCTAGCGAAGGTATGCCGTGCGCGAGGACCATCGCTTGTTTTGGCCCAGGCCATGTGGGAGAAACACCCCTCACCGCAATCAGCAGGACCTTTCGGCAGGGCACGGCAGACACTGCACAATTGGGGCTGGACCCCAGCACAAGGGTGGTGGGAATGGACAGCGCCAGGCGTCGCCCCTGAACCTCATTGGCGACAAGGCGGAGGTCAAGCACCATGTCCGGGAACAGCTCAGGGCACAGCTGATAGCCCAGCTTATTCAGCGCAGGCCTCGACTGTTCACAGGCATGCACTACACCACTAACAGGCGTTTGGTCCCACAATGCATACTCTCTCTCGCATCAGAGCTCGAACGCTCTCTGCTTCGCACCATCTCTGCGGGGGGGGGGGGGGTCCAGACAGCGCTGCGCGCACATCAAAGGGGCCTGCGGCCCGATTGTGACTGCCCCTTCTGCGGTAAGGCCGCAGAAATAGAGCAACTTATTTTCCGGAGCTGTGAGGCTTGGCAGAACATCAGAGACTCTCACTCCCCCAATATCGAGCATCTGGCTCAGCAGTTTTGAGGACTGGAACGCACTGCCCACTGGCCCCCCTGCTTACTCACGTGTGGACTTGCGCCTGATGTTCCACTGCCTGTCAACAGACAGGAACGCAACACCGGCCCCGAATTTTTATAGGCCATACATGCCATTCATGTGGCCATTCTTGCGGCCCGCAAGATTCGAGATGAGCAGGCCCCCATGCTGTTTCCCTCAGCCAGACATGTGAGACAGACAGGGTATGCGTACTAGCAGCTGACGGGCCCGGTCCCGCGCACCGAAAATCTAGGCACGCTGACGCTCGCCAAAGCCCACAGCCAAAACCTGGCCTTGGGAGCTACCCTTTTTAGCGGATCTCTTGTCCTCGACATGCCAGCTGGTTTTGGCAAACGAGCCAGGGACAGTCACATTCATAGAGCTCGCGCTCGATTTCGAGGAAAGGTCACAGCGCACCCTACCTACAACACCATAGGCCAAATACAGAGGGACGGCACTGCCGCTGCAAGAGCGCGCCAAAGTTCTCAGGCTGGCGTTATACACCATGCAGAAATTGGTTACGCGGGGCGCCCTGCACCCCGCTAAAGTAATCACCAGGGCGAATTCATTGGTCCCGCTGGGGGGGCCTCATCAAAGCGGACTCATAAGACGCCCATATTTTGTGTCCAGACAGGCCATGGTGGGGCATATTGCTAAGCTCAGTCAATACTGCGAAGAAACATGGGCATTGCGCGCGCACTCTAGACAGAACAAGGCAAGCACGTACGTGTACAGACACAGGCGCAGTCCAGCGGAAGTGGAAGAAGCCCGGACCCAGCGGGCCCTCATGGGAGCGTTAATAACGGGCCTATGCCCTCCTCCTCGGACACCGCCAAAGGCGGGGGGGGGGGGCTTCGCCGCGAATTTCTTCCCCGTCATTGGGCAGGGCAGAACCCCGCAGGCACCATACCAGACTACCAGGCAACGCAAGTTCGCAGCACCGCCGGCGCCCGAAGCATGTGTGGCAGCGGTGGCACCACATACATGCGCACGGGCTCTCGACCTATGCAGTACACACCAGCGCGCACCGTGCATCACGGGGAAGCGCCTGCGCAAGTCGTTGGACGCGTGCTGTGCCCTCGGACATCACCGGCCAGGATATGTGGACAGGCTACCCCTCTCAGTCACGTGCTGCCAGCATGGACTGCCGGCCTGCGCTAGATGCACCAAAATGCAACGGGGGGTCCGAAACTGCTGTGCCAGAGGGCGCCACAAAGTACACACGCCGGTGCGCAAGCGGCCAGCCGCGCCGGACACGCGACCAGCTAAACGGCTGCGCACCGCCCGCAGCCCCGCACGCACACACATGGAGCTCCCCGCACATACCGGCCACACCGCCGGCCCCAAAACGACGGAGACTCCAGTCACCATGCTCCCCCTCCCCCCCCGCCCCGCGGCTCTGCGAGATGATGGGAGAGGGAGAGCTAGAGCACGTTCAGCCGACTTCTGTTTGGTGCAGAGCACGGGATAGCTTCTACGGAAATCACATAAGTATGTCGGCGCAGAGGTTCTGACTTTATGACCGCAGAGAACAAGCAGACCAATAAGGTACACACTCAGGTGTACACTTCGGCAAGCCAATCTCAGCACGCAGTCATACATGGGTCTCCCTCGTTAATAGCACATTCCTTCCGCCGCGCCGCGACCTACCGGGGGGCCGGGGGTGGGATAGGGCAGGCTTCAGGCAGGCTCTAACCCGCTAACCCCTAACCCTCCCATCGCAAGAGCGGCCAGGACATAAATAGCTATCAACCCTCGTTAATAGCACACAGCACACACACACACACACACACACACACACACACACACACACACACACACACACACACACACACGCACACACACACACACACACACACACACACACCAGCAACTCGCCAACAACCAACCAACCAACCAACCAACCAACCAACCTACCAACCACCCTGCCCAACACAGCTGTCCAAGAACGAATCAACGGACAACCAACCAACCGACCCAACAACCAACCAAGCAACCCGAAAAAAAACAACCAACCAACCAACAAGCCAGCTACCACTGCACACATAGGGGGGGGTTCCATAACTCGGGACAAGGGGGGACAACATATCATTGACCCACACAACACAGTTCATGACGCTACAACAATACACTAGGCAACCCCACACCACAGAAACACATGGCGGGGGGGACGGAAGGAGTAACACACCTATCTCTTGGTGTCCCCGTGTACGCACTTCTTCACCCAAATCAAAAAACAAAAGCACACCTGCAAAAAGGAAAGCGATACCCCCCCCCCCCCAACTTGAAGCACAACAAGCACAGTAGGCCCCCAACCCAGACCACAACATGGAGGGGGGGGGGTTGATAGCTCAACACTCAGGGGGTGTTTGTGCAGTGCTTGTGATCGGCCTCTTACCCCACCATCCCCACGCTTGACATCTTATGTTGTTTGTTGTGTTGTGCATATGGCTATGCCAAACCGTGTGCTTGTGTGTGAGGGGCACATATGCCTATGCATGCGTCAAGTCTGGTGGTTTTCATGAGTTTATGTGGATTAGCCCCCCACACCACCCCCACTTGGGTGTCCCTTAGATCCAACACATGCATGAATGATTTTGTTCTTGTTGTGTTCTCGTCTGGAACATCCAGCAATGTTCTAGCGAACACTGTAGAACAACACTAGAACGTCACTAGAACACTTTTTTTGTCTTCCTTTTGGGGTCCAAAATGTGCTTTTTTGAAAAATGAGATTTGGACCCCCCACAATGGTCCCGGGGGCCCAAGTTCCACCATTCATATCACCTAACCACCACAGCGAAGGGTTCGTGTAGACCCCGCTTTTTTGGTTCCAGGGCCATCTAGGCTAGAACGAAATTGGGTTTTCTAGTGTACACCAAGGGTTGTTGCGTGGCCCCTTGAGTTGGGGCTAGAGACTCGCAATCCACGCTGTATTGCATGGCCCCTTGAGTTGGGGTTAGGGACTCTCAATCCACGCTATGTTGCGTGGCCCCTTGAGCTAGGGCTAACGACTCGCAATCCACCCTTTATTGCTTGGCTTCTCCAATTGGGGTTAGAAACTGGCAATCCACGCTTTGTTGCGTGGCCCCTTGAGTTGGGAATAGAGGCTCTCAATCCATGGTTTGTTGCGTCTGGCCTTGAGTTGGGGCTCGGGACTAATAATGTCGTTTTGTTGCTTGGCCCCTCGAGTTTGGGTTAGGGACTCTCAATCCACGCCCTGTTGCGTGGCGCCTTGAGTTGGGGTTAGGGTCTCTCAATCCACACTTTGTGCCGCGGCCCCTTGAGTTGGGGTCAGGGACTCGCAATCCACGCTTTGTTGCGTGGCTCCTTGAGTTGGGGTTACAGACTCTCAATGCACGCTTTGATGTGTGGCCCCTTGAGGTTGGGTTAGGGACTGACAATCCAAGCTTTGTTGCGTCGCCCCTTGGATTGGGGCTAGGGACTTGCTTTCCACGCTTACCTGCGTGGCCCTTTGAGCTTGGGTTAGGGACTCTCAAGCCACACTTTGTTATCACCCCCCCCCGCTTTCCATGTTGTGGTCTAGGTTGTGGGGATACTGTGCTTGTTGTGCTTAAGGCTAGGGAGGGTATCCAATTCCTTTTTGCACGTGTGCTTTTTTTTTTTTGAATTCGGTGAAGAAGTGCGTACATAGCAACAACAAGAGATAGGTGTGGTACTCCTTCCCTCCTCCCCCCCATGTGTTTCTGTGGTGTGGGGTTGTCTAGTGTACAGGTTTCCCCTTCCCGCCATCCCTCCTCCCTTGCTCCCCGCAACCCCCGCTGCTTGTTTATGCAGTGTGGTGTGTGGGTGAGTGGTATGCTTTGGCCCCCTCCTCCCGGGTTATGTATCCCCCCGCCTCCGCGTGTGCGCTGGTACTTAGCTTGTTGGTTGGTTGGTTGTTGGTTTTCGGGTTGCTTGGTTGGTTCTTGGGTTGTTTGGTTGGTTGTTGGTTGATTGGTTCCTGGACAACTGAGTTTGGCTGGCTAGTTGGTTGGTTGGATGGTTGGTTGGTTGGTTGCAAGGTTGGTTGGTTGTTGGCTAGTTGCAGGGGTGTGTGTGTGTGTGTTGCTTGGACACCTGCTGTCTGATGTTGTTGCACAGTGTGTCTGTGTGTAAGCATGCCTATGCAGCCATCGCAAGGGTCTTTTGGGGGATGGTGCACATTTTGTTTCGGCGTTACAGCGGCGTTCTAGCGAGGTGTTCTAGCAACGTTCTGGCGAGCGGCGCGGCGCCGCTATAACGCCGCTAGAATGCCGCGCTAGAACGCCGCTAGAACGTCAAAATGAAATGTGCACCCCCCCTCCCCCTAGGAAGTTTGCAATGGCTGCACATACATGCTTACACAGAGACACACTATGAGACAACACCATAACATGTGTCGAGGCAACACAACCACATACACTCCACCCAACACCCCATACAATGCTACAGCACCTGCGTGCACACACCCACACACGCACACACACACACCAGCAACTCGCCAATAAGCAACCAACCAACCAACCAACCAACCAACCAACCAACCTACCAACCAGCCTGCCCAACACAGCTGTCCAAGAACCAATCAACCAACAACCAACCAACCAACCAACCCAACAACCAACCAAGCAACCCGAAAACCAACAGCCAACCAACCAACACCCTAGTGGCCAAAATTAAAGTCAATATGTTGAATATTTGGCCAAAAATTAACACGTTAATCTCAAGTTTCAATTTTTTTAGGGGGGGTTAGGGGGTTTGCCATGAAAATTATGACCCTCACGGGTTGCTTTACGGGCTTGGGTGTCATTTTCCCCCGGGGGTTGGTGGGAGGGGTCCTACCCATGTGGTTGTTGCAAAATGTTAAAATGGCTCTCGGCTTTAATTTTTGTTTTTAATTTTTCCATTAATATTTGAAAAGTTAGAAATTAAAGGGTCGCCGGCGTTAATATTAATCTCACAAATATTAAGTCATTTCCCCAAATATTAACCCTCCTAACAATGGCACAACGACACATGGAATGCATCATGTGTGTGTTTATGTTTCTTGTACATGGCCATTGTGGCCCCTTGGGTCCCTATCCGGGCCCTCATACCTCGTGGGACCCCGTAGTGGGGTCCCACATCTTTGCGGGTCCAGAGGGGGGGTTAGTGGGGTTAGTGAGGTTAGTTGGGTTAGTGGGTTCGATGGTAGGGTTTGCGTTCGGGGGGTCAGGCGTTTCGTTTGTGGGGGTGGGGGGTTTGGTCTTCTTTGGCCCCGCCGCCCGGGGCTCTTCCCGGTGCCGCTCGGCCTCCTCGGGGGTGGGGAAGAGGAGGGAGCAGTTCACCTCGTAGAGGGTGGTGCCGCCCGGGTATTCCACCCAAATGGCACCGTACTTCCGCCCGTGGATGCCATGGACGGTGCCCCTCTCTACCCCTTTGGGGTAGGGTACGTGGACGACCGTCCCGACGATCTGATCCTCGGGACGGTCGTCCTTCTTCTTGGCACCCTTGGGGGTGTCGGTCTTGGTTGGGGTGGGGGGGGGGGGTTTGTGGTGGCGGTCTTGGGGGGGTTCGTGGGTTTGGGGGCGGGGACGGCCTTTGTAGGCCGTGCGGTGGCGGTGGTGGGGGGGGGGGGGGGGTTGGGCCTTTTGGGCCGGGGGATCGCCCCGTCGTCGCTTTCGTCGGACGAGTCGAAAGAAAACTTTCGTTTCTTGGGGGCGGGTTGGGGGGGGTTGGGCTTTGCTTGGGGGGGGTTTGGGGCGGTGGTGGTGGACGCCTCCCCCCCCCCCCCCCTCCTCCCCCTCGCTCACCCCGCGCCCACCCATGCTCCCCCACATCTCCTCATCCCCCCCCCCCCCCCGCGTACCCCACCTCCTGCATCCAAGCCCGCTCCGCGGGCCGGAAGTGGCGCGGCGCCACCCATACGCCGCTCACCACGCGCGAAGTCTCCCAATCGTGGAAGCCTCGCAAGAGAGCAAGGCCCAAGGGTGGGTCTCGGGCCACGATGCGGTGGAGGGACCCAGGGATACTTCCTGGGATCCTTCAGCGTCTCGCCAGGCCACCCGGATGGGCTCGGCATTCGGCGTGTTGACCACGACGCCAATAACCTGGAAAAAAACAAAAGAAAAAAAGAATTAAATTAATTTTTTCGGCGACATTTTTAATTTTTCGACTTTAATATCAACTCTTAACTTTTAATATTTCGACCGGCGGCGCAAAAATTAAATATTAATCTCGAGAAATTAAACGTGGCGTCCTAAAAATTAATGCAGGCAGGCAAGCAACATACCTCAAAACCCCCGTTCACTCTGCCTGCCTGCACTGCCCCCATGGCCTTCCGGAAGAGCGCGGAGGCACTGGGGGCCTCCACAGGGGCCACAGGAGCTCCCGCGCTGGCCATCGGGGCCGCCTGGGCCCCCGGTTTGGCCCCGGTCGCGGCCGCGGTCGCCGACTTGACGGCGCGGGACTGGGGGACCAAGCCCTCGTACGAGGGCTGGCACCCCGGGTCGTAGATGGGGCGGGGCTGGGCCAGCACAGTGGCCCAGTCCACCCCGAAGGCCACAGCCTTGCCCTGGCGGCACTGCCTGACCCAGCCCAGCTGGGCCCAGTGCTGCAGCAGCACCAGGTAATGCGGCGTCCCAAAACGGACGCCACGGGGGTCGATAAGCAAATTCAGTGCGGGCAAGGCGCCCACACTGATTGCCTCTGGCATGGGGGCAAGGGGGGCACCAGGGAGGGGTTTCGAGACCCAGACCCCCCCCCCCAACGGAGGCATCCTTACCCCAGGTGCCTCTGTGTTCCCCCTCCTTCCGGCGGATCAAACACCGGATCAAGCGCCGAAAAATCCACATGACTGTCATGTGGCTATGGGGGGGGGGAGGGAAAAACGGGTTGATTCCCCGCGCACCCCTCCTGAAGCACCTGGGCTGACCAGGGGATCGGCCCCGTCTTTCGGGCGGTGGCAGATTGGGGGCCCAGGGCTTTGAGAAGCCTCTGGGGGAAGGGGGGGGGGGTCATTAGGGGGGTCAACCACCTGAAGTTCCCCGTCCCCGTCCCCCTCGGCCACCACCACTTCCCCCTCCCCCTCATCCTTGCCCCCCCCCCCCCCCCCCCCAGGTTGGCCTCTACCCCCCCCCCCCCCCGTGCCCCTGGCTCCTCTCCCTCTCTCTCCTCTCCCTTTTCTCCTTCTTTTTCTTCCTCTTCTCTTTCTTCTCCTTCCGCCGCCTATCCGAGGAGTCCTCGCTTGACTCCTCGGTTGGCGTTGAGCGGCGGGAGGAGGAGGAGGTGCTTGTGTTGGTGCCCTTGCTGGTGCTGGAGCTTCTGCTGCTGCTTGAGGAGCTGCAGCCAGTCGTTGGTCCACTTGTGCCATCTAAGAGAGCGAGAGGATGAAAAAAAAATTAATTTTTTCTGCCCCCGACTTAATTTCTTGAAATTAATATTATCTATCGAAAAATTAATTAATATATTAAATATTAATGACCGAGCCTATTAATATTAATCTCGAAATATTAAACGGATCGACGGAAATATTAATTCGTATACGCAAGCAAGCATGCACAAGCAAAACACACCAGGGCTTCGTTGTTCGCTTTGAGCATGTCGGCCAACATCTTTTGCATGGCCGAGACGTCCGTGGCAAGGAGAAAACAAAGCTAGTGGTGGGGAAGCAAGGGTGGAGGGCAGGGGGCTATGGGTGGCCATAAGTTTGGCCATGGTGCATGGGGCGGTATGGGCGGTCCCGTAATTGCGCAGCGGGAGGTCAAATTTGAAAAACCACCACTCCCACACTTGGGAAACTACCTCTACCTCCCGCTCTACTTGGGTTGCCTCCGGCATCCCCCCCCCCCCCCCGGCCCGAGTGGTCATTGTATGCGCGCTTGTATCCACGCACACGGCACCCAACCCAACCCCCAAGCGGCGTGCATTGGCCACGGCCTCGGTGACATCCTCCTCCAAATGGAGGAGGTAGTTTGATTGACACGCCTCTTTGCAACAATGTGCACGGTAGGCGCGTGCCACCTCGGCCGCACGTAGGTGCCCGCCGGGCGGCTTGTCCGTGTACAATTCCCGGAGGAGGTCACGCATGGCCACGACGGCTTGCCATTCACCATGCTCCGGGACGTAGTCCAACAACGGACCAAGTTCCTCCCACGCGAGGAACAACGCACGGGCCTCCTCCCCGTGGGGTGCCCCCGTCGCACCCAACTTCACACCCGTGCCTGCCCGGTAGAGGACCCGTCAAATGGCGTCGGTGTTCTCCTTGGGGAGGTGCACAAGGCGTGTCTTGATGAACGCCACTTGGAGCTGGCCAATGTCCATGCAACAATGGTGGATGCATACGAAAAGCATGCACCGGTCAACCACAATGTGTGGATCCCCTATGCATCCCCCATTCTCCAAGCTACGGCCGGTCTCCTTGTAGCGGCGGCGGGCCGCCTTCTCACGGTCCAAGGTGCGCCGGGTCTCCACGTTGACCCATGCCGCCGCAACCTGGTCCCACACCCCCATATTGTAAATTGAGCCCACCAAGGGCGAGGTGGAAACACCGATAAGGCGCCGCACGAACGGTTGGTCTCCCCCGATGACCAACCTGCTTGGCACCCAGCGCGACACCCAATGACACTTCTCGCAGTCTTGTATGGACTGCAATACCTACAAAAAGGACATGGATGAATATTTACATTAATTTCTCGAGATTAATATTAAGTTAATTTTTCAGTCGGTGTTAATATTAACCGAAAACAAGATATTAATCTCGAGAAATCAACGCAAAAAACGCAAAAATTAACAAACAACGAATGGGCCACAAACCTTCAAGTTGTCGGCCCATATCGTTGCAAGTGCCGCCATGTCCTTGTCCCCGCATACGGCCATCCCTATCACCCACAAGTACGCGGGTGTGCGGCCCCGTGCGCCGTGGTTGAGGAGCCCAATAGAGAGTTGGGTCCAACTACCACCGGCGCACGGGTACGCATCCCCACGCACAATGAAGGTGAGGGGCCTTGTCCAATCGATGGTCTCCACTAGCGATGGGCGTGATTGGACGTACCGGGCCCATGAGGGTAGCGGCCAAGAGCGCCCACTCGCGGGGGGATCGGGGACGGACACGGGTGGTTGTAGGTCAAGGGGGGTGACCAGCTCCTTCCACGCGTCCGTGAACGTATCCCGAGTGGGGATGGGGCGGGGGAACGGGAGGCCCGTTGCGGCCATGTAGGCCAACCCCCGGCGGCTCATGTACTCCATCATGTGGCGGAAGCCAACCTTGGGGACGTTCAAGTCCATGAGGAGGCCGATGAGGTCCGGGGCCGGGAAGAGGTGGGAGGCATATTGCTTCACCGCCTCCACTTGCTTAGTACGAATAAGGGAGGGGTAGCCAACCTCCATGGCCTCGGACCATCGGGCCCGGGCCACAGGGGATGAGGCCACCCACTCACCAAGGAGTTGGGAGACCAAAAGGTCCCGCAAACTCTTGGCCCCGCTCAAACGCACGAGCGTCATGTTAAGCTCGGTAAGGGTGTCCCGAGAGAAAGGCATAACAAGGGCTATACAAGGGAACATGGTGGTTTGGAGGGGGGGGGGAATGCGGGCAACCGGAAGGGGCATGTCCAAGACACCCACCAACACAACATTGGAACCTCTCTACTATACCGTTGTGCAACAATATACCACGTAACACCCCTTATAGGTCCGCATATGCGCATGGAAAAATGGATACAAATGGCCCAATCGCAAAAATTTGACTTTAACCTCTTAATATTTGCGAGATTAATATATTAACGCCTTCATATATTAAAAATTAAAAATTAACATATTGACTTTAACTTGGGCCACTAGGGCAACCCAGGTACCACTGCACACACAGGGGGGGGTTCCATAACTCGGGACAAGGGGGGACAACATACCACTGACCCACACAACATAGTTCATGACGCTACAACAATACACTAGACAACCCCACACCACAGAAACACATGGCGGGGAGGAGGGAAGGAGTAACACACCTATCTCTTGGTGTCACCGTGTACGCACTTCTTCACCCAAATCAAAAAACAAAAGCACACCTGCAAAAAGGAAAGAGATACCCCCCCCCCCCAACCTTAAGCACAACAAGCACAGTAGGCCCACAACCTAGACCACAACATGGAGGGGGGGGGTTGATAGCTCAACACTCAGGGGGTGTTTGTGCAGTGCTTGTGATCGGCCTCTTACCCCACCATCCCCACGCTTGACATCTTATGTTGTTTGTTGTGTTGTGCATATGGCTATGCCAAACCGTGTGCTTGTGTGTGAGGGGCACATATGCCTATGCATGCGTCAAGTCTGGTGGTTTTATGAGTTTATGTGGATTAGCCCCCCACACCAACCCCACTTGGGTGTCCCTTAGATCCAACACATGCATGAATGATTTTGTTCTTGTTGTGTTCTCGTCTAGAACATCCAGCAATGTTCTAGCAAACACTGTAGAACAACACTAGAACGTCACTAGAACACTTTTTTTGTCTTCCTTTTGGGGTCCAAAATGTGCTTTTTTGAAAAATGAGATTTGGACCCCCCACAATGGTCCCGGGGGCCCAAGTTCCACCATTCATATCACCTAACCACCACACCGAAGGGTTCGTGTAGACCCCGCTTTTTTGGTTCCAGGGCCATCTAGGCTAGAACGAAATTGGGTTTTCTAGTGTACACCAAGGGTTGTTGCGTGGCCCCTTGAGTTGGGGTTAGAGACTCGCAATCCACGCTATGTTGCGTGGCCCCTCCAATTGGGGTTAGGGACTCTCAATCCGTGCTTTGTTGTGTGGGGCCTTGAGTTTGGGTTAGGGACTCGCAATCCCTTGCGTGGCACTTTGAGTTGGGGTTAGGGACTCGCAATCCACGCTATGTTGCGTGGCCCGTTGAGCTAGGGTTAAGGACTCGCAATCCATCCTGTATTGCTTGGCCCCTCGAGTTGGGGTTAGAGACTGGCAATCCATGCTTTGTTGCGTGGCCCCTTGAGTTGGGGCTAGAGACTCTCAATCCGTGCTTTGTTGCGTGGGGCCTTGAGTTGGTGTTAGGGACTCATAATCTCGTTTTGTTGCTTGGCCCCTCGAGTTTGGGTTACGGACTCTCAATCCACGCCCTGTTGCGTGGCGCCTTGAGTTGGGGTTAGGGACTCGCAATCCACGCTTTGTTGCGTGGCCCCTTGAGTTGGGGTTAGGGACATGCAATCCACGCCTATAGCGTGGCCCCTTGAGTTGGGGTTAGGGACTGGCAATCAGCGCTTTGTTGTGTGGCCCCTTGAGTTGGGCTCAGGGACTCTCAATCCACGATTTTTTATGTTGCCCCTTGAGCTGGGGTTAAGGACTCGCTTTGTACGCTTTGTTGCGTGGCCCGTTGAGTTAATCATACACCCTCCACACACCATAGCAGCCGGGTCTCCACGTTGACCCATGCCGCCGCAACCTGGTCCCACACCCCCATATTGTAAATTGAGCCCACCAAGGGCGAGGTGGAAACACCTATAAGGCGCCGCACGAACGGTTGGTCTCCCCCGATGACCAACCTGCTTGGCACCCAGCGCGATTCCCAATGACACTTCTCGCAGTCTTGTATGGACTGCAATACCTACAAAAAGGACATGGATGAATATTTACATTAACCTCTCGAGATTAATATTAAGTTAATTTTTCAGTCGGTGTTAATATCAACCGAAAACAAGATATTAATCTCGAGAAATCAACGCAAAAAACGCAAAAATTAACAAACAACGAATGGGCCACAAACCTTCAAGTTGTCGGCCCATATCGTTGCAAGTGCCGCCATGTCCTTGTCCCCGCATACGGCCATCCCTATCACCCACAAGTACGCGGGTGTGCGGCCCCGTGCGCCGTGGTTGAGGAGCCCAATAGAGAGTTGGGTCCAACTACCACCGGCGCACGGGTACGCATCCCCACGCACAATGAAGGTGAGGGGCCTTGTCCAATCGATGGTCTCCACTAGCGATGGGCGTGATTGGACGTACCGGGCCCATGAGGGTAGCGGCCAAGAGCGCCCACTCGCGGGGGGATCGGGGACGGACACGGGTGGTTGTAGGTCAAGGGGGGTGACCAGCTCCTTCCACGCGTCCGTGAACGTATCCCGAGTGGGGATGGGGCGGGGGAACGGGAGGCCCGTTGCGGCCATGTAGGCCAACCCCCGGCGGCTCATGTACTCCATCATGTGGCGGAAGCCAACCTTGGGGACGTTCAAGTCCATGAGGAGGCCGATGAGGTCCGGGGCCGGGAAGAGGTGGGAGGCATATTGCTTCACCGCCTCCACTTGCTTAGTACGAATAAGGGAGGGGTAGCCAACCTCCATGGCCTCGGACCATCGGGCCCGGGCCACAGGGGATGAGGCCACCCACTCACCAAGGAGTTGGGAGACCAAAAGGTCCCGCAAACTCTTGGCCCCGCTCAAACGCACGAGCGTCATGTTAAGCTCGGTAAGGGTGTCCCGAGAGAAAGGCATAACAAGGGCTATACAAGGGAACATGGTGGTGTAGAGGGGGGGGGAATGCGGGCAACCGGAAGGGGTATGTCCAAGACACCCACCAACACAACATTGGAACCTCTCTACTATACCGTTGTGCAACAATATACCACGTAACACCCCTTATAGGTCCGCATATGCGCATGGAAAAATGGATACAAATGGCCCAATCGCAAAAAATTTGACTTTAACCTCTTAATATTTGCGAGATTAATATATTAACGCCTTCATATATTAAAAATTAAAAATTAACATATTGACTTTAACTTGGGCCACTAGGGCAACCCAGGTACCACTGCACACACAGGGGGGGGTTCCATAACTCGGGACAAGGGGGGACAACATACCACTGACCCACACAACATAGTTCATGACGCTACAACAATACACTAGACAACCCCACACCACAGAAACACATGGCGGGGAGGAGGGAAGGAGTAACACACCTATCTCTTGGTGTCACCGTGTACGCACTTCTTCACCCAAATCAAAAAACAAAAGCACACCTGCAAAAAGGAAAGAGATACCCCCCCCCCCCAACCTTAAGCACAACAAGCACAGTAGGCCCACAACCTAGACCACAACATGGAGGGGGGGGGTTGATAGCTCAACACTCAGGGGGTGTTTGTGCAGTGCTTGTGATCGGCCTCTTACCCCACCATCCCCACGCTTGACATCTTATGTTGTTTGTTGTGTTGTGCATATGGCTATGCCAAACCGTGTGCTTGTGTGTGAGGGGCACATATGCCTATGCATGCGTCAAGTCTGGTGGTTTTATGAGTTTATGTGGATTAGCCCCCCACACCACCCCCACTTGGGTGTCCCTTAGATGCAACACATGCATGAATGATTTTGTTCTTGTTGTGTTCTCGTCTAGAACATCCAGCAATGTTCTAGCAAACACTGTAGAACAACACTAGAACGTCACTAGAACACTTTTTTTGTCTTCCTTTTGGGGTCCAAAATGTGCTTTTTTGAAAAATGAGATTTGGACCCCCCACAATGGTCCCGGGGGCCCAAGTTCCACCATTCATATCACCTAACCACCACACCGAAGGGTTCGTGTAGACCCCGCTTTTTTGGTTCCAGGGCCATCTAGGCTAGAACGAAATTGGGTTTTCTAGTGTACACCAAGGGTTGTTGCGTGGCCCCTTGAGTTGGGGTTAGAGACTCTCAATCCACGCTATGTTGCGTGGCCCCTCCAATTCGGGTTAGGGACTCTCAATCCATGCTTTGTTGTGTGGGGCCTTGAGTTTGGGTTAGGGACTCGCAATCCCTTGCGTGGCACTTTGAGTTGGGGTTAGGGACTCGCAATCCACGCTATGTTGCGTGGCCCGTTGAGCTAGGGTTAAGGACTCGCAATCCATCCTGTATTGCTTGGCCCCTCGAGTTGGGGTTAGAGACTGGCAATCCATGCTTTGTTGCGTGGCCCCTTGAGTTGGGGCTAGAGACTCTCAATCCGTGCTTTGTTGCGTGGGGCCTTGAGTTGGTGTTAGGGACTCATAATCTCGTTTTGTTGCTTGGCCCCTCGAGTTTGGGTTACGGACTCTCAATCCACGCCCTGTTGCGTGGCGCCTTGAGTTGGGGTTAGGGACTCGCAATCCACGCTTTGTTGCGTGGCCCCTTGAGTTGGGGTTAGGGACATGCAATCCACGCCTATAGCGTGGCCCCTTGAGTTGGGGTTAGGGACTGGCAATCAGCGCTTTGTTGTGTGGCCCCTTGAGTTGGGCTCAGGGACTCTCAATCCACGATTTTTTATGTTGCCCCTTGAGCTGGGGTTAAGGACTCGCTTTGTACGCTTTGTTGCGTGGCCCGTTGAGTTAATCATACACCCTCCACACACCATAGCAGCCGGGTCTCCACGTTGACCCATGCCGCCGCAACCTGGTCCCACACCCCCATATTGTAAATTGAGCCCACCAAGGGCAAGGTGGAAACACCTATAAGGCGCCGCACGAACGGTTGGTCTCCCCCGATGACCAACCTGCTTGGCACCCAGCGCGATTCCCAATGACACTTCTCGCAGTCTTGTATGGACTGCAATACCTACAAAAAGGACATGGATGAATATTTACATTAACCTCTCGAGATTAATATTAAGTTAATTTTTCAGTCGGTGTTAATATCAACCGAAAACAAGATATTAATCTCGAGAAATCAACGCAAAAAACGCAAAAATTAACAAACAACGAATGGGCCACAAACCTTCAAGTTGTCGGCCCATATCGTTGCAAGTGCCGCCATGTCCTTGTCCCCGCATACGGCCATCCCTATCACCCACAAGTACGCGGGTGTGCGGCCCCGTGCGCCGTGGTTGAGGAGCCCAATAGAGAGTTGGGTCCAACTACCACCGGCGCACGGGTACGCATCCCCACGCACAATGAAGGTGAGGGGCCTTGTCCAATCGATGGTCTCCACTAGCGATGGGCGTGATTGGACGTACCGGGCCCATGAGGGTAGCGGCCAAGAGCGCCCACTCGCGGGGGGATCGGGGACGGACACGGGTGGTTGTAGGTCAAGGGGGGTGACCAGCTCCTTCCACGCGTCCGTGAACGTATCCCGAGTGGGGATGGGGCGGGGGAACGGGAGGCCCGTTGCGGCCATGTAGGCCAACCCCCGGCGGCTCATGTACTCCATCATGTGGCGGAAGCCAACCTTGGGGACGTTCAAGTCCATGAGGAGGCCGATGAGGTCCGGGGCCGGGAAGAGGTGGGAGGCATATTGCTTCACCGCCTCCACTTGCTTAGTACGAATAAGGGAGGGGTAGCCAACCTCCATGGCCTCGGACCATCGGGCCCGGGCCACAGGGGATGAGGCCACCCACTCACCAAGGAGTTGGGAGACCAAAAGGTCCCGCAAACTCTTGGCCCCGCTCAAACGCACGAGCGTCATGTTAAGCTCGGTAAGGGTGTCCCGAGAGAAAGGCATAACAAGGGCTATACAAGGGAACATGGTGGTGTAGAGGGGGGGGGAATGCGGGCAACCGGAAGGGGTATGTCCAAGACACCCACCAACACAACATTGGAACCTCTCTACTATACCGTTGTGCAACAATATACCACGTAACACCCCTTATAGGTCCGCATATGCGCATGGAAAAATGGATACAAATGGCCCAATCGCAAAAATTTGACTTTAACCTCTTAATATTTGCGAGATTAATATATTAACGCCTTCATATATTAAAAATTAAAAATTAACATATTGACTTTAACTTGGGCCACTAGGGCAACCCAGGTACCACTGCACACACAGGGGGGGGTTCCATAACTCGGGACAAGGGGGGACAACATACCACTGACCCACACAACATAGTTCATGACGCTACAACAATACACTAGACAACCCCACACCACAGAAACACATGGCGGGGAGGAGGGAAGGAGTAACACACCTATCTCTTGGTGTCACCGTGTACGCACTTCTTCACCCAAATCAAAAAACAAAAGCACACCTGCAAAAAGGAAAGAGATACCCCCCCCCCCCCAACCTTAAGCACAACAAGCACAGTAGGCCCACAACCTAGACCACAACATGGAGGGGGGGGGTTGATAGCTCAACACTCAGGGGGTGTTTGTGCAGTGCTTGTGATCGGCCTCTTACCCCACCATCCCCACGCTTGACATCTTATGTTGTTTGTTGTGTTGTGCATATGGCTATGCCAAACCGTGTGCTTGTGTGTGAGGGGCACATATGCCTATGCATGCGTCAAGTCTGGTGGTTTTATGAGTTTATGTGGATTAGCCCCCC
This sequence comes from Eutreptiella sp. 'Long Island Sound 2002', assembly GCA_964036045.1. Lineage (NCBI taxonomy): Eukaryota > Euglenozoa > Euglenophyceae > Eutreptiales > Eutreptiaceae > Eutreptiella > Eutreptiella sp. 'Long Island Sound 2002'. The sequence continues at coordinate 89,988,533 of OZ038381.1, forward strand.
ACACCACCCCCACTTGGGTGTCCCTTAGATGCAACACATGCATGAATGATTTTGTTCTTGTTGTGTTCTCGTCTAGAACATCCAGCAATGTTCTAGCAAACACTGTAGAACAACACTAGAACGTCACTAGAACACTTTTTTTGTCTTCCTTTTGGGGTCCAAAATGTGCTTTTTTGAAAAATGAGATTTGGACCCCCCACAATGGTCCCGGGGGCCCAAGTTCCACCATTCATATCACCTAACCACCACACCGAAGGGTTCGTGTAGACCCCGCTTTTTTGGTTCCAGGGCCATCTAGGCTAGAACGAAATTGGGTTTTCTAGTGTACACCAAGGGTTGTTGCGTGGCCCCTTGAGTTGGGGTTAGAGACTCTCAATCCACGCTATGTTGCGTGGCCCCTCCAATTGGGGTTAGGGACTCTCAATCCATGCTTTGTTGTGTGGGGCCTTGAGTTTGGGTTAGGGACTCGCAATCCCTTGCGTGGCACTTTGAGTTGGGGTTAGGGACTCGCAATCCACGCTATGTTGCGTGGCCCGTTGAGCTAGGGTTAAGGACTCGCAATCCATCCTGTATTGCTTGGCCCCTCGAGTTGGGGTTAGAGACTGGCAATCCATGCTTTGTTGCGTGGCCCCTTGAGTTGGGGCTAGAGACTCTCAATCCGTGCTTTGTTGCGTGGGGCCTTGAGTTGGGGTTAGGGACTCATAATCTTGTTTTGTTGCTTGGCCCCTCGAGTTTGGGTTACGGACTCTCAATCCACGCCCTGTTGCGTGGCGCCTTGAGTTGGGGTTAGGGACTCGCAATCCACGCTTTGTTGCGTGGCCCCTTGAGTTGGGGTTAGGGACACGCAATCCACGCCTATAGCGTGGCCCCTTGAGTTGGGGTTAGGGACTGGCAATCAGCGCTTTGTTGTGTGGCCCCTCAAGTTGGGGTTAGGGACTCTCGATCCACGATTTTTTATGTTGCCCCTTGAGCTGGGGTTAAGGACTCGCTTTGTACGCTTTGTTGCGTGGCCCGTTGAGTTAATCATACACCCTCCACACACCACAACAGATGCACACAATGCGTGTACTCATTGATTCGATTTTCTGGGGATCTTGTCCGTTAATTTTTTTGTGGCGTCTCGTGGGGGTATGACATCAATGCATGCCCCAAAGCGATGAGTAGACCCTATGCGGCAATTTTTTAGTGCGTTTGTCTGGTCTAGGAAATGGATAAAGGGTGTGATTCAATGACTACATCCCTTGCGTTGGCTTATTTGGGGCTTTGGGGCGTGTAGAACATCACTCAAGCCCCAAATCAATGAGTACACCGTTCGCATCAATCTCTTAGGCTGTGTGGAAGGTGTAGGACATCAATGCAGGAGGTGCATCAAACACCCCACTCCCTGCGCCGATCATTTAGGGGGTTTGGTGAGTTTAGGACATCAAGGCAGGCCCTACTTCAATGAGTACACCCAATGCAATGATCTTTCAGGGGGTCCGGGGGGTGTAGGGCATCACTTTTGGCCCCGCCGGAATGAATGAATAAATCCGTTGCCTTGATGTGTTAGGGGGTGTGGGGGGTGTCAGTCATGAACGCGGAGGGCGAATCAACGAATATACCCCTTGCGTGGATCTATTGGGGTGTTTGCAGGGTGTAGGATATCAACTTAGGGTGTGGTTCAATGGTTACATCCCTTGAGGTGACTTCTTAGGGGCTGTTGGGGCGTAGGACCCCAATGCATGCCCTAAATTAATGAGCAACCCCCTGCGTTGGTGGGTTAGGGGGTTGGGGGATGTAGGACATCATCGCGGGCCTGGAATCAATGACTATAGGCTTGGCGTCCATCTGTTACGGTGTGTGGGGGGTAAAGGACAATAACACAGAAGGTGAATGAATGACTACACTCCCTGCGCTGATTATTTAGGGGATCCGGTGAGTGTCGGGTTTCTACACATGCCCTAATTCAATGAGTACACCCATCGCAATGATCTTTTAGCAAATCCGCGGGGCGCAGGATATCAACATACGCCGTGAACTTAATGAGGAAACTCCTTGCGTTGATTACGGGTGTAGGATATCCATGTCGGCCCTGAGTCAATGAGTAAGCACGTTGCGTGGATTTGTTAGGGGGTGTGAGCTTGTAGGACATCACTACAACCTCCGAATTAGTTAGTACACCCTTTTCGATGATTTGTGACTGGGTTTTGGGGGTGTACGGCATCATCGCAGGGTGTGATTCGATGATTACATCCCTTGTTTGATATGTAAGTGGGTTTCGGGAGTGCAGGACATCCATGCGGTCCCCAAATCAATTACTAAACCCTTTGCGTAGATTTGTCAGGAGGTGTGGGGGGTGGTAGGACGTCATTGCAGCCTCCAAATTGATTCCTCCACCCCTTTTGTTGATCTGTGACCGGGTTGGGGGGGTGTACAACATCAACGCAATTCATGAACCAATGAATACGCCTTATGCGTTCATTTTTTTGGGGGTATCGCGGGGGTAAGACATCAATGCAGGCCCAAAAGCGATGAGTATACCTTATGCGGTAATTTGCTAGTGCGTATGTTGGGGGTAGGAAATGGACGAAGGGTGTCATTCAATGACTACATCCCCTGTGTTGGCTTATTTGGAGCTTTGGGGGGTGAAGAACATCACTGCAAGCCCCAAACCAATGAGTACACCTTTTGCATCAATCTCTTAGGCTGTGTGGAAGGTGTAGGACATCAACGGAGAAGGTGAATCAATGACTACACTCCCTGCGTTGATCTGTTAGGGCATCTAGGGAGTGTAGGACATCAAGGCAGGCCCTAGTTCAATGAGTACACCCAATGCCATGATCTTTTAGGAGGTCCGGGCGGTGTAGGACATCACTACAAGCTACGAATCAATGAGAAACCGGTTGCGTGGATTTGTTAGCGCGCCTGCGGGGTAGGATATCAACAAAGACAGTGAATCAATAAGGACACCCCTCGTGTTCATCCGTTTCAGTGTTCTTGGATGTAGGACATCAGCACGGCCCCGGAATCAATGAGTGCACCCCTTGTGTTGATCTTTTAGGCCGTCAGGTGTGCGCAAGTCATCAACGTAGCGAGGGATGCTATGATTACATCCCTTCCATTGGCGTGTTAAGAGGTTTGGGGGGTGTAGGATATCCATGCTTGCCACGAGTGAATTAGTAAATCCCTTGAGCTCATGTGTTTTGCGGTGCAAGGGGGGGTCATGGCATCCATGCAGACTTGGAATTACTTAGTACACCCTTTTCGTTGATGTGTTAGAGGGTCCGTGGGTTGCAGGACATCAAGGCAGGCCATGAAGCCATGAGTACACCTTGTGCAGTGATGTTTTACGGGGTTTTGTCCGGTGTGGGGCGCCAACGCAAGGTGTGATTCAATGAATGCATGCCTTGTGTTGACCTGTTTTGGGCTTTGGGATGTGTACCGCATCAACGCGATCCCCAACTCCATTTGTACATGCCTTGCATTGAATTGGTAGGGTGTGTGGAGGATGTAGGACATCAACGCTATGAATCAATGAGTACACTCCCTGTGCGGATCTATGGGGGGTTTTGGCGAGTGCACGACATCAGATTAGGCCTGAATGCAATGAATAAAGCCACTGCCATGATCGTTTAAGAGATCCCGGGGATGTAGGGGATGCTTTTGCGTTGATATTTTCGCCGGCCCTACATGAACGTGTACACCCGCAGCGTTCCATTTTTTGCGGGCATGGTGGATGCAAGACCCCAACACGGCCCGGGAATCAATGACTACACCCCTGGCGTTAATATTTTAGGGGGTCAAGTGGATTTAGGACATCAACGTAGGGTGCAATTCCATGACTACATCCATTGGGTTAACATGTTAGTTGGTTTGGGGGTGTAGGACATCCGTGCCAGCCATGAATCAATGATTAAACCCCTTGGATTGATCTGTTATGGGTTCTGTTGTGGTGTAGGACATCGTTGCAGGCTCAGAATTCATGTGTACAATCCTTTTGTTGATCTCTTAGGGGGTCTCGGGGGGTGTAGGGCATCAACATAGGGTATCCCTCAAAGAGTACACGTGATGGGTTCATTTGTTAGGGGGTGTGGGGGCATGGAGGACATCAATGCAAGCCCCGAAATTAATGAGTATACCCCTTGCGTTGATCCGTAAGGGATATGGAGGGTGTAGGACATCAATGCAGAAAGTGAATCAATGAGTACACTACCTTTGATGATTTGTTAGGGGTGTGGAGGGTGTAGGACATCACCATAGATGGTGGTTGAATGAGTAAACTCCGTGCGTTCATGTGTTAGGCAGTCTAGTAAGTGTAGGTCATGAACGAAGGCCACAATTTATAGAGTAATACTTGTGCGATGATCTGTTAGCAGGTCCGGGGGGGGGGGGGCGGGTGTAGGACATCAACACAGTCCCCGAATCAATGAGTACACACCCTGCGTTGATGTGTTTGGGGGTCTTGTGGATGTAGGACCTCCACACATCCCCGGAATCAATGAACACACCCCTTGCCTTGATCTTTTAGGGTGTGTGGTGGGTGTTGGAAACCCACGGAGGGTGTGACTCTATTGGTACATTCCTTGCGTTGACATGTTAATGGGTTAGGGGGTTGTAGGACATACATGCCCCTCCCCAATTAATAATTAACCCCTTGCGTCGATCTATTAGGGCGTTTCATAGGGTGTACAACATCACTGTAGGCTTTGAATCAATGTGCACATCCTTTGGTTCATATGTTAAGGGGACGGGAGGGTGTAGGGCATCCATGTGGACCCTGAATTAATGATTAAACCCCTTGCGTTCATCTGTTAGGGGTTGTGGGGGATGGAGGGCATCAATGCATCCTCCGAACTAATGTGTACATCCCTTTTGTTGATCTTTTCGGGGGTTTGGGGGGTGTAGGACATCAATGCAGGCTATGAATTGAGGAATACGCCTCATGCACTCATCTTTTCGGGTGTCTAGTGCGTGCAAGCCAGCAACACAAGGTGTTATTCAATGATTAAATCCCTTGCGATGACATGTTAGTGCCTTTGGGGGGTGTAGGACATCCATGGGGGCCTTGAGTCAATTCGTAAACCACTTCTGTTGATGTGTTACGGGGTGTGGGGCCGTGTAGGACATCATTGCAGGTTCGCTTCAATTTGTGCATCCCTTCTGTTAGTCTCTTAGGGGTTTGCGGGGTGTAGGACCTCAACACGGGCCATGAATCAATGAGTACATCCCTTGCGTTGATGGGTTAGGGCGTCCCGGGGCGTGTAGGACATTGCTGTAGGCACCGAATCAATGAGTACACCTTGTGTGTTGCTCTATTAGGGGTGTAGAGGGTGTAGGACATCAATGCATAACGTGAATTAAGGAGTTGGGGTGTGGAGTATTTAGGGCACCAACACAGATGGTGCATGCATAAGTACCTTCCATGCGTTGGCCTGTTACGCAACCTAGGGAGTGTAGGACATCAACAAAGGTACTAATTCAATGACCACACCCATACCAAGAGTTGGCCCTGTCACTGACCCATGACCTGCTACGTGTACTCTCACTGGGCACTTGGTGGAACTTCGGTCACGAGTTAAAAAAAAAGACTAATTCAATGACCACACCTAGTGCGCCAATCTTCAAGGGGCTCCGGGGGATGTGGGGCATCAACACGGCCCCGCAATCAATGAGTACACCCCTTGCGTTCATCTTTTTCGGGGTCTGGTTGGTGTAGGACATCAATAGAGGGTGGGATTCAATGAATGCATCCCTTGCGTTGACATGTTAGTGAGTTCGGGGGGTGTAGAACAAGCATACCAACCCACAATCACCGAGCAAACCCCTTGCGTTGACATGTTAGGGGTCCTCAGGGTCTAGGACATCAACATAGGCGCCGTGTCAATGAATAGACCCGCTTCGCTATTTAGTTAGGGGATGTGGTCGGTCAACACAGGGCCTCCATCAATGAGTAGATTCCATGCATTGATCTGCTTCGGGGTTTGGAGGGTGCAAGGTGTCACTGCAGGCCCGGACTTAATGAGTACACCGCTTGAGGTCATTTGTCAAGGGGTTTCGGCAGATGTAGGACTTCAACACCTGGCCTCAATCATTAAGTAAACCCCTTGCCTTCATCTTTTTAGGCCTCTTGGGGGGGGGGGCGCATCATCAGAGGGTGTGAATCACTAATTACATCCCAGTGTTGACCTATTAGGGGGACCGGGGGTGTAGGTCATCAACACATCCCTAGTTCAATGAGTACAACCGTTGCGCTGAATCATTAGTTGGTTTGGTGGGTGCAAGATATCAACGTAGGGTGTGTTTCAATGATTACATCCCTTGCGTTAACCTGTTAGGGGTTGTGGTGGGTGTGGGACATCAACAAATGCCCTAAATCAATACATACACCCCCTATGACAATCTATTAGCGGCTTTGGGGGTTGCAGGATATCAACGTACGGTCCAATTCAACTACACATCTTGCGGTCATGTGTCACGGGGTGTGGCGGGTATAGGGCAACAACACACACCCTAATTCAATGACTTCATCTTGTGTGATAATCGATCCAGCGGTTTGCAGTGCGTAGCACATCAATGCAGGCCACGAATTAATAAGTAGACCCCTTGTGTTGATGTGTTAGAGGGTTGAGGTGGTGTAATACATCAATGTGGGCCATGAAGCAATGACTGAACCCCTTGCCTTGATATGTTAGGGGATTTCCGGGGTTGAGGACATCAACGCCCGCTGTACATCCACAAGTAGACCCACCCCGCTAATGTTGTTAGGGGACGTGGGGGTGTAGGACATGAACGCAGGCTGTGAATCAATGAGCACACACCCTATGTTGACCAAGTGGGGGGTCTCGTGGGTGTAGGCCGTCAACGCAGGGTGTGATTCAATGATTTCCCGCCTTGCGTTGAACTATTAGGGAGCTTCGGGCATGTAGCACATCACTGCCGGCCCGAAACCAATGAGTACACCCCTTGCGTTGATGTGTTAGGGAATCTGGGGGTGTTGGACATCAATGCAGGGTTTCAATCAATAAGTGCACCCCTTGCGTTGATCTGTTAGTGTGGTTGGGGGTGTAGGATATGAACATAGGGTGTGATTCAATCATTACATCCCTTGCGTTGATCTGTTAGGGGGTTTGGGGGGGTTAACACATCAACGGAGGGTCCAAATCAATGACAACACCCATGCCTTAATCTGTTACTTTGTCTCGGGGCTGTAGGATATGAACACAACCTCTAAATCAATGATGGCAACACTTGGGTTGAGCTGTTACAGGGTTGGGACGATTAAGGACATCAAAGTGGGCCCTAAATCAACGGGTACCATTTGCGCTGATTTGTTAGGTTGTGTGGTGGGTGTAGGGCATCAACACACACCCTAAATTAATGTGTAAACCCCTTGCATTGATGTGTTGGGGGTTTTGGGGGCTGTAGGGCATCAATGCAAGATGTGCATGAATGAGTAAACCCCTTGCATTGGTATGTTAGGGGGTTTGTTGGGTGTAGTACATCAACATAGCGCCCGAATCAATGATTACTCCCCTAGTGTTGATCTGTGCGCAGATTTGGGGTGTTAGGGAATGTCAACGTGGTGTCCACATCAATGAGTACACCATTTGTGATGATCCCTTGAGGGGTGTGGTGGGTGTAGGACATTAATGTGGGCTGGTTGAATGCTTAAACCCCTTGCGCTAATCAGCTAGGGGGTCCGGTTGCAATAGGATATTCGCGCACGCCCTAATTTACCGACTGGAACCCATGCACTTTTTGCGTCAGGGGATGTGGTTGGTGTAGCACATCAACACAAGCGCTAATTTAATTTAATCTAATTTAGTACACCGTGTGCGGTGATCAACTAGGGGGTCTCGGGGATGTAGGACATGTGCGCAAGCCCCAAATCCATGAGTACACCCCTTGGGTTGATTTGGTTGGGGGTGTGCTGGGTTTAACACATCACCACATGTTGTGGTTCAATGACCACGCCTCTTGTGCCGATGTGTTAGGGGATGTGGAGGTTGTAGGACATCAACGCATCCTCTTCTTCAATGAGTGCACCCCCGGCGTTCATTTTTTAGGAGGTCTAGAGGGTGTAGGGGATCAACATAGGCCCGGAATCAATGAGTACACCCCTTACGTCAATCCGTTGGGGGGTCTCGTGAGTGTAGGACATCAACACGGGATGTGATTCAAATATCACATCCCTTGCACTTACTTACTTACTAGGCGGTGTGTGGGGGGGGGTGTTGGACATCAACATAGGCCCTTAATCAATAAATACAACGCTACAATTCATATGCTGGGGGGTCCACGGGGGGGTGCTGGGGATGAATGCAACACGTGCATCAATGAGTAGACCCCCTTCGCTGATATGTTAAGGCGTGTGGCGGTTGTAGGGCATGAACACATGCCGGGAATCAATGAGTACAGTGGTGTATTTGGGGGTATGGTGGGTGGAGGATAGCAACGTAGGCCCTCAATCATGCGTACAGCCCCTGTGTTGATCTGTTAGGGTGTTTGGTGAGTGTAGGACATCAACAAACAATGTGATTTCAATGATTGCGTGCCTTGCGTTGATGTGCTACGGTGTTTGGGGGGTTGCACAACATCAAGGCACGCCTTGAATTGCACCGTAAACACTTGCGTTGATCTGGTAGGGTCCGTGTTGTGTGTAGAACATCAACACGGTCCCGGAATTGTTGAGTAAAGTCCATGCTTTGTTCCATTAGGGGGTCTTGGGCACAGGATGGTCGCCTTAACCGGACCCTTTACGCCGCCGCCCCCCACCCCCCCTTGCCTCTTGGAAATTGGTGGGGAAGTGCTACACCATGGGCCCTGTAGGCGCCCTATGGAAAATTCGTTGCTCTGGTAGAGGGTGAAAAAATGGGTTTTCATCCCATGTGTGTACACTCAATACATGTGTATACTCAATTCTTTCATGAGAACCCAATAATGGATGAAAACCGAATTGGACCAAATATCAATACCACCCCTATGCAGAAGTGTGTCACAGATAGATGAAGCGAAAAGGGTGGTCAAAGACCAAGACTACCGCGACATAGGTTATCACAACGCCTCAACCAAACGACTCACCATGCGGTGGACCCCCGGGCACCGCACTCTCGAGCAAGCAACCACTTATAACGACTATAAGGACATACAAGGAAACAACCACTCCGACGTCCTTGCGAATATGGGTGACAACCTACCCATGGATTCCCAGCAACCACAACCACACGATATTGTCCTCATCGGACAAATCATGCCCACGCCTGCAAAGGCATGGATCATGCAAGTGCGTAGACAAAAACACACCCCGGAGGTACACTGGGTGAGCTGGCTCCCCATGAAACACTACAGACGAAACGCTTGGACCCCCTGGCTCTGGGGCCAGGTAAGGTGGTGGGGAACAGGCGCACCCTGGGAGCGGTTACCTGCCCTGTGTGCCAAATGCGGCCAACAACACGAGGCTTCAGTACAGTCAAGACTAGCATACCGCCCTGCCTGGGGTGAATTCTGGGACCTGTGGCGCAGGAGCTGGACCGACTGGACCCACTACGCCTGCCAATGGCGGACCACGGCCACCAGCCATGAACTCTGGTTATGCGCCAGGGTACTAATCCCGCTGTCCCTCATCGACGCCATACCCACAACGGAAAGACACAAGTTACGGGCAGAGGTTGGCCTTTTTCAGTTTCGCATGATCCAGGCCGTCTAGACCCTGAGACGGAAGCCGACCCCACACCACAGCAGCCCCCATCACCCCTATGGCTGACCAGGTTTGCCGCGCAACCACTACCACCACGGGAAACCGTACAAAACCTACGCAATCAAGTCAGCGCCACTGCGGTACTTTGCCCGGAACCGTAAGCGTAAGGCAGAAACGACGACAACGGAGCCCATAGACCCCGAACTGTGGCTCCAGGCAGCACACGCTGCAAACGATGGGGAGGCAGTGTCCTGGTTTACAAACATACATAGAACACACGAGCCGACACAGGAAGAGCGCACATCAAAGCGACGGTGCCTAGACAACTCAACTACACGGTGGGAGCACTACCTCTCGTCCTCAGACAAACTGGCCATGCAGCACGCACAACGTGTGCGTGAGATCTACTGTGTTGCACACGCCACAAAGACCGCACTACAGCACTTGCGGGAACTACGCACAGTGTACACCAACACACTGACGGCCAAGACGAATTACCATCTGCTGGTTACAAACCTGCTGAAGGAACACATAGAGGCACAGCGACTGCACAACGCCTACACAACAATGTGTCTGGAACGCCGACGATGGTACGACCAGGCCAAACACGACACCATGCGTCAGTACGCACTTGCCTTGAACCCTCTTCGTTTAATGGAAGTTTTGGGTATATGTGCAAGCCCTCCCCCCCCCCTCCCAGGGGTTGCCTCCAAAAATAGTGCTGTATGCCGTCACCAGTATTTTTTTTTCTGCCCCCCTCCCCCCCCCTGGAATTTGCCTCAGCCCTCCACAAGCCTTCAAGAATTCAATTGGTATCAACCAGCAGGCTCCACAAAACTTGCATTCTTGGTGACAAGTGTTGTGCCACTCCTGTGGTCTCTTTCAGGTAATGCCCCGGCACCTGCTTCTCTGGCAATGCCTTCAAGCACAGGGGGTGTGATCCATGCAGTTGTGCTCGCTGAGTTTGATTCACAGGCTGGGCCCCTGGTGCCACACGTGCACCCACCAGCCCTTGCCACGTCTCTTGAGAGTGACCTGCTTTGTGCACGGCTGGCTGACTACTGCATTCCTGATGGTGCCCATGCCTTTGCCGAGGACTATGTGTATTCCACGTTCCGACAACGACACTGCACAGCATTGCTGTATGGCACTGCTGCCTATGCCCAGCGGGCGTCCCAGGCCCCTGGGCACCGGGGAACAGCCATGGCAGCAGTGATGATACTGTCACACCGCCCGCTGTACCACACGCTGAAGGAGATATGCAGGGCTGGAGTACGGCAGCACTTAGGACTGTCGATTGAGTGCAGTGCAGAGTTAGAGGTAGCGCTGTGGAATGGATTTGCCAGCTCAAGAGCCAGTGAGGGCTGCAGCAGTCCCTGCACATCCAGGCATCACCCCAGCCCTGACCCAAACCAGGGAGTACAATCTCCTGGCTGTGTTTCACCTTCTGAGGGTACCGCTGCTGGTGCCAGCCCCAAATCGGCGAGCAGCTTCCAGCTGGAAGTCAGGCCGGCGTGCCATGGAGCCCGACGGCACACCTGTGATGGCAAAGCAGCGTGCGCAGGCCTTGTCTCTGACGGAGGTCCAAGTGCAGGCTTTGTTGGAGCAACATGTACCCCTGACCCTGTGCCCAGCTACAATCTGAACTGTGGCTGCGGCCCTCAGGGTGAGCATGCCCCTGAGTGTTATGCTCCCCTGTGCCCGCAGTCTATCTCCAATTCATGTCCCAGCCACAGCCTGAGCACCATCAAAGCTGGGGAATTACCTGCAAGTGTGTGTGCAGAGGGGTCTGGGAGAACCATGCTACACAGCGGCACAACATACAGCAGGGGGCAAGAAGCAGGGATGACTGAAAGCCAGACCCAAAACTCTGCAGCACAGCAGCTGCTGGCTGACCTATACCACAGCCTGAATACACGCATAACGCTTTCTCAACCCCCGGCAAACACCTCTGTTGTACTAACCTCAATTGTGAGTAATGCTCAGGCGGCCAACACTTGTACTGCAGCTGTTCCCCACCTTGATTGTTACCATGCCCTTGACCGGAGACTTGACTGCAGCCACCATGATGACCTTCACTCTGAGCCTGGGCGAGACTTTACAACCCCACATGACCCAGGTCCCACTCCTAAGTCGGATGTTTTGCCTGTGCACAATGAGAGTGCGCAAGTTGGTGGCCACAGTCAAAACAGTGTTGCCGTTGCCGCCGCCTCTCATATGCAGTCTGTCCCTTCAACAGGCACTGCACCCAAGCCTATGCCAAACCGTGCAGGCCTCAGCATGCACTGTGAGCATGGCAGTCCGCTGTCCTGCACGGAGATGCCACCCATTGAGGCTGAGACTAACGGTGCATTGGGCCAGACTGTGCTCAAACCGGTCCTTGGGAAGGCAAAGGCATCACTGCCATCACCACCAGCATGGGCACTGAATGTTTGTGGGCTAGACAGCAAACGCATCGTTGAGGACATGCAAGACTGGGTGATTGAGGGGGATCCTGCTCAGCGCTGTGATCAAGGGTGTGCTGTTGGCTGCAGCCCTCCAAACGCTGCGGAGGTTATGGATGGAGTACATGCTGTTTGCCAGACGGTCCATGCCAATGCCGCAAGCAGCACCCTTGACACACTGCTGCAACATTTCTGGGCGCCGTACACCCCAGATGATGCAGCAGATGTTGAAAGACATTTGGGCAATGCCGCCGTGCAGCGGACTGTGACATCGATTGCTTTGCTACGCCGCTGGATCGTTTGTTGTGGTGTGCAGACTCTGGTGCAGAGTGCAAGTCATATTGGGCATGCGGGATTGCCGTATCCAGCCCTGGCCCCAGCCATGGCTACAAACCTGTCGCACACAGTGACTCTTGTTGCAGGTGCAGGTGCAGGTGAAGTTGCAATCGCTGCCGCAGCAGCGCTGTGCCTCCTACATCCGCAATTGCTCCTGAACACACGAGCTGCACTGCCTTTACAGACTTTTTTTACAGGGACCTCTTTGGATGATCTGGACGCTCTAGCATCTAATGCCCTCGCATCTACCACCACAGCCACCAAAGAACCAACTGTTTGCGGGGTTGTATACAAAAAGGGAGGTGTGTTGGGCCGGACACTGCAGAAGCGCTGGCTGGAATTGCAGGGCCATGCACTGCGGTACTACCGTGTGTGCGACGATGTGCTGCCGGCAGCAGGGGAGTACAGAGGCACTATGGATCTCCGTGGAGCAACCATCACACCCTCTGCAGCCGACCCTCTGCTCCTGACAGTAAAGGGGCCATTTCTGCTGAAGTCACGTGAAGAGTTAGTGTGTTTGTCGGAGGTGTGAGCTTTCATTGCCCATCAACCCTTGCTTCTCGTGTAGACACACACAAGTGTACGTGGGTTGGTCAGGAGAGGGTTGCTTTGCATGCAGTTGTGGGTTTGAGAATGCCTTGCTGCTTGTCCAATCCTATTCGTGCACATGCTACTGACCCAGAATCCAGACTGTCCATTTTGTGTGAGCGTCAACAACTCTTCCTTGAACTCAGTGATAAAAGAATCTCCTGAGCAGGCATCGTTTATAAAGCTATTTTGCAAGGGGGGGCGGGGGGTCTGGGTGCGTGGGTCTTCAGCCGGGTGGGTGGGTCTAAAGGTCTGGACCCCCACCCCTCTTATAATTCCGAGGGTTTCCTGGGTTGGGCTCCTGCCACACCTTCTTTCTTTGGTCACAGGAGCCTTGTCTTGCTGTTTGCTGGTGCCCTTTTCTGCTTTGTCGTTGTGCAGGTGGCAGGTGTGCAGGTGGCAATTTTTCAGATGGCGGACCTTTTTTGTTTTATAACATCTTAAACCTGTGGATCTTTTGTTGCACAAAGCTATCAGAGCTGGTTCATAGCCCAGTTGTCAAGGTACTTGACAGCAATTCCAATGACCCCTGGTTCAAATCCTGGTAATGTAAAGTTTTTGGTGTGTCACCCTTTGGGGTTGCCTAACCCGGGAGAGGGCCTTGGCTTCAATTTGGTTCACAAAATTCTCCCCACAGATTTATAAGAGGGGGGGGGGGGTCTGGATGGGTCAAAAGTCGGGTGGGTGGGTCCAAAGTTGGGTGGGTGGGTCTTGTCCAAAATACCCCCACCCCTCTTACAAACGATGCCTGCTCCTGAGCAGCATAGTGATGGAGCTCACGATGTATCTCTTGGGGACATTCTCTTGTGCAGTAGGCAGGTGCCAAATGGTGGCTAGTAGTCAGACCAGGCACCAACGGTCCCCAAGAAAAATGTGCTGTGCTGCGGCATGCTGCAGCATGCTTCAAGCCATAGGTGGGGGTACCCAATTTTCCAAAAGCTATAAAAGTGGCAAAGCCCAGAAGCAAACACAAAAGAATGCATCTCCCGATACCCTTCTTGTTTTTACCCAAAACATGGTCCTTCAAGATGGCACCCTTTGATGACAGCCAAACTGCACATAAAGTACAATACGGTTTCCCATTTTGACCTTCACCCTGGGTGTCTGTACGACATAGGTGCTGCCCGATGCTTTCTCCAATTGCCCACTGCAAACACTGTGTAGTACTCCTGGTTGTCTCCTTGTTCCTCTTGGGTTGTGTTGTCCCCTCCTCATCGGGTTCAATAGTAGACATCAGAAGACAAAGTGAAGAGAACAATGATCTGTCAAAGCACAGCACAGCCAAAAAAACGGGGAAAAAAACTGGTTGGGCTGTGTCTCCTCCCCCTGCCTAGGAATTGAACCAGTGACCTCGCAGTTACAGATGCACTGTTTGACCATTAGAGTACTGGCCATCTCTGACGAATACCTGCTCAGCGATGGGATTCATATTTTGGTCCGATATTTTTTCCCAAAAAATCCCAACCAAGTTTTCAGTGTGCTGCGGCATGCTGCGATATGCTTCAAAACCCCCACCAACGGCCCCCCAAAACAGGTGCTGCCGCATGCTGTGGCCTGCTGCGGCATGCTTCAACCGTTGGTGGTCTGAAACAGCCATTTTGCAAGATGTTCATACTGATTAGTCTGGACAATCACCAATATGCCAAGCTACTGTACCACCATGAAACTGCTATTTTGCAATGTAAGAGCTCTTTTCCGGAGGCTCTTTGGCAGTGTCATGCATGCCCCTAGGCCATTAAAGAGCAGTTTTGCGTAGACTGAGGAGTAGAAGGGGGGAAGAGGGCTTTGCAGCCCTCCTAACAAATCTCATCCTCCTTGTAGCAGTAATGCAGAATCTCCAACATAGTACCAGTACTTAACTAATAGCTCCAAGCCAGGTTTCCCATCTTGATAGCTACCAGCGGCGCTCTGTGGCCACAAATGGGGCCAAAAATGGCTTTTTTCAGCCTGCGTTGGGCCGACCAATTGCGCTGAAAGTCCATGATCATTGCTATTACTCTGACTGACCCACTGCATGCAAATGCATCTGTGTTTCCACATTGATGTGCACAGGATCAAAACATACAAAAAATTAAACAAGGTCATTCGCAAGAAACAACCATTCCTGAGAGATATGTAACTCTGTCGACAGGGATATCTAGGAATGCCAACACGGAACAACAATGGCTCAATAATAATGATAGCCCATTTGCATGGCTTTCATTGATACTATTGAAACTGACTATCCAAGCTACTTATCCACTGGGGTGCAGTTTATTTGACAACCAAGCCGCTCAACAGTATCTACTGATACAAGAAATGATATGGAAACTGATGGAATGAATTTGAGGCATTTGGACTATGTTTTGAGGATGGCCGAGAATGGCTGTGCCAGACCACTTCGCCAAAGTAGACTGGTTGCCGTACTCTGAGGATTTGCATGAAAGCCATGCAAATGTATTGCACACCAAGGGGTGGGCATTTGGCATGGTGCTCGCATGATGGGGAAACTAACGTGCAGCGCTCAACGGTATGTTTCTCACTGAGGAGAACATTTTATGACCTCAGTGAGTCCTGTCAGTGATTGGTTGTTGTGTTGCTTGTGTGTGCCATTCTAGCTCTTTTCATGCATGTAACAATCGGTTGTTTCGCAGAAATAGTCTGAAATGTTCACCCAGTGCATATACCTCCCAAAGGTGCCAATTGGTGGATGATTCAGTGGACCAAATAAGCGGTTTGTGCTGCACTGTTTTCAATGATCAGGTGGATAAGTCTGAACAATTGTGGCAAGCTAGAACAATGTAGTAGCACTATTTGTCTACCCTGACGCTATGGAAAAGAGTTGTACCCAAATGAGCTGAGCGGTTTGGAAGTGCAAGGAGGAGTTGCTCACCATAGTATCTCGCTTACTGAGCACTTGGTACCTGTAGTAGATTTTAGTCCCCATTTAGTCTTTATGTCACACCTGTTTTTTTGTTGTGGAGAGGGGTTGTATAATTGTGATTTCACACAAAGTCCTCCATTCACCAAGCCCTCCTTGGCATTGTGTAATCGCAGAGTGACAGGATTTTCACCATGATGTCAAGCACGAACACACCCTCGCCGTTAATATGTGTTTTCAATCACAATGCATGATATCCCCATTTTCCACCGGTGCACCAGAAGAGCGGGATTGTGCCTCCTTTTTTGGACCCAACCTCAATCTCTATCCCATGTTGAAGTGTCGCTGTTGTCTGTGGGTGCAAAATCCTGAACAAATGAACGTCCAAGAAGCTGCCAAATCTTGCTGCACTACACCCACATGTCATTCAGGCGGACACACAGTTTTGGGCCGAGAAGTTGTACAACGCCACGCAGGGAGTTAGTGTTACTCTAGACCGTGAAAGCCCTCAATCCCTGAGCTGCATCCCCACTACTGAGCCATCCAGCGGACCTGCAATGTCTGCAGACCAAGGCATTGGAATTGCCCTGGCCCCCACCCACAACCCTGACCTTTGTTGCACAGCCACGTCGCTCCATCTTTGGGATCATGATTGGCCCCTGCATGTCCCCCAAGCCCCAGATATCCCCCAACAGATGCTCTATGGGAACAGCTTGGAGCTGCTAGTTGCCCGCTTTGGGGCGGCCACACTGGTTATCTGGGGTGCTCTTCTGGATCGCCGCCCGGTACTGTTCGTAGGACAACCTGCCAGTGACGTTGGCCAATGCTGCCTGGCATGCCTAAACCTGATTGTGCCCCTGCTGGTGCCACCACAGGATGTGCTGCCGCACCTCGCCCTCTCTGATGCTGGTCTCATTGAGGGCAAGCCTTTCTTCGTGGCCGGCAGCACCAATGAATACTTTGCAGCGCGGAAGGAGTACGGCGACATTGTGTGCCATGTGGAGGTCTGTGTGCTTTATCTTACCTATGACTGCTGGTCCCCGTCCCTTTTGGTTCATTGTGATTGTTCCCTTCCCTGGTGCCCTTCCCTTTGCACAGCCCCAAGCCCAAAGGTGGGTTGTGATTCATCACGCAGCGATGGTTCCGATGGGTTTCTAGGTGCATGGGTGTTTTTTTAGTACAGCAGGTGTAGGATACATAGGTGCAAGGGCAAGTATTCAGAGGCGCCTCTTTCCACTGTGTTAACAGGCCAATATGTAAAAAATGGGCTGAATCAGGAAACATGTTGGAAAATGGGGCAATCTTAAGGAGATTTCAGGTTCTTTGGCTGTGAAAAATGGCAATTTTGGGGGTGGGGGCTCTGAAGCAAGGTTTTCCCCTGCGATTGGGCTGCAAGGGGTGTTTTATACAGGCTGCTTTGTGACTGTAAGACAATCGGGGGGGGGGGGGCTGGGGGGCGAATCGTGAAAGCCTGAAACGCATGCCTAACCCATCCCTGGCAATATCGGCTGGGCTTCAACCAATCTTCGGGTGGGATGTCGGCTGTGGCACATCCAATTGTTGGATCTGATTACGGCTGTTTTTTCGGATTTGGAAGGGATTTGCGTGGCGGGTTTCTGACCTTGGAGTGGGGTCGGTCACGACACCTCAGAAAGACACACAGTTTTCCCTATCCACCAAATGCTGCATACTAGTACCCTCGGGTACATCATTACATCTTTGACCTAAGACTGCAAAGCATTTCATGCCGCTAGAAGATGGGCGCAACAGGTGATCAGTGACCCTTGTTACCCAGTTAGCCTTTGGGTTAGGGTCACTGAGCGGGTGGAAGTAGTAAGGTTTCCTAACCCTTGTAACTGAGCCTGTGAAACTTTCAAGGTTTGGTATGGGGGGAGCTACCCCTTTGGGCAGCAAGGAAGCAGCAAGCAGGTGCGAAAACGGACAAAATCAGAAATTTGTTGCAGTCATGCACATTGCTGAAATCTTGGTGGCTACAAAGTTGTTTTTTTTGGCAATCAATGGGACATAGGATGTGTGTGGTTGGGGCCATTTGCATTGAAGCCAACCTAGATCATGGGAAAACACTTTGGGGCACTGTTAGTTAGCTTTTCCACCTAACTAGCAGCTGCCATGAACCCCTTTTTTTTGGGGGGGGGGGTCAGCATTGGCCAACAATAGCCCTGAAAGTGACCTGTGATGCCTCATTTTCCAAGATTTGTGCGCCTTTGCTCACTTTGAGCGCCATGTATTGGCTCGGGGACCCTTGTGGTGGTGAATAATGGGGAATGTGAACATGAGCAAGCCCTGTGCGCAACATCAACACCCTTCAACGCCCATGGTGTGGCCCACTTTGCACATGGTAGGTAGGGTATGGTTAAGAATGACCGGGTCGGTCAAAAACTGGTTGAAACAAAATTCTCCAAAGCTCGTTGCAAACCACTTGCGTCGCTTGAACAAGTGGCTGTAGGCTTTTGTGAGTTGTTTTTGACCCATGTTGGCCCACACAATTTCCTAGGAACCATAGAAAAAGGCCCATTTGTGAACCCAAAAGGTCAAAAGGGGGTTAAAAGCACGCATGCCCAATAGTGGTTCTAGTTCCTTTGGGAATTCTCGGCTATTGTGGACCCATTTTTGCCCAAGCAAACACTCAAAAGGACTTGAAATGACTTCATTTTGGGACCCAACCGACAATGCAATGTGTGCAAGAAGCTCATGGTCGATGCCTGCCTTGGTGCCAAACCCCTACACTCGGTAGCCCTCACCCGCACCTCCCACGCACACAATGTGTGGTGTATGTGCAGTTGCGTTGCAAGGTAAGACTTTGCCAGCTTGGGTTGGGAAGCTAGGAGCCGCACAAAGGCCCATGGGCACCAATAGAAACTCTGCGCAAGCGTGGGCCACATGTGACCAAAGGTTATCTATGTGTGCCGCACAAAAGGCACACGAGCAGTAGTGAGCCATTTTTTTTGGGGGGGGGGCAGCAGGGCATGCAAGCTGCGTTTATGCCAAATACAAGCGTGGGAGATACAACTATGCATTTTGAGTATGTCTTGGGGCCGTTTTGGGCCAAAAAAAGGCTGTTTTGGGGCACAAAATGCGCAGTTTTGGGAGGGCACCTCCCGACTTGGCGCCCCCGCCCCGGGGAGCGACCAGTGAGTTTTTGGCTCTAAACTTGGATTTGGCAAGGCCAGCACCTAGGCTTAGAGATGGCTACAGTAGATAGAGTACACCTTGGAGCGATGAGGCGGAGCAATGGCCAAAACGGAAAGGAGAAGTGCTTGTAGTTGTTGCTTGCTGGCTTGCTTGCTTGCGAAGCGTTGAAACGGAGCAATGGCCAAAACGGAAAGGAGAAGTGCTTGTTGCTCCTTTGCTTGTTGGCTAGATTTAAGGGGAGAGGGGTGTAGTACCCATGGGCCAAAACACGTCCGCACGGGCTCAAAACGGGCTAAAAACACTTCTTTGAGCATACCAAAGGGTCCACGATCACTTTTGGACCAATGCGTTTTGAACCCATTTTTGACCCATTTTTGGTCCCGCGTGGGCCCATTTTCACAGCATTTTGGGATTTTCCATGGGCCAAAGCACGTGACCTCGGGTTTAGGGTGAAAACACTTGTTTGAGCACTCCGAATAGTCCAGGATCACTTCTGCAAAAAAGTGTTTTTGACCCGTTTTTGACACATTTTTGGTCCCAAAACGGCCCATTTTCAAGGCATTTTGGGATTTCCATAGGCCAAAACGCTTCACCACGGGCTCAAAACGGCCTAAAAACACTTGTTTGAGCATCTAGAGTGGTCTAGGAACAACTTTGGACAAAATGATTTTTTCGCCCCGGGGACCGTGGTGGACCCACCGTTGGCCCCCACCGTGCGCAGGCTGCGTTGCCCTCCGGCTCCACCAGGTGACCACCGGTACGGGGGTCTAGGTGGCTCGTTCAGCGACTCCGAGGGTTGGAAAGCACAAAAAGTGGGGGGTTGCGGGTGGACTAGGTGCCCTCGGAAAATCAATTTTGAGCCATGTATCCCAAGATACGGCCCGTTCTTGGTTTTGGAGGTGTTTGGCACACATTGCGCACATTTGGGCCATTTTTAGCCATTTTTGGGCCGTTTCTCCGACATATTGTGGAATTAGAGGGCAAGAAAGGGCTCTTTGTCATAGGGCAATCAAGGCGCACGTGGAGTGTAGGAACTGTTTCCCTTTGCTTGGCCCTTTTGAGTGGGTTTTAGGGCCGTTTCGTGCCAAAAAAGGCTGCTTTGGGGCATGAAATGCGCAGTTTTGGGAGTCCACCCCCCGATCCGGCGTCCTCGCCCCGGGGGGCTACCAGTGAGTTGTTGGCTCACAACGTGGATTTGGCAAGGGCACCACCTAGGCTCTAGGATGGCTAGAGTAGAGTAGAGCCCGAAGCGTTGGAACGGAGCAATGGCCAAAACGGAAAGGAGAAGTGCTTGTTGCTTGCTTGTTGTAAGCTAGATTTAAGGGGAGAGGGGTGTAGTAATATATTGCTACACCTCTCTCCCCTTAAATGTAGCTAAAAAGCAAGCAACAAGCAAGCAACAAGCAAGCAAACAAGCAAGCACTTCCCCTTTGGCCATTGCTCCTCCTCATCGCCCTAGGCTCTACTCTACTCTGCCCGTCCTAGAGCCTGGGTAGTGCCCTTGGCAAATCCAAGCCTTGAGCAAAGAACTCACTAGTGGCGCCCTGCAGCGGGTGCTCTAAGTCGGGAGGTGCCCTTCCCAACCCGTGCAATTTGTGCCCCAAAACAGCCTTTTTTGGCCCAAAATAGTCCCGAACCCCATTCGAAACGGACATACGAAGGGAAACTGGTGCTACATTCCGGGTGCGCCTGCTACATGACAAAGAGCCCTCTGTTGCCCTCTAGCTCCACGATATGTCCGAGAAACGGCCCAAAAATGGCTAAAAATGGCCTGAATGTGCGCTGCTTGTGTCAAACAAGCCCGAAACCAAGAACGTGCCGTGTCTTTGGCTAGGTGGCTCAAAACCAAATTCCGAGGGCACCTAGTCCACCCGCAACCTCCCACTTTTTGTGGTTTCCAAGCGTCGGAATTGCTGAACGAGACGCCCAGACCCTTGTACCAGTGCTCACTTGGTAGAGGTGGAGGGCAGCGCGGCCCCCGCACGGTAGGGGGCAACGGTGGGTCCGCCAAGGTCCCCTGGGCGAAAAAAATCATTTTTTGCAAAATTGTTCCTAGCTTAGTCGGGATGCCCAAACAAGTGTTTTTCGCCCGTTTGAGCTCGTGGTGATGCGTTTTGGTCCATGCAAAATCCCAGAATGCCTTGCAAATAGGCGGTTTTGGGACCAAAGATGGGTCAAAAATGGGTGAAAAACACGGTTTTCCAAAATTGATCCTGGACCATTTGGGATGCTCAAACAGTTGTTTTTAGACCAATTTGAGCCGGTGGTGACGCGGTTTGGCCCATGGAACATCCCAAAATGCCTTGAAAATGGGCGGTTTTGGGACCAAAAATGGGACCAAAATGGGTCAAACACACGTCTTTCCAAAAGTGATCGTGGACCATTTAGGATGCTCAAACAAGTGTTTTTAGCCCATTTTGAGCTTGTGGTGATGTGTTTTGGCCCATGGAAAAGCCCAAAATGCCTTGAAAACGGCCGTTTTGGGACCAAAAATGGGTGACCAATAGGTCAAAAATACATTTTTCCAATAATGATTGCAGACCATTTCGGATGCTCAAACAAGTGCTTTAAGCCCATTTTCAGCTTGTGGTGACGCGTTTAGGTCCATGGAAATTCCAAAAATGCCTTAAAACGGGGCTACTTTGGACCATTGGGTGCACAATCCTCTATCCTCTAATCTACACCCCTTTCCGCACCTCTAGGTGGCTCCACCATACGGCTCGTACGTGCAGAGGGTACAATTTGGTCCATACATGTGTCCGAAGGGGCTAAACTCGGTCAAAACGGGCTCAAAATGGGCTGATTTCACTTACTTGTGCCCCTCGAACGTTCCAGCATATCTTTTCGAAAAACGCGCTTTTGACCCATTTTTCACACCTTTTCGGTCCCAAAACGGCCCCTTTTCAAGGCGCTTTCGGATGGTCCATGGCCCAAAACGCGTCACCACGGGCTCAAAACGGGCTGAAAACAAATGTTTGAGCATCCAAAATGGTGCAGGATCACTTTTGGAAAAACACATTTTTTACCCATTTTTGACCCATTTTTGGTCCCACAACGGCCCTTTTTCAAGGCGTTTTGGCATTTTCCATGGGCCAAAACGCCTAACCTCGGGCTGAAAACGGGCTAAAAACACTTGTTTGAGCATCCCAAAGTGTCGAGGATCACTTTCAGAAACATGCGTTTTTGACCCATTTTGACCCATTTGGTCGTGAAACGGCCCATTTTCAAGGCATGTTCGGATTTTCCATGGCGCAAAACGTGCCACTAGGGGCTCAAAACGGGCTAAAAACACTTGTTTGTGCATCCCATGGTCTGGGAGCAACTTTGAATAAAATTATTTTTTTCACCCCGATGACCCCAGTGGACCCACCGTTGGCCCCAACCGTGCGTGGGCCACACTGCCCTCGGGCTGCACCAAGTGATCAATGGTACGGGGGTCTACAGGTCTCTGTGGGCAAATTTGAGGCTTGAAAACCACAAAAAGTGAGAGGTTGTGGGTGGACTAGGTGCCCTCGGAATTCAGTTTGGAGCCATGTAGCCCAAGATACGGCCCGTTCTTCGTTTTGGGTGTGTTTGGCACACACCACGTCTAATTTGGGCCATTTTTGGCCATTTTTGGGCCGTTTCTTGGACACATTGTGGAGCTAGAGGGCAACCAAGGGCTCTTTGTCACGGGGCAATCAAGGGGCATGTGGATTGTAGTCACCGTTTCCTTCGTTTGGCTGTTTTGAGTTGGTTTCGGGGCCGTTTCGGGCCAAAAAAGGCTGTTTTGGGGCACAAAATGCGCGGCCTTGGGAGGGTAGCACTTGACTTGCCGCCCCGGGGCGCCACCGGTGAGTTTCTGGCTCAACTCTTGGATTTCGTAAGGGCACCACCTGGGCTTTTGGATGGCTAGAGTAGAGTAGAGCCCGGAGCGATGAGGCGCGGCAATGGCCCAAACCGGAAAGGAGAAGCGCGTGCTTGCTTGCTTGTTGCTTGTCGCTTGCTTGTGAAAGATTTAAGGGGAGAGGGGTGTAATAATATTTCTACATTTTTGGGTCCTCTTATCCTCACCACTCTCCCCAGCTCTAGGTGGCTCCACCATACGGCTCTAAGGCTATAAGGTGCGCGCAAAGGGTACAACTTGGTGCATTCATGTGGCGGAAGGGGCTAAACTGGGTTAAATTGGGCTCAAAATGGGCCAAAAACATTTGTTTGAGGATCCCAAATAGTCCAGCATCATTTTTGGAAGCACCCGTTTTTGACGCATTTGTGACCCATTTTTGGTACCACAACGGCCCGTTTTTAAGGCATTTGGGGATTTTCCATGGGCCAAAACGCGTCACCACCGGTTCAAAATGGGCGAAAAACACTTGTTTGAGCATCCCAAATGGTCCAGGATCACTTTTGGAAAAACGCGCCTTTGACCCATTTTTGACCCCCTTTTGGTCTTGAAACGGCCCATTTTCAATGCATTTTGGGATTTTCCATGGCCCAAAATTCGCCAGCACGGGCTCAAAACGGCCTAAAAACACTTGTTTGAGCATCCCAAGTGGCCTAGGAACAACTTTGGAAAAAATGATTTTTTTCGCCCAGTGGACCCTGGTGGACCCACCGTTGGCCCCCACCGTGTGCGGCCCACGCTGCCCTCCGGCTCCACCAAGTGACCGCTGGTATGGGGTCTAGGCGTCTCGTTGGGCGATTCTGAGGATTGGAAACCACAAAAAAATGGGGGATTGCGGGTGGACTAGGTGCCCTCGCAATTCGGATTTGAGCCACATAGGCCAAGATACGGCCCGTTCTTGGTTTCGGGTCTGTTTGACACAAAAAGCGCACAGTAAGGCCATTTTTGCCCATGTTTGGTTTCTTTCTCGGACATATCGTGGAGCTAGAGGGCAAGAAAGGGCTGTTGGTCACAGGGCAATGGAGGCGCATGTGAAATGTAGCAAGCGTTTGCCTTCGTTTGGCCGTTTTGACCAAGTTTTTCGGGGCCGTTTTGGGCCAAAAAAAGGTGTTTTGGGGCACAAAATGCGCACGTTTGGGGGGGCACCTCCTGACTTGGCGCCCCCGCCCCAAGCCGCCACCGGTGATTTTTTGGCTCAAAGCTTGGATTTGGAAAGGCCACCACCTAGGGTATGAGATGGCTAGAGTAGAGTACAGCCCGAAGCGGTGGAACGGAGTAGCAGTCAAAACGGAAAGGAGAAGTGTTGCTTGCTTGTTAGCTAAATGTAAGGGGAGAGGGGTGTCGGAGTGTATATATGGGTATAGATATATATATGGACGAGGACCCGGCCAACGAGCCGCTGCGGCCCATGCCCACTGCGGTGCCGCCCCCTCCCCTGGGGAGCTGTGAGCGGCGGCACTGCAGGTACCATGCGGCCGAGGGCGCCCACAGGCACCGCCTCACGGGCACGGGGCAGCGGGGGGCAGAGATGCTGGCAAGCGCCCTGGAGCGCTATGAGCTCCAGCGCCCAGGGCAGGTCGCCCGGGAGATGGCCCTGGCGGCGGCGTCCCCGGGCGACGGCCAGGTCCGCTGTGTCCAACTGGGGGATGCGGCGGTCCTGGGTCATCACCCCGGTGATGTCCGGGCGGCCGAGCCCCAGGAAAGCCTCCCCCTGTCGGTGCGCCTGTCCGTGGTGCGCCTGATGGGCGAGGCAGGGCTGGAGGACGTGCGGCGGGACGAAGGCCTGTACGTGGCCTTGTGGCGGGGTGGGGCTGACGCTTGGCGTCGCGAGCAGGCTGGGCGGCCCCTCACACCCCAGGCGCTGGGGTCCCATGCGCTCCTGGTGGCGTTGCACCCCGAGGGTGCAGAGGTCGTGTTCGGCGCGGACCGCCTGCTGCTGACCGGGGATGGGGCGGTCCTCGTCCCCACCTCCAGCAGCTACCGCCTTGAGAGCCGCGGCGGTGACCTCAAGCTGCTGGTGGTGGTGGGCACGCGCCTCGACGGGAGCGCCGCCCCCCAGGGGTCCGAACGCGCGATCCCGGTGGGAGGAGACGGGGAGGCAGGCCGTGGCGGTGACGAGGTGGGGCAAGAGCAGCCCACGGGGGAGGAGCAACAGCAGGATCAGCCGGAGGTGGCCAGGGAGGAGGTGGACGTGCAGGCCATTGTGGCGGCGGCCCTGGCGAGGATCTCGGATGCTGCGGGCCCGCCGCCGACGACGGAGGAACTGGAGGAGGAGGACCAGCGCAGGGGGGGTGAGGATGCGCAGGTCGCCATGGAACAGGACGAGGAGCCGGAGTTCAAGGGTGAGGAGGCGCAGGGTGCCGGGGAGCAGGACGAGGAGCTGGTGATCGTGGGGGCGAAGGAAGCGCGTGAGGTGAGCCCCAGGGAGCCGGGGGTGGCGGATAAGGCTGGGCCGAAGACGGGGGAGGAGGAAACCTGCAGGCACTGGGCCAAGGGATGGTGCATGCGGGCAGATGCCTGCCGGTACGCCCACCCCCAGCCGCCGGTGCCGCGGGGAGTACCCCAGGAGTTGCTCCTGATCCTCCAGGCCATGGCCCGTGTGGGGGCTCTCAGCCTGGACCGCAGCCGGGACCACGGCAGGGGCCACGGGACGTTGCTGCAGGATGCGGTGGTAAAGGCGCAAGGGGGAGGACTCCCGGCGGTGGTGTATGCGGTGGAGAGTGGGGGCCTGACCGAGTGGGCGGTGGCGTTGCCGTGTGGCATGGCGGCCCTGCTCACTCCGTTCCCGGTGGTCCCGTGGAGGGACATGGTCACCGTCCAGGAGGCCAACCTGGGATGGGTGTGCACGTGGCACACACATCCTGCCGGCATGGACCCTCGCGAGTGGCAGGCTAAGGCGGTCGTGACGTACCTGTCCTGGTCGTTGCCGGCAGCGCCGGGTGCGTGGGCGCAGTGGTGGGACAGGGCGCTCAGCTGGGCGAGGGATGGCAGTGCTGTGGCGGCCTGCCCTGACCTCCCTCGCGAGCCCGTCTCAGTCCAGCCGTGGACTGTCTCCCTGCATCTCCCCACGGTGGCGGCTCGTCTTGCGACCACGGACCCGGAGGTCTCGCTGCTGGGAGACCGAGAGGGGCCAGGGCTTCGCCTGCGTCAGGGGCTGGAAGTTCGCACCGCCCGCCTCCCCAGCCCTGTGGACGGTGACATCCTGGGGGGACTTCAGTTCACGCGGGCTGGCGGGGCTGACGTGTGGACCGCTGTCCATCGCCAGCTCCCAGACGCGTGGCCCCAGGTGTACCGGCCCCCTGGTCACGAGCGTCTTGTGGGAGTGGAATGGCGCGTGTGGGCCGCCAACGGCCCATGCCCACCGGTGGTGGTCCTGCCCAGGAGGACCAACCACCCCAGCTGGGAGACCGTGGCGGTCTTGTGGGGATGGGTGGCGGTCCGTGGGGCCGATGGCCACGTCTTCACTGCCCCAAGGGGCACGGTGATCGAGACCGACGGGGGGACGGCGTTGCAGCTCACAGCGGAGCCCCTGACCACGCATGCTGTAGTGGCCGTCCTCCAGTGGGGTGCCAACAAACCGCAGCCCTGGCGCGATCAGGTCGCAGTGGCTGTCTGGCGGGACCTGCCGGTCCTTAGGGCCGCCGTCTGGTCAGGAGGGGCGGGGCGGCACCTCCCGGGCGCACTCCCCTGGCTGCGGGGCGGCGGAGACGCCTCTCCCCCGCCAGCTGAGTTGCGAGGCGCCCTGGAGCGAGTGTACTCCGAGCCCAGGCACCAATTCCTGGTGGCCGCGGACCATGGGGTGGAGCTCAGCGACGACGTGGTCGCGCTGGCAGCCGACGTGGTGCAGTGCCTGGCCCCCCACGCCATGATGCTCCCAAGGGAGGGGTGGGAAGGCCAGCGGCACGACCAAACCCCGGCTGCCCTCCTCATTGCGAGGTACGTCGAGCTGGGGGGCTCAGAGGCGGTGTACCTCGACCGGTTGGAGACGCCGGACATGCGGCACTGGACGGCCCACCACCTCGTGGCCCCTGACACGCGGTTGGCAGTGGACCCGCTGGGCCGGCCTGTGGTGTCGGGGGCCCCGCCCCAATGGCCGCACACGTGGGACATGGCGGTCCGGACGATGCGCATGGCACCCAGGGGCCAGAGGGCGGGATGGCCGGGTGCGGAGCGTCTGCTGGCGGAGGCCCGGGCGGCTCAGGTGCAGCAGCCGGCCGGCAACACCAAGGACTGTGGCGTGTGCGCCCTCATGTCCGCCGTCGGTACCCTCCTCAGGGTGCCGAGGCCGGGCAACCTCCTGTCCGCGCTGGACAGGCGGTGGGTGGCGGCGGTGGTCCTCAACAGGGACATGGGGCCCATCGCGCGTCTGCCGTCCCTGGGGGAGCTGCCCGCGGCGGTGTTGGAGGCCCTGCCGGCGCCCCGCGCGCCCTTGGACCTGGCAAACGTCCCGCACAACGTGGGGCTGCCCGGGGCGCGCATGCAACATGCCCTGCTGTGTATGGCAGCGGCGTCGGACGGGGGGATGTCCATGCTGGCGACAGTGTCCCTGCAGCACGTGCAGGACGCGATGCAGCAGCAGCGGATGCATGCCCCCCAGCCGTGGGAAGAGAGCGCCAAGCGGTGGCTGCGAGTGGAGAGCGTGTCCTCCACCCATACGGTGGGCATGGCGGATATGGGGCGGTTGGTGGTGTTGGAGGGGGCGGAGTATTGGGCCTGTGTTCGGGTGGAAACGGGGGGACTGGAGTGGGTCGTAGTCACCGCGTGCCGGCTCAGGAGGCAGCAGTCCAGGGGCCCGGCCTGCTACCGGGTGTTCCAGGAGTGCCTCAGTGGGCTGGGGCCGGTGCGCAGGGCGCACAGGTGCACGGCCGAGGACATCCCGCCAGCGCCGGCGGTCTTCGTGGAGGTCACGCGGCCACCAGTGGTCCAGGGGCAGGACGTCTGGCCCGTAGTCCCGAGCAACATGTGGCAGGCTGAGCATGCAGCTGGCATATGCAAGGCGCTGCAGGGTCACGCGGCGGCCCTCCCCAGGGCCCCGGCGGCGCAGTCGTCCAGCAACAGGCCGGCAGCCTCGCTTGCACTGCTGCATAGCGCGTCGCGGGCGTGGTACTGGGTTGTGGCGGCGTTGGAGCCCCACTCCTCGGCGCTGCGCCTGTACGATCGCGGGCAGGGCACGGTGCTCACGGTCCGCCCCGCCGACCTGGAGGCCCTGCACCTTAGTGCACTGAGTGGCGACGGGGGCGACGCGCTGTACCTCCAGGGGACCGTGGCAGGCGCAGCCGCGACACGCTTCCGCCGGCAGAGCGGAGGAGATGCCCTCCGCCTGGTTATGGCGGAGAACATGGGGCCGTGGCTCCGGGCGTTCTCCACTTCCAGGTGGAGGGTCGAGGGCGACCGGGAGAAGTTCGCCGACGCGTGGCGCCGCTGGGTGGATGAGCAGTTTCCCGTGGGGGGAATGCTGCACCTGCCGCAACCACCAAGCGTGCCACCAGTGCGGCCTGCGGCGCCCCCGGCTGCGGCGGCGAAGCAGGCCCCGAAAGCGGCGCCCCAGCCGCCGCCCAAGAGGAGCCCCCCGCCTCAGTATGGCGCCTATGTCAACATTCGGTACGTGCTGCGGCACTTCGGCGGTGACTTGGCCACGGATCAGCGTGGGACAAAGACGATCAACGTCTGCCCCTGGTCTCGGCTGGATGGGGCTGGTCACTGCACATGGAAAGCTGGCACGCACTGCCGGCCTACCCACCTCCACCCCAAGGACCTGCTAGACCACATCCAGCGGGACCATGTGACTGATCCGGCACAACGGGACCAGGCGCTAGCCATGCTGGCTGGCGTTATGCCGGGGGGCCAGGCGGGGCCTTTCGCGTCGGCCCAGGCGGGGTCCAGAGCGCTCACGCTGCCCGCGGGTGCCCGCCCTGCGGCGGGGCGCGGGGCGTCGCCATCGGCAGCACGGTCTCGGGCGATTGGGTCTGCAGCGCGGCGAGGGGCAGTGACTTCTACGGGGAGTACGGCGGCAAGTACGTCCGGCGGGCAGACTGAGGGGGAGCCCGCCGCATCTGCCGGGTCTCGGCAGGCGACGACGGCCTCGGGCGGAGGCCCACGGGGTCAGGGGCCACCTCGCCAGCCACCCGCGCCGGATGCAGGTGGTCCCCCAGAGCCTGCTGGTGGCCCCTCTCCGTCCAGTGATCCGGATCCGGCGGGGGGCCCCGATCCACACGTGCAGCCGTGAAGGGGCCCCGCCTCCGACACCAGAGCGGCGGTGTCCTGGAACGTCCAGGGCTCGATGCGGGGGGACGGTGTACCAGTGACCCCAGGTATGCTCGACGGTGATGCGGTGGCGGCGGGTATCATGAAGGCCGAGGGTGCCATCCTGGGCCTATTCCAGGAGACTGGCCTGCAGGACCCTCAAGGTGTGGTGCACTCCGAGAACCAGTGGCGTCACCATGGGTATCATACATACCCAGGGGTGGATGCCCAGGCGGCGTCGGCGGCGGCGGTGCGCGGCGGGCTCTTGATTGCCCTTCGGGCGGACGTGTTCGCCGCGGAGGAGGTTCGAGACATCGTGGACATCGTGCCGGGCAAGGCCATGGCCCTGGATGTGGTGACCGCAGGTGGCACCCTCACGGTCATCAACGTCCACGGCCCGGGTAGCGGCGGCGACTCCTGGGCGTCTAAGGCGTCCTTCTGGGCTGACGTGGCCATGTACGCGGCGGCCAAGAGCGCGGGTGGCACAAGGGCCGTGCTCCTCGGAGGGGACTTCAACGTGTGGCTGGAGTCCCCGTGGCACCCTACCACGAGGAGGTTCCAAGCCCTGTGGGAACAGTGTGGCTTCCGCAGGGCAGGCCCGGAACGGGAGGAGGACAGGAGGCCCACGAGGGCGGGGCACCGACTGGACTCCTTCCTTCTGAACTCGCCTCTGGTCCCGTGGGCGGCGCGTGAGCGCCCTCACTTGGCGCCGGGGCGGTCTCCAGCGTCGCTGGGGTCGGATCATGGCCCTGTGGTCCTGGACATCCCGCTAGCGGTGGCCGGCAAAGAGAGGGTCACCAGGATGGCCTACTCGCACGCCCAGGGCAGGCTGCACGCCATACGCCCGGACTCCCCGGGGGTTCGTGAGGCGGTGGCGGCAGTACTGCAGAAGGCCTGCGGGGATCAGCGATTACAGGCGTGGCTCTCATCGGACCAGGACACTGCCACCATGGGCACGTCGGAGGTGCAAGCGGTCTTTGACCTGCTCTACGCCTTCCGTGATGACGTGTCCAGGGTCACGGGAGTGCGCATGCCTTCCGGCGTGGACCCGCAGTACCCACACGGGCAGGCGGAAACGGAGGCGTCGCTGGACCAGGTCCTCTCGGATCAGCAGGCCCTGGCCTGGCGTGCCCATCAGCTGTGGCAACGGGACGCGGCGGCGGCCGGACTCCACTCCCAGGAAGCGACTGCCCTGCTACAGCACCTCCGGCGAGTGGACCCCGACCTGTCCCCCGCCTCGGTTGAGGACCTGCGTGCCGCATTGGACCAACAGCTCCGCCAGCTGGAGACACGCGTGGAGGAGCTGCGGGATGTCCTCAGGAGCAACAGGCGCCGGTCCATCAAGGACTACTGGCGGGGCAGGGTACCGGACCTGCAGCTCCGATGGACGGCGATACGGGGGGCCATCAACGTGGTGAACTATGCCCCGTAAGGCCTTTGGTCCGTACGCGTCCGCGAGTCGGAGAAGGTGCTCTTGGAGGCCTCGGACGTCATTGGCGAGGTCCAGAGGTATTGGGAGGCGCTGTACGCCAAGCGGCCAGTGAACCTGCCGGCCTTCGAGCGGCTGGTCCGGGCCCACATTCCCAAGGGGGTGCCGGAGGAGTGGAGGTCGGTACAGGACTACACCATGCAGGACCTTAAAGACGCCGTGAGGCAGGCCGTGGCGGACGACAAAGCTCCGGGGTCCAACCGGGTCACGGCAGCCCTCATAGCAGAGCTGCCTGAACCGGTGCAGGGGCTCCTGGTGCATGCGTACAGGGCAATCCTGCGGGGTGCGGATGTCCCGGAGTCCTGGCACGAGGCCATTATCTGGATGATGCCCAAGGGCACAGCCACGGGCAACCTGGACGAGTACAGGCCGATAGCGCTGGGGCAGCAAGACATGCGAATGCTCATGACCCCCCTCATGCGGAGGTTCACAGCTGTTCTGGCACGCAAGGGACTGGCCGCGGACTGGCAGTTCGGAGCCATGCCGGGCTCCACGGCGGCTGCCCCGGTGTTCCTGGCCCAGCGCAGGCTGCAGCGTGGGATGGAGGAAAACCACGTCCTGGCCTTCGATGTGTCGAAAGCTTTTGACACAGCGCCGCACGGAGCACTGGCGCTACTCCTGCGCCACATGGGTGTCCCGGAGGAGCTCATCAGGCTCTTCCACACCCTCAGCTGCGGGTCCCTGGTGCGCATCGTCACTGCGCATGGCCCGACGCCGAGCATACGGCTCCACAGGGGCCTGCGGCAGGGCAGTGCGGAGAGCGCTGTGCTCTACCTCCTCCTATTGGAGCCTCTCCTGCGGAGCCTTGCCTGTAAGGCGCGGGGAGATGCTCGCCACGCGGTGCCACCCCTGGTACAGGCGTACTGTGATGACCTCCTGCTGATAGCGCACTCCCTGCCGCAATTCCTGGAGTATGCGGCGATGATAGCGCGGTATCTCACGGACATGGGCATGTCCCTCAACGTGAGCAAATGCGCCTATGCCAGTACTGCTCGCATCCACTCGATTATGGTATACCTGAACCCGGGGGACACAGCGGCCCCATGGGTATGCTTACGTGCCAAGGGCACGGTACCATACTTGGGCCTGCGCCTCGATCCCAGGGGGATGGCGACCATGAAGGAGAAACATGTACTCCGGTGTGAAGCCCTGCTGGGCTGGTGCAAGAACACGCTGGGGCCGGCGTCGGTGCCTCATGAGGTGATGGCGGCCGTGGTTGGTGGCATCGTGCGGTACGCGGCGCCCTACCTGTCCGACACGGCGGAGGCGGTGGTCAAGCTGAATACTGCCATCAAGGCTGCGGCCCTGCAGTTTGAGAAGCTGCCCAAGGACCTGTCCAACGTGGCGGTGCGGTCAGGTCATGGGCTACGGTTGGCAGATGTCCAGGTTATCTGCCGCGACTCCGTCGTGGCGACCGTGGCTCAGCTCACCCACCACAGGTCGATGACGGTCCGTGATGAGCTGCGGGCCATGCTCCGAGACATGCACGTGCAGTACGGAGTGTGCGGGCAGTTCATGGTGCCCTCTGCGTCATTCGCCACGCACGCTGGCAGTACGTGGGTGGACAGGGTGCTCAGGGCGATGGGGACGTTGCGCGTGGGGCTTCTCATGCCATCGTCGGTGTACTCGTGTGCACACGCCCATCTGCCGCAAGTGCAGTGGGCAGGGCGGAAGTGGGTATCCCAATCCTACGCCTTCAAGGGTAGGGACATCTGCATTCTCTCGGGGCCCCGCACGGATGCGGCAGTGCAGTCCCTGACTGATCCCGCAAATGACCTCCTGCATGCGCGGCTCCCCTGCCCTACGCCTGGGCACTGGGCGGTCCAGCTACAGGAGTGCCACGAGGACCACCTGCACCTTCCGCACGCGGGAGTAGGACCCCACCAGCTGGACCACGTGTGGCTCACGGGGCTTCGCGACGTCTTCCGGCCGCAGCTGCCCGGTCCGTTGACTCACCGGCTCATACACCCGGTGCGCCGAAAGAAGGCCAGCAAACGCAATAGACAGTCCGCTGCGGGGGACGTGTATGTGGTGGGCGGATACAGGGAGGAAGGATGGGACCCGGCCAACCCGGGGCTGTCCATGCCGTTCGTCCCGCTGGCCGCCCTCCTGTTCCTGCTGGGGGACGTCTTTGAGGGCTACCAGCAGCAAGACGATCCGGCGTCCGTCCCCCTACTCACTCCCCACGCAGGGGGCGGCATCAGCCCGCCACCACTGTGGGTTGTGCACGGACAGCCAGCGTTTTCCAGGGCGTGCGCGGCGGTGCACAAGTGCAGCGAATGGGCAATTGTTCTTCTGCTACCGGCAGGCCCAATCCCGGATCCGGATGAGCACTCGGTCCCGGAGGTGGTCCGAATGTCCAACGTGCCGCATGATCCGCATGTCGCCGTCACGTCGTTGCGTGGTGGTGGCGCAGTGGAGCAGGGGTCTGTCGTGGTGTACCAGCCTTCCTGCTCCGCAACGGTTTGGGGGGCGGAATACACCACCGCCCTGGACGCCATCAAGTCAGTCTGCGGATGTGACCTGGCCTGGAGACCACATGCGGTGTATCGACCGAGGGTGGTCCTGTCCCCGGAGCTCACGGCCTCCAGCGCGGCGTCTCTGGGAAAGGTGGTGCAGAGCCCCCACTCCGACGTGGCGTGGCTAGAGCCCCACCGGTACTGCTGGGTGCCGGTGGCGACTAAAGTCACATCGTCTGACGCGTCGCCCCAGGGAGACGACGCCACAAATGTGGCGGTGGCCAGCCACGGAATCCCCACGTGGACGGGTGCCATCTACGGCACGGTCCCGGAGGCAGAGATCATTGGCGCGGCGGCGTACTTGTTGCACACGCCCCCGTCAGCGTGCACGGTACACGTGGTGGATGCGTCCGTCATAGGAGCGCATCTCCGCAGGGCGCAGGAGGCCCTGTACCGTGGCATCAAGGGGCCGACGTCACATCTGGTCAATCAACATGCACTGAGCTGGATAGTGGAGGGGCTGCGGCGGCTGCCGCGCCGAGTTGGGGGGCCGCACCACTGGGTGGTGAGGCAGAGCTCGCACTTAGCGGCGGTCCCGCTTGAGGCACCGGACTCTGCCGCGGCCCGTGCGATGGCCCCGCCAGTCCATCTTGTCCTGCCGAAGGAGCACGCCATCCTCTTGGTACCGGGGGATAATGGTGAGCTCGAGCCGCGTGTACCATCCATGCAAGCCCTTCAGCAGGTCCGGGAGGTAGAGTGGCGTTCGCTAGCAGCACGCACCAGGGCGCACACGCCACTGGCTGGCGCCTGCGAGGCGATGTCCCTGGGAGCTATGCACCACGGCCCAACGCACAGGAATATGCTGCGGGCACGTGACGGTCGCTTGTCCACCATGCAGGTCATGCGACGGTGGAGACAGAAGCTCACGCGTGTGGCAATACCGGCCCACCCCTGTATCTTCTGTGGGGGGCCGGAGGAGGACATCGGCCACATGCGCCTACTGTGTGCGCGGGACGAGGAGGTGGCTGGGCTTCTGTGCAGGCGTGTGGAGGAGTTCACGGCGGAGCTACCCCTAACGGACAGGGCGGTGGAGTTCGTGGCGTGGAGGGAGCACGGCTGCAGGTGGGCAGAATCCCTGATGGCAGGTGTCGTACCCGGGGACCTGAAGCGGCTGTTCGCTGCGGTGCGAGCGGCGTCGTCCCGGGGTCCTGCCAAGGCCAGACTCTTTGTGGGGGACATGGTCCAGATTGGGGAAGATGTGTATGCCCGCAGGAACCATCGGCTCACCCAGATCATGCAGCTGCCGATGCAAGATCGAAGGAGGGCGGTATACGCGTTCCTGCGCGGTGACACACCCTTCTGCCCGCCGGCAGGGAGGATCCTGCAGCGTCCGCCGTGGAACCCGTTTGCCGGCCTCCCCGGCGACCTGCGGGCAACCTTTCTGAGGGCACCGCTGCACGCACTGCTGGTGTCGCGGTCGTGCATCGAGCGTGAGGAGGCCCTGTCCTTGTTCCCTCACTGGATGGCGGCGGTGGCGCAGGCCTTCGACCGGTGGATCGGTTCCTGGGTGGCGCGAGACATCACGGCATTCAGGGAGTGGTCCCGCGTGGTGTCGGCGCAGTCCTGGGCCCAGGTGCGGGGTACCAAGGTGAGACACCCTGACGGCCAGAGTGATCCCTGGCTCCAGGTGTACGCCAACCATCCAGCGGTGGGGAACGTCGTGGGCTGGCCTCGCGAGGTGCTGCCAGTCCTTCAGCAACCTCTGTGCGGTCTCCCAGTCCTGGCGGTGGCCGTCGTACTTGACGTGGGTACGTTGTGGCTATGTGACCGGCAGCTGCGACGAGCCGTACCGGCGGTCACGGAGCAGCGGTCCATGGCAGTGTTAGTGGGCTCCGAGCAGCTGGCGCGGGTACAGGGCGACGACGCGCAAGGCCAAGTCACGGAGGCCATGTTCTCTCTGCCAGAGGGGGACGACCACGTGGCTGCCGATGCCCGTCACACCCTTGACACCCTGGGTCTCAGGGCGGTCATTGAGGCTCGGGCGGGAGGGCAACGCTTGGTTCTGGCTTCCGCCAGGGGCCCGGAGCAGGACGGGGTTGTTGTCATCGGGGAGGTCTTGCGGGACTACGGTTGGGAGCTCCTGGCGCATGGCACGCGCGGCCCCAAGGTGGCGCGGTGGCCCCGGCTGCTTGAGAGCCTGCCGGAGATGCCCGACGGACGACCGATACTCCGCCCGGTGTCCACGTGGGAGGAGGCGAGGCGCAGCCTCCTCAGTAGTGCCACAGCACGCACGCTGACGGGGGCTTTGCTCGGGCTCCAGGACGCGTGCTGCGATGTATGGCAGGACCTGTGGTCGCAGTGCTGTGATGGTAGCTGCGTTCCATCGCGGTCTGTGCTTCCGCAGCGATGCCACGGGTGCGGGGAGACGGTGTCCGTTTGGGTTCATCAGTGTGCCTCCGCCCCGCTGTGCGGGACATGTCAGGAGCATGCCGACAGGGGGTGGCCTAAGGCGAGGTGGGCACTGCGGCACTCTGGACGGATGTCCTCAAGTGCCTGGACGACTATCCAGGGTGGCCTGAAGAGCGTCCGAGTGGAAGGGGTACGGTGCCCTGGAGCGCCGTCTGCGGCCCTGCCCCTGATGCTGTGGTGGGCGGCTCTGGAGGGCGACTCACGGATACTCTGGTTGTGGCATCACGGAGGAAATGGTGACGGAGTGGTGGGTGCAGGGGGTGCAGGTTGATGGGGAGGGGAATTGTGGGTGCACCAGCTACCATCCCTACGCTGGACGCAGCGGAGGGAGTGGCGCCAGAGGAGCAGTGCCTACGCGGCCTGATTGTGCGGTACTGGCAGGCGGCGTATGACGGCCAACGCGATGTGACAGGTCGTGCCGGCCTGATGGTGAGCCGTACTGCCCCCGTGCATGAGGGTCGGACAGGGATGCTTCACCCGCCTGCCCCGGGTCGCCGCATACAACAGTGAGGTGTCATGGGTCGTCCCGACCAGGGTAATAAGGCCCAAACCCCTGTAGGGTATTCCCATGGCACCGGGGTCTCTACTGGCGGCCCGGCTACGGCAGTCTTGGGAGTGGTTGCTCGGGATACACCGGGGGTGCACGGAGTTGTTTGGGGGTTACAGCGCTGCGGCGCCCCCTGGGAGTGTTACACGGGGTTGCGGGGTCAGCCTGCAGGCCCCAGGAGCGGCGACGGGGCGAAGATGTGTGCGTGGAAGGTTATGACGGTGGGATCATCAGGGGGACAGTATGGCGGGCGTCGTGGAGACGGCATGGCAGCCAGGAGGGAGCGCTCACAGGGGGCACGTGGAGTTCCAGGTGGCGGAGTACTGGAGTCTTGGGGGTCAACGCGGCGGTACTGGGATCCGTACGGCGGGGGTACGCGGCGGTACTGGGGAGCCGTGCAGTGGGGGAGCAGCGGGGAAGTTCCAGATGACGGTGTACTGACATCGTGGGGGTGTACGCGGCGGTACAGGGGACCGTATGGTGGGGGTATGCGGCGGTACAGGAGTCCGTACGGTGGGGGAACGCGGCGGTACTGGGGAACCGTACAGTGGGGGAGCACGGGGAAGCATGGCGGTACTGGGGTGTCCCCCTGACCCCTCTAACAACTCAGGGGGAGCGCGGGGGCATCCCCTGGCCCCGTTAACAAACTAGAGGGACCGTGCCTGCGGGCATGTACATAGTCTAACCTCTGACCTTGGCCTTGTGGTTGCAGTGGTGAGTGTCGTGGCGGCTAGCAGGTGGCGTCGGCATGGCAACGGCGGTACTGCGCGGCGTCGTAGTGAAGAGTATGCAGTCGCCTCACCACTGTAACAGCTTACCCCTGGGGGGCACCAGTCCGGTCGGCTAGAGGCGAGGAGGGCAGGGGAGCGGCGTGCTGAGTGGTCCGGGGGGAGACGCGCGGGCCAATGCTATAAGTAGGCTCGCCACGTCGTCGGTGGGGGCCGAACCTGCGGCCTGGCCGCTGCTGTGGCGGAAGAGGCGCAACCACGGAAGCTGGCCAAACAGTGCAGGTAAGGGTCAAGGGTAGGCGCCAGGGCATAGTATGTGGGCCAGATGAGGTGCACCTGGTAACCACGGCCCGGGGCGAGCCTCTGGTGGGTACCCCTACAGGGGGTCGATAACCAAGCTACGGCACCCACCAGCCCGAATCCCAGCCAGCGATATTCACGGGTTGCGCCACTCCCGTCGCAAAGCGGCCGGCGTCCCCCCCCTGTAGACCCTCAAGATATATTATATGTGGGCAAGTGAACGCCTCGATGCAGACTGGGCGCTGGCCCCTGACATGGGATGCCAGCATGGTATATATCTGGGGTGTGGGGGCAGCACGGGGCCACGGGGACGTGGAGTTGGTAACGTGTTTCTGTACTATACTAGGGGGCTGGTGCGGTGGGAAGATGGCGTACAATGTGGAGACATGGGGGCGATGACAGCTGAGGGCCAGGCTAGGCTGGAGCCTCCCAGAAATCCTGGCTGTGCACATACAGGCTAGTGCGTGCTGGCAGAGGGATACGTGGAGTCGGGGGTGGTGGGCAGTTTCGAGGACGCGGAAGACAATGGATTACGTGGGGTCATGGGTGTTGGGTGTCTCCACAGTGGCGGGGCAACGTGAACGATGGAGGGACAGCTCTCGCTTCGCCGCATGCGTGCTGCTTTGTTCCTTGGTTGCTGCATTGCAACGGACAGAGGTGCCCTTGCTTTCTGCTTGTTGCGATGCTGCTGCGCTGCTTTGCCTTGCCCCCTTACCCCCGGCGAACAAACGGGCCAGCGTCCGTCGCCGTTGCTAATGCTAACGCTTTGCAGTTGCCACTGCCCCCAAAGCCTGGTTGCCCGGTATCCCCGGTCCTCTGGGTCCTCCGTCATGCTGTGGGCCACCTCAGGCAGCCCTGGGACCCACGGGATCGAGCGAGGCAGGAACCACCTGTCGGCGCGAGATGCCCGGTAACTCCAGTAGACGGCATGATAAGTGGTTATGACTATGACTATGACTATATATATATATATATATATATATATATATATATATATATATATATATATATATATATATATATCCTCGAATCTACACCACTCTCCCCAACTCTAGGTGGCTCCACCATACGGCTCTAACGTACGTGCGAAGGGCACAACGTGGTGCATACATGTGGTGGAAGGGGCTAAACTCGGTCAAAATGGGGTCAAAATGGGCGAAAAACAGTTGTTTGAGCATGCCAAATTGTCCGGGATCGCTTGAGGAAAAACGCGTTTTTGGCCCATTTTTGACCCATTTTTGGCCCCAAAACGACCCATTTTCAAAGCACTTTGGGATTTTCCATGGGCCAAAATGCGTCACCACGGGCTCAAAATGGGCTAAAACCACTTGTTTGAGCATCCCGAATGGTCGAGGATCACTTTTCGAAAAATGCGTTTTTGACCCATTTTTGACCCATTTTTGCTCCCAAAAGAGCCCATTTTCAAGGCATTTTGGCATTTTCCATGGCCCAAAACGCGCCACCACGGGCTCATACCGGCCTAAAAACAGTTGTTTGAGCATCCCAAGTGGTCTAGCAACAACTTTGGAAAAAATCTTTTTTTTCGCCCCGGGGACCCTCGTGGACCCACCGTTGGCCCCAACCGTGCGCGGGCTGGGCTGCCCTCCGGCTACACCAAATGAGCACTGGTACGGGGGTCTACGCGTCTCGTTGGGCGATTCTGAGGGTTGGAAACCACAAAAAGTGGGGGGTTGCGGGTGGACTAGGTGCCCTCGGAATCGGATTTTGAGCCGCATAGCCCAAGATATGGCCCGTGCTTGGTTTCGGGGTGTTGGTGCACATTGCGCAGATTTTGGGGCTTTTTGGCGCCTCTTTGGGCCGTTTATCGGACATATCGTGGAGTTGAAGGGCACCAGAGTGCTCTTTGACACGGTGAAGTCAAGCCGCACGTGCAGTGTCACCACCGTTTCCCTTCGTTTTGGCGTTTCGCCCGGGGTTTGGGACTGTTTTGGGCGAAAAAAGGTTGTTTTTGGCCCAAAACTGTGCACATTTGGGAGGGCACCTCCCGATTTGGCGCCCACGCCCCGGGCCACCACCGGTGAGTTTGTGGCTCAAAACTTGGATTTGGCAAGGCCACCACCTGGGCTCCAAGATGGCTACATGGGCAAAAGATCCGAAGCGTTGGGATGGAGCAATGGCGAAAACGGCATAGAGACGTGTTGCTTGTTGCTTGTTGTTGCTTGTCAGCTAAATTTAAGGGGAGAGGGGTGTAGTAATATATATATCCTCTAATCTACACGTCCGTCTCCAACTCTAGGTGGCTCTACTATATGGCTCTAAGGTACGTGCGAAGGGTACAACTTGGTGAATATTTGTGGCGGAAGAGGATAAAATGGGTCAAAACGAACTCAAATTGGGCTTGTTTCACTTGTGTGTGCACCCCAAATGGACCACTAGCATGTTCGGCAAAACGCGGTTTTCACCCATTTTTGACCCATTTTGGTCAAAAAAGGTCCATTTTCGGGACGTTTGATGACCCAAAACGCGTCACCACGGGCTCGAGACGGGATAAAAATACTTGTTAGAGCACCCAAAATGTCGAGGCTCACTTTTGGAAAAAGCCGTTTGTGACCCATTTTGGACCCATTTTTGGTCCAAAATGGCCCCTTTTCAAGCATTTTGGGATGTTCTATGCGGAAAAACGCATCCCCACAGGCTCAAAATTGGCTAAAAACACTTGTTTGAGCATCCCAAGTGGTCCAGGGTCCCTTTGGGGAAAATGCGTTTTTGACCCATTTTTGACCCACTTTTCGTCCCAAAAAAGCCATTTTCAAGGCATTCTGGCATTTTCCATGGCCCAAAACGCGTCACGACGGGCTCAAACCGGGCTAAGAACACTTATTTGAGCATCCCATGTGGTCTGGGAACAGCCTTGGAAAAAATGATTTTTTTCGCCCAGTGGACCCTGGTGGACCCACCGTTGGCCCCCACTGTGCGCGGCTTGTGCTGCCCTCCGGCTCTACCAAGTGAGCACTGGTACGGGGGTCTAGGCGTCTCGTAGGGCGAATCTGAGGGTTGGAAACCACAAAAAGTGGGACGTTGCAGGTGGACTAGGCGCCCTCGGAATTCGGATTTGAGCCACGTAGGCCAAGATACGGCCCATTCTTGGTTTCGGGTCTGTTTGACACAAATGGCGCACATTTAGGCCATATTTGGCCATTTTTGTGCCGTTTCTCGGACGTATCGTTGAGTTAGAGGGCAACAAAGAGCTCTTTGTCACGGGGCAATCCAGGCGCACGTGGAGTGTCGCAACTCCTACCCTTCGTTTGGCCGTCTTGACTGGGTTTCGGGACCGCTTTGGGCCAAAAAAGGCCGTTTTGGGGCACAAAATGCGCAGGTTTGGCAGGGCACCTCCTTGACTTGGCGCCCCTGCCCCAAGCCGCCACTAGTGATTTTTTGGCTTTAAACTTAGATTTGGAAAGGCCACCACCTAGGGTATGAGATGGCTAGAGTAGAGTACAACCCGAAACGGTGGAACGCAGTAACAACGAAAACGGAAAGGAGAAGCGTTGCTTGCTTGTTGGTTGCTTGCTTGCTAGCTAGCTAGATTTAAGGGGAGAGGGGTGCACTAATGTATTTACAGTAATACACACACACACACACACACACACACACACACACACACACACACACACACACACACACACATATATATATATATATATATACATATATATATATATATATATATATATATATATATGTATATATATATATATATATATATATATATATATATATATATGTATATATATATATATATATATATATATATTACTACACCCCTCTCCCGTGAAATTTAGCTAACAACAACAACAACAACAACAAGCACATCTCCATGCCGTTTTGGCCATTGCCCCGCCCCAACGCTACGGATCTGGTGCCCATGCCCTCCCAAATCTGCGCAGTTTTGGGCCAAAAACAGCCTTTTTTCGCCCAAAATAGCCCCGCAACGCGGGAGAACCGCAGAAACGAAGGGAAACGGTGGCTGCTATCCACGTGCGGCTTGACTTCACCGTGTCAAAGAGCCCTTTAGTGCCCTTCAACTCCACCATATGTCCGAGAAACGGCCCAAAAAGGCGCCAAAAAGCCCCAAAATCTGTGCAATGTGCACCAACAGACCCAAACCGAGCACGGGCCGTAGTCTGGGCTACGTGGCCCAAAATCCGATTCCGAGGGCACCTAGTCCACCCGCCACCTGCCACCTTTTGTGGTTTCCAAGCCTCAGAATCGCCCAACGAGACGCCTAGACCCCCGTACCGGTGGTCACTTGGTGCAGCCGAAGGGCAGCCCAGCCCGCGCACGGTGGGGGCCAACAATGGGTCCACCAGGGTCCCCGGGGCGAAAAAAAAATCATTTTTTCCGAAGTTGTTCCTAGACCACTTGGGATGCTCAAACAGGTGTTTTTGGGCCGTTTTGAGCCCGTGGTGGCGTGTTTTGGACCACGGAAAATGCCAAAATGCCTTGAAAATGGGCTCTTTTGGGACTAAAAATGGGTCAAAAACGCATTTTTCCAAAAGTGATCCTGGACCATTGAGGTTGCTCAAACAAGTGGTTTTAGCCCATTTGAGCCCGTGGTGACGCGTTTTGACCCATGGAAAATCCCAAAATGGCTTGAAATTGTGCTGCTTTGGGACCAAAAATGGGTCAAAAATGGGTCAAAAACGCATTTTTCCAAACGTGATCCCAAAACATTTGGGATGCTCAAACAAGTGGTTTGAGCCCATTTTGAGCCCCTTTTAATGAACTTTAGTCACTTCCACCACCTGTATGCACCACGTACCTTAGAGCCGTATCGTGGAGCCACCTAGAGTTGGGGAGAGGGGTGTCGATTGGAGGATATATATATATATATATATATATATATATATATCTATATATCTATATATATATATACATATATATCTATATATATATATATATATATATATATATATATATATATATATATATATATATATATATATATATGGCAGGACCTATGGTCGCAGTGTTGTGATGGTAGCTGCGTTCCGTCGCGGTCTGTGCTTCTGCAGCGATGCCACGGGTGCGGGGAAACAACGTCAGTTTGGGTTCATCGGTGTGCCTCTGTCCCACTATGCGGGACATGTAAGGAGCGTGCCGATAGGGGGTGGCCTAAGGCGAGGTGGGCACTGCGGCACTCTGGACAGATGTCCTCAAGTGCCTGGAAGACAATCCAGGGTGGCCTGAAGAGCGTCCGAGTGGAAGGGGTACGGTGCCCTGGAGCGCCGTCGGCAGCCCTGCCCCTGATGCTGTGGTGGGCGGCTATGGAGGGCGACTCGCGGATACTCTGGTTGTGGCATCACGGAGGAAATGGTGACGGCGTGGTGGGGGCCGGGGGTGATGCAGACTGATGGGGTTAGGAATTGTGGGTGCACCTGCTACCGTCCCTAC
This sequence comes from Eutreptiella sp. 'Long Island Sound 2002', assembly GCA_964036045.1. NCBI lineage: Eukaryota > Euglenozoa > Euglenophyceae > Eutreptiales > Eutreptiaceae > Eutreptiella > Eutreptiella sp. 'Long Island Sound 2002'. The sequence goes on from OZ038381.1 coordinate 90,031,123, forward strand.
GCTGGACGCAGCGGAGGGGGTAGCGCCTGAGAAGTAGTGCCTTCATGGCCTGATTGTGCGGTACTGGCAGGCGGCGTATGACGGCCAACGCGATGTGACAGGTCGTGCCGGCCTGATGGTGAGCCGTACTGCCCCCGTGCATGAGGGTCGGACAGGGATGATTCACCCGCCTGCCCCGGGTCGCCGCTTACAACAGTGAGGTGTCATGGGTCGTCCCGACCAGGGTAATAAGGCCCAAACCCCTGTAGGGTATTCCCATGGCACCGGGGTCTCTACTGGCGGCCCGGCTACGGCAGTATTGGGAGTGGTTGCTCGGGATACACCGGGGGTGCACGGAGTTGTCTGGGGGTTACGGCGTTACGGCGCCCCCTGGGAGTGTTACACGGGGTTGCGAGGACAGCCTGTAGGCCCCAGGGGCGGCAACGAAGCGAAGATGTGTGCGTCGAGGGATATGACAGCGAGGTCGTCAGGTGGATAGTATGGCGGGCGTCCTGGAGACGGCGTGGCAGCCTCGGAGGAGCGCTCAAGGGGGGCACGTGGAGTTCAAGGTGACGGTGTACTGGCGTCTTGGGGGTATACGCGGCGGTACTGGGGTCCGTACGGTGGGGGTACGCGGCGGTACTGGGGAACCGTACAGTGGGGGAGCAGCGGGGATGCATGGCGGTACTGGGGTGTCCCCCTGACCCCTCTAACAACTCAGGGGGAGCGTGGGGGCATCCCCTGGCCCCGTTAACAAACTAGAGGGACCGTGCCTGCGGGCATGTACATAGTCTAACCTCTGACCATGGCCTTGTGGTTGCGGTGGTGCGTGTCGTGGCGGCTCGCAGGTGGCATCGGCGTGGCAACAGCGGTACTGCGTGGCGTCGTAGCGAAGAGTATGCGGTCGCCTCACCATTGTAACGGCTTACCCCTGGGGGGCGCCAGTCCGGTCGGCTAGAGGCGAGGAGGGAGAAGGAGCGGCATGCTGAGTGGTCCGGGGGGTGACGCGCGGGCCAATGCTATAAGTAGGCTCGCCACGTCGTCGGTGGGGGCCGAACCTGCGGCCTGGCCGCTGCTGTGGCGGAAGAGGCGCAACCACGGGAGCTGGCCAATCAGTGCAGGTAAGGGTCAAGGGTAGGCGCCAGGGCAAAGTATGTGGGCCAGATGAGGTGCACCTGGTTACCACAGCCCGGGGCGAGCCTCTGGTGGGTACCCCTACAGGGGGTCGATAACCAAGCTACGGCACCCACCAGCCCGAATCCCAGCCAGCGATATTCACGGGTTGCGCCACTCCCGTCGCGTAGCGGCCGGCGTCCCCCCTGTAGACCCTCATGTTATATTATACGTGGGAAAGAGGATGCCTCGAAGCTGATTGGGTGCTGGCCCCTGACATGGAGTGCCGGCATGGTATATTTCTTGGGTGTGGGAGCAACTCAGGGCCGCGGGGACGTGGAGTTAATACCGTGTTTCTGTACTATACTAGGGGACTGGTGCGGTGGGTCGGCGGCGTACATTGTGGGGACATGGGGGCGATGAAGGCTGAGGGCCAGGCTAGGCTGGAGCCTCCCAGAAATCCTGGCTATGCATATACGGGCTATTGCGTGCTGGCAGAGGGATACCTGGAGTCAGGGGTGGCGGGCAATTACGAGTACGCAGACGGCAATGGATTCCGTGGGGTCACGGGTGATGGACGTCTCCACGGTGGCGGGGGTACGCGAACGACGGAGAGTCCGCTCTTGCTTCGCCGCATGCGTGCCGCTTTGTTCCTTGGTTGCCGCTTTGCGCCGGACAGAGAAGCCCTTGCTTTCTGCTTGTTGCGATGCTGCTGCGTTGCTGTGCCTTGCCCCCTTATCCCCGGCGAATAAACGGGCCAGCGTCCGTCGCCGTTGCTAATGCTAACGCAATGCAGTTGCCCCTGCCCCCAAAGCCTCGTTGACCGGTATCCCCGGTCATCTGGGTCCTCCGTCATGCTGTGGGCCACCTCAGGCAGCCGTGGGACCCACGGGATCGAGCGAGGCAGGAACCACCTGTCGGCGCGAGATGCCCGGTAACTCCAGTAGACGGCATGATAAGTGGTTATGACTATGACTATGACTATATATATATATATACATATATATATGTATATGTATATATATATATATATATATATATATATATATATATATATATATATATATATATATATATATATATATATATATATATATATATATATATATATATATATATATATATATATATATATATATATATATATATATATATATATATATATATATATATATATATATATATATATATATATATATATATATATATATATATATATATATATGTATATAGATATATATATATATATATATATATATATATATATATATATATATATATATATATATATATATATATATATATGTGTGTGTAGTACTATATATATTCTCTTATCCACACCCCTCTCCCCAACTCTAGGTGCCTCCACCATACGGCTCTAAGGTACATGGGAAGGGCACAACGTGGTGCATCCATGTGGTGTAAGGGGCTAAACTAGGTTAAATTGGACCCAAAATGGGCTAAAAACACTTTTTTTAGCATCGCAAATGGTCTAGGATCACTTTTGGAAAAACACGTTTTTGGCCCATTTTTGACGCATTTTTGGTCCCAAAATGGCCCATTTTCAAGGCATTTTGGGATTCTCCATTGGCCAAAACACGTCACCACGGGCTGAAAATGGGCCAAAAACACTTGTTTGAGCATCCCAAATGGCCCAGGATCACTTTTGGGAAAATGTGTTTTTGACCCATTTTTGACCCATTTTTTGGTCCCAAAACGGCCCATTTTCAAGGCATTTTGGGATTTTCCATGGCCCGAAACCCGTCACCACGAGCTCAAAACTGGCTAAAAACCCTTGTTTGAGCACCCCAAGTGGTCTGGGAACACCATTGGAAAAATTGATTTTTTTCGCCCAGTGGACCCTGGTGGACCCACCGTTGGCCCCCCCCGTGCGCCGGCTGGGCTGCCCTGTGGCTGCACCAAGTGCGCACTGGTACGGGGGTCTAGGCGTCCGCTTGGGCGATTCCGAGGGGTGGAAACCACAAAAAGTAGGGGGTTGCAGGTGGACTAGGTGCCTACGGACTCGGATTTTGGGCCACGTAGCCCAAGATACGGCCTGTGCTTGGTTTCGGGGTGTTGGTTCACGTTGCGCAGATTTTGGGGCTTTTTGGCGCCTTTTTGGCCTGTCTCTCGAAAATATTGTGGAGTTGATGGGTAAGGGAGGGCTCTTTGACACGGGGAAGTGACACCCACGTGGCGTGTAGCCACCGTTTCCCTTCGTTTTGGCGTTTTGCCCAAGGTTAGGGGCTATTTTGGGCGAAAAATGGCTGTTTTTGGCCCAAAACCGTGCTGATTTGGGAGGGTACCTCCCGACTTGGCTCCACCGCCCTGGGCCGCCACCGGTGAGTTTCTGGCTCAAAACTTGGATTTGGCAAGGCCACCACCTAGGCTCCAAGATGGCTACATGGGCAAAAGATCCGAAGCGTTGGGACGGAGCAATGGCCAAAACGGCATGGAGACGTGCTTGTTGCTTGTTGCTTGTTGCTTGTTGTTAGCCCAATTTAAGGGGAGAGGGGTGTAGTAATATATCCCCTTAAATCTTAAAGCTAGCTAACAACAACAAGAAACAACAACAAGCAACAAGCACGTCTCCATGCCATCTTGGCCATTGCTCTGTCCCAACGCTTCGGATCTTTTGCCCGTGTAGCCATCTTCGAGCCTAGGTGATGGCCTTGCCAAATCCAAGTTTTGATATAGAAAATGAGCGGTGGCGGCCCGGGGCGTGGGCGCCAAGTCGGGAGGTGCCCTCGCAAATCTCCTCAGTTTGGGCCAAAAACAGCCAATTTTCGCCCAAAGGAGCTCCAAAACCCGGGCAAAACGCCCAAGCGAAGGGAAACTGTGGGTATATTCCAAGTGCGGCTTGACTTCACCGTGTCAAAGAGCCCTCTAGTGCCCTTCAACTGCATAATATGTCCGAGAAACGTCCCAGAAAGGCGCCAAAAAGCCCCAACAATCTATGCAATGTGCACCAGCACCCCGAAACCAAGCACGGGCCGTATCTTGGGCTACATGGCTCAAAACGGAATTCCGAGGGCACCTAGTCCACCTGCAACCCCCCACTTTTTGTGGTTTCCAAGCCTCAGACTCTCCCAACGAGACGCCTAGACCAGCGTACCCGTGGTCACTTGGTACAGCCGAAGGGCAGCCCGGCCCGCGCACGGCGAGAGCCAATGGTGGGTCCACTAGGGTCTTCGGGGCGAAAAAAATGATTTTTCCAAAGTTGTTCCTAGCCCACTTGGGATGCTCAAACAACTGTTTTCAGCCAGTTTTGAGATCGTGGTGACGCGTTTCGGCCCATGGAAAATCCCAAAATGCCTTGAAAATGGGCCGACTTGGGACCAAAAATGGTTCCAAAATGGGTCAAAAACGTGTTCTTCCAAAAGTGATCGTGGACTATTTGGGAGCTCAAACAAATGTTTTTCGCCCATTTTGAGCCCACGGTGACGCATTTTGGCCCATCGAAAATCCGGTTTTGGCCCATAGAAAATCTTAATATGCCTTGAAAAGGGGCCGTTTTGGGAGCAAAAATGGGTAAAAAATGGGTCAACAATGTGTTTATCCAAAAGAGACCATGGACAATTGGGGGTGCACAAAGAAGTGTTTTGAGCCCGTTTTGACCGATTTTAGCCCCTTGTGGCACGTGTATGTACCAAGTTGTACCCTTCGCACGTACTTTAGAGCCATATGGTGGAGCCACCTAGAGTTGTGGAGAGGGGTGTAGATAATGGTCACTTTTGGAAAAACGCGTTTTTGACCCATTTTTCACCCATTTTTGCTCCCAAAACGGCCCCTCTTCAAATCACTTTAGGATTTTCCGTCGGCCAAAGCCCGTCCAAATGGGCTCATAAATGCGCTAAAAACACTTGTTTGAGCATCCCAAATGGTCCAGGGTCACATTTGGAAAACTGCGTTTTTGATCCCTTTTTGAACCATTTTTGTTTCCACAACCGCCCGTTTTCAAGGCATTTTGGGATTTTTCATGGGCCAAAACGCGTCATTACGGCCTCCAAACGGCCTAAAAACATTTGTTTGAGCATCTCAAATGGTGCAAGATCACTTTTGGAAAAATGTGTTTTTGACCCATTTTTGACGCATTTTTGCTCCCAAAACGGCCCATTTTCAATGCATTTTGGAATTTTGCGTGGCCCAAAACGTGCCACCGCAGGCTCAAAACGTCCTAAAAACACTTGTTTGAGCATCCCAAGTGGTCCAGGATCATTTGTGGATAGACTTTTTTTTTCGCCCTGGGGACCCTGGTGGACCCACCGTCGGCCCCAACCGTGCGCAGGTTGGGCTGCCCTCCGGCTACACTAAGTGACCTGTGGTACGGGGCCCTAGGCGTCTCGTTGGGCGAATCTGAGGGTTGAAAAGCACAAAAAGTGGGGGGTTGCGGGTGGACTAGGTGCCCTCGGAATTTGCTTTTGAGCCAGGTAGCCCAAGATACGGCCCGTTCTTGGTTTTTGGCCCGTTTGACACAAACAGCACACATTCAGGCCATTTTTGGCCATTTTTGGCCCTTTTTGGGACATATCGTGGAGCTACAGGTCAAGAAAGGGCTCTTGGTCATGGGGCAATCGAGGCTCACTTGGAGTGTTCGAACCGTTTGCCTTTGTTTGGCCGTTTTGAGTTGGTTTCGGGGCTATTTTGGGCTAAAATTTGCTGTTTTTGGCCCAAAATCGTGCAAATTTGGGAGGACACCTCCCAACTTGGCGCCACCGCCCTAGGCCGCCACCGGTTGGTTTCTGGCTCAAAACTTGGATTTGGCAAGGGCACCACCTAGGCTCCAAGATGGCTACATGGGCAAAAGATCCGAAGCGTTGGAATGGAGCAATGGCCAAAACGGCATGGAGACGTGCTTGTTGTTGCTTGTTACTTGTTGCTTGTTGTTGCCTGTTAGCTAAATTTAAGGGGAGAGGGGTGTAGTAATATACACGTTTGAAGACGGGGGGGGGGGGGGTCAAAGAGGCTGATATCCACGTAATGCACGCCAATTTTTCACCGTTTTTTTCGAATTTCCCTTACATATGGTGGGGTTTAATGGTAGTTTTTTTTTTTGCCTTGTGATGGCCATGTTTTAGGCTTTCCAAAAATGTGTCTGTTGTGTTCTTCACTCGGTTGTGGGCTGTGGGACAAGGGGAAGTGAGGGACCTCAGGCCAAGTTAGCTTCTCTACCAAGAGGCTGTGCAAGCAACCAGGAACCTTCCCGGGGCCATTTCTCAAACATATCGCCACTTCAGCCAATTTCGCCAGGGATAATACGATGCAAATTTTCATGCCGAATCCATTGGTGCAGGTCTTGGGTTCTATCTCAACGATATGTTTGACAAATTCACCAAAATTTGTGTGGCTAGCTACTTGGAAAACAAACTTGTAGCTAGTGCACATGTGTGCAACCACTAGTATTTTGTGACATTCTCCAACATATCGTCAAGTTAGAACCTGAGCCCAACACCAATGGATTCAGCATGAAAAAATGCATCCTCTTGACCTCTTTCAAAATTGCATGTTGGGACAAGATGTCGGAGATATGACCCGGGAACGATATGTGGGTACTGGAATAGTATGCACCACACCAGTAGAAATAGGCCTCTGGGACCGAAGCGATTTTACCGTTGGCACGGCATTTTGACATTTTGTTGAGATAGACCCCAACTCAAATTGCATCGGAAACCCCAAAGGAAGCTTTTTTCGGTAAGGTATAACCCCCCCCCCCCCCCCCGGGAACCGTATTTTTGGGTATCGGTCCGGTCCCGGCGAAACCCTGGCTAGCACTTGGGTTTGACCCCCCCCCCCGGTTTTCAGCCATATATATCTATATATTCATATCTATCTCTGTGTGTGTGTGTGTGTGGTATATATAATCCCCCCACTCCACCCCATTGCCAAAGGCCCCCATTGTGCAAGAATACAATGTTTTCCCAATGTATGCCACCCCGTTTACCCGGGTACTCCTCCTGGTTACCAGGCTTGGCGGTCTATAGTATGTAGACACTATCAGCCGCAAGTAGACACTATCTCCCCCTTGTAGACAGTGTTTGCGTGTTGTAGACGCGAGCTGCCAATAGTCGGAAACTGTGTGCGAAGGGTGTATACCCGTGGTAAAATAAGGATTCGGGGTCGCAAAGCATCGCCATGCCGGCGCAAAAGGCGCTGATGCCCGCGCAAAAGGCGCCGCAGGGGGAACGGGACCCCTATGCGTGGGGGGGGGGGGGCACAGAATGGGGGCAATTGTATCAGCCATGTACATTACTACACCCCTCTCTCCTAAAATGTAGCTAATAGGCGACGACAAGCAACAAGTAACAAGCAACAAGCACTTTTCCTTTGCGTTTTGGCCACCACACCCTCTCAACGCTACGGGGTCTACTCTACTCTAGCCATCCTAGGGCATAGGAGGTGCCCTTGCCAAATCCAAGCTCAAAACTCACCGGTCGCGCCAAGTAGGGACGTGCCCAAACGTGCGCATTTTCCAGCCCCAAAATAGCCTTTTTGTGCCCAAAACGGCCCCGGAACCCATTCAGATTGGACAAACCAAGGGAAACTTTGGTTTTTTGCACGTGTGCCTGGACCCCTTGGAGACAAAGAGCCCTTTGTTCCCCTCTAACTCCACGATATGTCCAAGAAACGGCTAAAAATGCCCAATTGTGGCAAAGACCGTGCCAAGTTTGTGTGAAAGAGGAGGAGACCAACAACGGGCCGTGTCTTGGGCTACGTGGCTCAAATCCGAAATCCCAAGGCACCTAGTCCACCCGCAACCCCGCTTTTTTTGCGGTTTGCAAGCCTTAGAATTGCCCAATGAAACGCCTAGACCCCTATACCATTGGTCATATGATATACCTAGAGGGCCGCTTGGGCCACACACGTTGGGGGCCAGCGGTGTAAGCGCAATGAGCCCATTTTAAGCCCGTTTTGAGGCATTTGGGCCCCTCTAGAGTGCCAAGAAGCCTTGGAAATGGGCCATCTCGTGAGCAAAAACACGTCAAAAATGGTTCAAAAATGTGTTTTCCCAAAAATTATGTTTGACCATTTGGAGTGCATAAGCCGGAGAGTAGTGCACGTTCATTTTCACCCTGTTTCGCCCATTTGGTCACATGTTTGAACCAAGTTGTACACTTCTCAGGTGCCTTAGAGTTGTATTGCGTATTGTGGAGCCACCTCGAGTTGGGGAGAGGGGTGTAGATTAGAGGATATATACGCGTTTTTGGTCACAACATGGCCCGTTTGCAAAGCTTTTTGGGGCCTTGGGGCCCAAAAGGCTCAAAACGGGCTCCAAATGGGCTGATTTCACTTGTTTGTGCACCCCAAATGGATGATGATTATTTTTGGAAAAAACACGTTCTTGACCCATTGTTCAGTCATCTTTGGTCCCTAAATGCCCCATTTTCACGGCATTTTGGGACTTTAAGAGGGCCAAAATTCGTAACCATGGGCTCAAAACAGGCGAAATACTTTTTTGAGCATCCCCACTGGTCTAGGAACAACTTTGGAAAAATCTTTTTTTTTCCGCCCCGGTGACCCTAGTGGACCCACCGTTGGCCCCCACATAACCCATTTGCTGAGTGAGGGGGATTTCTTCCCTACCGACACTGAAGTTGCTTTGAAACAGGAGACCAAGCCATAACTCATTCATGTTTTTGTGTATGTCTGTGTTTGTGCATGCAGGGTGGGGAGGACTCACCTGGCTGGGCGGGAACCGGGCTGTGGCGGAAGGGGGGCAGGGGGGGACCCCGGCGCTTTGTGAGTCGGGTCCAGCATCGGGACCCTGTGATTTGCCACGGCTGGCCATGGTAGCCGGGGCAGCTTCTCTTTGAGGAGTGGCGGTGCATTGTACATTAGTGAACTTTATATACGGGTGATGGTGCTGGTGGTGGTGCTTGGAGGGGGGGTGAATTTGGCGTTTTTTTGACATATAAGGTGTTTGGGGAGAGGGGGGTATTGTATGATCGTCCCTAGGTATGGTGCACACCTCACACTAGGCGTGCATACCCAAAATCGGCTCCAAAAACGCTCTCGATGTTGGAAGCAATGCTTCCGATGAATGGTTGCAAACTGCTAACCACAGTTGGGTGCAGTGCCCCCACGGAATGGTCGGGGAAAGCGCTTCCGATGTCCGAAGCAACGCTCCCGATGGGCGGAGGGTGATGGGACCCGTAGCTGACAATGTTGCTAGCAAAATTGGAAGAATGAATGTCACTAAGGGTTGGCATGGTGCCAAGTATTTCGGTGCCAAAAAAAAATTCCGTGCTGTGCGTTTGAGCGACATGTGCTGTTTGCGGCCCGAGCTATTGTACCTGCGGCTCACTGGTGGCTAAGTGGAAATGTGAAGTTGGGGCTCATTTGGGGCTCATTTGTGCATTGCGATGTCTTTGTGCTTGTTTGTTGTGCGTTTTGCATGCTAGGTAATGTGCATTTAATGTTTTTAGAAGTTTTAGATACTCACTTGGTCAAGGTTCAAGGGGGGGGGTACTTTTTTTGGCGACGGCTCAGTTGACTGAGCGCCCAACTGAGCCGTCACTGAGCCGTCACTGAGCCGGCTCACTGAGCGCTCACTGAGCGCTCAGTGAGCGCGCCAAATGCCTCAGTGAGCGCTCAGTGAGCGCTCAGTGAGAGCTAATTGGGGGCTCACTCAGGGCTCACTCAGGAGTTTCTCCCCCTTTCCGCCCTCTCTTCCCACCCTTGCCGGCCCACACTTCACCCTTTTCACACCAACATCGGTCCGCAGTTCTCACCACATCTTTTCTCCAAGAACTTGAGCGTGCATGCACACATACATACTTGCATACATGTACCCGTGGCGACAAACACACAAACATCCAAACACACACACTTCGTCAGGCACACAAATATCCAAACACATACACACACATACACCCATACACACGTCCACACACACATGCACATGCACAAATTGACAACCACATTCATTCTTGTGTGCAATTATCTTGCGTGTACATAAACACATGGCCACATTGAACCATGTGAAGTGAAGGGCTAGGGAGAGATGGTTACTGGATTGGGGTTCGGGGATATGAACCAAACCATTTGCGAGGGTGTTCCTTGTTGCCTCATGAAAATGGCACCCCCCCCCCCCCCATACACACACACACACACACACAATGAAGCACAAGTAGGGCACAAAGGACATTACTCGCTTTTGTGAGGTTCATCAGACAACCATCTTGACCTACACCATGACACACTCATTCTCCTCCCTCCTTATCCCCTCCCCGCCCCTTTCGCTATGCTACGTTCCCCCGCTTCCCTCGTTCGTAGCCCTTCTATTCTCTTGTCTGTCCCGTCCCCTTGTCCTACCTTTCTTATTTTTTGGCCGTGGCATCACATGCATGATGGTGGCGGCAAGGATGATGACCTTTGCAGGTATGTTGTGCTATTATGTGTGTGGGTGTGTGTAAACGCAATGCCAAAAGGCACGAGCTGTGTGCGTGCTTGCGTGCGTGTGTAGTTGTGCCCATGCGCATGTGCGCAAGTGTAGATGGTTTGTTCGTTCTTGGTTTCTCTCATTTAGTGTGTTTGTATGTCTGCTTGTGTGTGTGGGGGGGGGGGGGGGGTTGCATGGATCGATGCTCGGGTGAAGGTGTCTTTGTGCGTGAGTCTTTGTGAGTGTGTAACTGCATTCTTTGGTGAGCGCTCACTGAGCGCGCCAAATGGCTCAGTGAGCGCTCAGTGAGCGCGCCAAATGGCTCAGTGAGCGCTCAGTGAGGGCTCACCCATGGTTCACTGTCACTGTACATTGTCCATGCACATTGTCAGTGTACACTGTCCATGTGCACTGTCAATGCTGTCACTGTCTACTGTCACTGTACATGGTACACTGTATTCTGGCATTGTACGTTGTCACTGCACACTGCACACTGTCACTATACACTGTCACTGTACACTGTACACTGTACATTGTACACTGTACTCCCCAAGGTCTCATAGAATGTATCCCCACACACAGTACGTCCGCCACAACGCCCAAGTCTCTATACTAGCACTCTACACTGTCACTCTACACTCACTGTATGCTCTCACTATACACTGTCGTTGTACACTGTCACTGTACACTGTCACTGTAAACATGGTGCGGTTTTTTTTGGGAGGTGGTGGATGGTGATTTGAGCCCCCCTCTTTGCAGTCCTTTAACCCGCCCCCCCCCCCCCCCCACAGCTACAGCCAGAACCCAAAGAGCAGCTGCAGCCACAGTGAAAGCTGCAGCTGCAGCCTTCACCACAGCCAGGGCCACACACACTGACACAACCACAACCAAATCCACACACAACACAGCTTGCAGAAACACACCCACACCCACACCCACACCCACCCACACCCACAACCAAAGCCGCAACCACAGCCACTACCATAACCACACCCACAACGAGAGCTACCACAACGGCCATAGCAACAACCTCACGCAAGCCCAGAACCACAGCTACAACCACAAACACAACCATACCTGCATCTGCAGCCACAAACACAATGTTATGCGCACACAATCAAAGCCTATGCCACACAACACCAAAACCAACACAACAGCATCCAGAACAACAGCTGCAAAAGCTGCAACACACACACACACACACACACACATTGGCACACACACACACACACACATGCGCGTACACACATTCACGAATCCACATACGCACACAAACCTAGGCGACCAGAAACCAAAGAATGCAGTGACACACTCAGAGTGACGCACAAGGACACCTTCACCCACGCATCGATCCAAGCAAGCCCCCCCCCCCCCCCGACTCACACACAAACATACATACAAACACACTAAATGAGAGAAACCAAGAGGGAACAAACCATCCACACTTGCGCACATGCACATGGGCACAAGCACACACCCACGAACACACACAATAGCACAACATACCTGCAAAGGTCATCGTCATTGCCGCCACCATCATGCACTCGATGCCATGGCCAAAAAATAGGGAAGGCATGGCAAGGGCAGGTCAAGGGGACGCGACAGGCAAGATAAGAGAAGGGGTTGGCATGGGGTAAGCGGGGGGATCAGGCATGGCAAAAGGGGACGGGAGGGGATAAGGAGGGAGGAGAATGAGTGTGTCATGGTGTAGGTCAAGATTGTTGTATGATGAACCTCCCAAAAGCGAGCAATATCCTCTGTGCCCTACTTGTGCTTCATGGCGCGCGCGCCCGTGTGTGTGTGTGTCTGTGGGGGTGCCATTGTCATGAGGCAACAAGGAACACCCTCGCAAATGGTTTGGTTCATATCCCCGAACCCCAATCCAGTAACCATCTCTCCCTAGCCCTTCACTTCACATTGTTCAATGTGGCCATGTGTTTATGTACACGCAAGATAATTGCACACAAGAATGAATGTGGTTGTCAATTTGTGCATGTGCATGTGTGTGTGTGGACGTTGTATGGGTGTATGTGTGTGTATGTGTTTGGATATTTGTGTGCCTGACGAAGTGTGTGTGTTTGGATGTTTGTGTGTTTGTCGCCACGGGTACATGTATGCAAGTATGTATGTGTGCATGCACGCTCAAGTTCTTGGAGAAAAGATGTGGTGAGAACTGCGGACCGATATTGGTGTGAAAAGGGTGAAGTGTGGGCCAGCAAGGGTGGGAAGACAGGGCGGAAAGGGGGAGAAACTCCTGAGTGAGCCCTGAGTGAGCCCCCAATTAGCTCTCACTAAGCGCTCACTGAGCCATTTGGCGCGCTCACTGAGCGCTCAGTGAGCGCTCAGTGAGCCGGCTGAGTGACGGCTCGGTCACGGCTCAGCCGGGGTGCTCAGTCAACTGAGCCGTCGAAAAAAAGAAACCCCCCCGGTCAAATCCTCTTGGCCTAGGGATTCGTATCCCTTTGGGGACATTGCAAAACCCCAACCCGACCCCGAAAGCCACAACTTTTCACATTAAACCCTTTGAAAAACACCACTTAGCCCCAAATGAGCCGTTTTAGCCCCCATTGAGCCCCAACTTCACATTTCCAAGTGAGCCGCAGGTACAATCCTCCAGCTCCACCAAGTGACCAAGTGGTATGGGGTTCTAGGCGTCTCGTTGGGCCATGGTGAAGCTTGGAAACCATAAAAAGTGAGGGTTTGCAGGCGTACTAGGTGCCCTTAGATTTCGGATTTGAGCCACATAGCCCAAGACACAACTCGTTCTTGCTTTTGGGGGCATTTGACACAAACTGCGCACAATTTGGGTTTTTTTTGCACACTTTTGTGCTGTTTCTCTCACATATCATGAAGTAAGAGGGGAACTAAGGGCCCTCTGTCACGTGGAGGTCAAGGCGCACGTTCAATAGGAACCGTTTCCCTTCGTTTGGCTGTTTTGAATGGGTTCCAATGCCGTTCAGGACCAAAAAAGGCTCTTTCGGGGCAGAAAAGGAGCAGCTTTGGGAGGGCACCTCCCGGCTTGTCGTACCGCCCCGGGGCGCCTCCGTTGAGTTTTTGGCTCAAAACTTGGATTTGGCAAGGGCACCACCTAGGCTCTAGGATGGCTAGACTAGAGTAGAGCCCGAAGCGATCAGACAATAATAGCCGAAGTGGAAAGGAGAACTGCGTTCTGCTTGTTGTTGTTCCTTGTTCCTTGTTGCTTGTTGCTTGTTGCTTGTAAGCTAGATTGAAGGGGAGAGGGGTTTAGTAATATAAATGGCATATACGACTTTGAGGGGCAGAATGGAGTTTTAACACACATGGGGCCCCATCCCCCCTTCAAGCCCCCCCCCCCCCCTTCTTTTGGACATACCGGACACACTAGAAAAGGAATTTTGGGGAATCCGACGTAGTGGGAAGGCTTTGCGAGGCCAATAAGTTGGGTGCTTCGCGGTTTTTAGTGCGCCAGGTTGTAGGCTGCTTGATGCTGCTTTTGACACACACATCCCCATGTGTGCGCATATATGCCCTATGTTCGCACATCTCCTCTTTGCTTCCAAGTGTGCACCGCTGCCTTCAGTAGGGCTTCCTTTGTCACTTTGCTCGCTCCAGATGCTTCCTCGCTCGCTGTAATCGCTAGAGCTAGCTCCAACTTCAACAGGTGAGCGTCACAGGCAAGGGGCGCCAATCATCACACACATGGAGATACTTTAGCAACTGACATGGCGCGCGCGTGGCGTGGAGATCTAGCGGTCTGGCCTCGCCAAGCAGCTGCAGCTGCTGCCCCGGGGGCCCCTTGTCAAGGGGTTGCGGGCCTAGTCGGTGATACTCTTGAGTTGAACCACTCCACTAAGTTGTTCCATCAAACGGTCCATGCTTTGAGCGCCAGATCGTGCAAGACAAGGCGCTTTGCCAACGTCGTTTGTTGCTCTTTGAAGATCCTGCCCTCGAAGCTCAGCCCAGGCGTGTGGTACCCAAGGGTTATCTCTCCTTTGGGGGCATTTGGGAGATGTGTCAAAGCGAGCCCCGGACGGGTAACCATGTTGGAAAAGTAGCACGTGGCGCAAATACTCCCCCGAAGACAACAAGGAAGCCATACTGAAGGCTGTATAGATAGGGAGGCATGTGTGTGTGCACAAGGAGGTACCTGTGTGCGTATATGGGGCACATGTATGCACACATGGGGATATGTGTGTCAATAAGCAGCATCATGCAGCTTGCATCTTGCAGCATTAACAATCGTGAATCACCCATTTTGTTGGCTTCGCACAGCCTTCCCATTGTCTGGGATTCACAAAATTTCTTTTCTAGTGCGTCTCGCACGTCCAACATTAAGTGGGGGGGTACCTTAAAGGGGGATGGAGCCCCATGTATGTCCAATTTTCAACCTGCCCCCCCCCCCCCCCAAGTACACCCCTCAGAGAGGGTACCAGGGAGCAGCTATGTGTATAGCGACCTAGTTGGCTATCAGACATTAGACATCAAACTTTTATGGACCGTCATTACCAGACCATGAACCCCCCTCCCCCAAACCCCTTGATTATGCACTACATAAACCCCCCCCCCGCCGTTGTCCACACCAAATTCTTCATAGGAAACCCCCCCCCCCCACTATCGGGTGCTTTCCAGCCCCCCCCCCCAAGGAAAAAAGGCGCCACGGAAAACACAGACTGCACACTTGTTGTTGACAGCAGTGTATGTGACAACTTCAATTTGATTCTGATTTTGGTTGTTTGAGCCGACAATTTGTTTGTGTACAACACCCTTGAGGTGTTTTTGATTGTTTGTGGTCTAGGCCTTTGCGCCTTAGACCAGAGACCCCGTCAATGATGAACGTGTTGATCACAAATGAGAAGGGGTTCTGGCATGTTTGCTTCACGCTACACGCTTTGTTGTTTATCGCAGGATCTGGTGACGACCATGAAAAACCCTGTGCTCTGTCTTGTCGTGCTCCGTCTTGCCGTGGTGTTTCTTGAGGAAGTTTGGAAAACCATCCAGAGAACTCCATAGTGTAGGGAAAACACCCCCCATGCAACCCCATGCGCAATGGTGTGGAAAAGCCTGCCTTGACTCTTTCAGTGTCAGCGTCACATGGTGTGTGTCTGCGTTGTTCGATGTTCTGTGGGTTTTGTGTGTAGTGGAAAAACACGGAAAAAATCACAGACTATAGATTACCCACAGACTACAATTCTCAGAGGTGCGCTATGGTGCAATTCGTGAACATTTGCCACTTTGGTGCCACGTGTCGCATTGCATTTCTTTTGAATGTGTATTTGAATGTGTGTTGTTTGTTCCTGAAAAACACCCATCGAGGTGTTTGGTATGTCCATGGTCTAGGCCCTGGCGCCTACGACCACAGACCCCTTCGATGAGGAATGTGCTGACGACAACTGAGAAATGGTTCTGATTTCGTGGTATTTGCTTCCATGTTTGCTATTTGACACCCAGCCACATATTGCAACCCCGTCCCGATTGGTTGTTAGTAGTTGTGGGTTGTGCAGTTTCCAACCATTTTCAGCCACTCCGATGATGGCGACGTTGTGTGTGCACGGGTCTGCTCCGTGGAACTTGGGTCTGGGCTGCAGCAGGGAGCCATGCGCAGACCCCTGCAGGGACCTTTTTCTTAGGCCGTGTTTTGTGTTCCACGGATTTTTTGAAATGCCACTGCCAATGCCCAAATCCAGCCAATACCGCACCTGAGGTGGGTCCCAAAGCAAACAGTTGACACGCTCAGCATGTAACCCTATGGTATAACGCTGTGGTGCACCGCTCCCCAAAAAGCCATGAATCCAATGCAAGGTCCTTTGTGCACATGCAGTGGGATAGCTGAGAAGGGGCTCTTCTCTGATGTTGTGTTGCCAAGTGTGTGTTACGGGTGTTACGCATCCCCTTCAATGATTTTTTGTTTCCAAGGGCGCAAACGCAGGGGGATGCTTTGCCGACGTCGGGTCTGTGCTTCCCCCACAGCAGAGGCACAAACCCCCGCAG
Source organism: Eutreptiella sp. 'Long Island Sound 2002' (assembly GCA_964036045.1). NCBI lineage: Eukaryota > Euglenozoa > Euglenophyceae > Eutreptiales > Eutreptiaceae > Eutreptiella > Eutreptiella sp. 'Long Island Sound 2002'. Next base: position 90,047,561 of record OZ038381.1, read on the forward strand.
GGACCTTTTTTCTTAGGCCCTGTTTGGGTCGGCGGAGCTGTTGAGAAAGTGGGGCGTGAAAGAGCATTTGCCTAAGCATGGGAAAATCAGTACCATCCAACTCCACATCCCACCGGGAAGGGATCCAGCTTCGCAGCAGCAGCATCTCTAAAGAGCCCTCGAGCCGCAGCCCCTGTCCCGGCCATGGCGCTGCTGGACTCGTGCGCGCGACAGGGCGCCCCACCCTCTGCCCCGCAAATGCGTGCCCCAAAGCCGCAGCAGACATATGTCACACATCCCCACAGTCATATGGCGCCCGGAGGCTGACGCTTCCACCAAAAACAATGTTATGAGAAGGGGCTCTGCTTTGGCTGCTTCGGTTACCATTCTCAGAGGTGTGCGTTGCTAATACTTTTGTGTTTTGGTTCTGGTTTTGTGTTTGATTTGATGGATTTGATGGATTTTATTTTATTAGATGGAGCATGCAAAGTCACTAATGCCCCCTTCGATGATGAACATGCTGCCAGCTACTGAGAAGGGGTCCCGATTTGTTGGTATTTGCATGCATATGGGTACCCCAGTTGTGCCTTGTATGTATGCATCCCCTTCGATGATGCGTCAGCCATGTGGGAACAATCTGTCCAAGGCCTACTGTTCTAGGTCCTATTTTGTTGGATGGAGCGAGGCATCTCCCCATACTCCAACGCATCTGCATGTTTGCCAAACTTGCCGAAGACCAGTGCACTCAGCCCTCCTGCACCCTAGTGCTGCACGACATATGCCAGCCCCTACCTTGACAGCTTGTTTGGGTCATTGCGCAGATTCCGGCCCCAAGGTTTCTTTTTCATTGTGCCTTGCTGGGCGCAGTACTGTCCAATGTGGCGGACTGCATTTGAGTTGGGTGATGCAGAATTCCCACTGCCAGCCAAAAAAAAACTGAGAACGGGCTCTGCTATGTGGGTACTGGTGGTCCACAACTTGGAGGTATTTCGTTTTGATTTAATGTGGTCCTGATTTCCTGGTATGTTTTGGTTTTATCGCATTTTTTATTTGACGAATCATGCAAAACACCCTTGAGGTGTTTAGTACGTCCGTGGTCTAGGCCATGGCGCCTGTGACCATAGACCCCTTCAATGATGAACATGCTGCCAACTACTGAGAAGGGGTCCCATGTCACATTCTCCTGGTACCTATGTCCCTTCAACGCTTATCTGTTCCTTGTTGTGCATGTCTCTCTCGACACAAAGGGAAATGCGTGTATCGCATAGGAGACAAGTGTGCGCTGAGCCTCTTCTACACATGGGCACTCTTTTGTTATCGACCTCCCCCTTGAGGCAAGGAAGCGCGTCTAGGGTCTAGACCGTTGCGTCTTTGAGCCATACATTTGAGTTGGGTCTGCTCCAGCACCCACGCGTTCATCCCCCACCCACTGCGGGCTGCAATTTGCCATGTCGTCTAACCCCCTTAGCGTGGCCTCTTCCGCCCCCTCCAGCCCTTCGTTCCCGGAATGCGGTTCGGGGGATCTGCCGGAGCTCTTGCGGTTTGGAGACCAAGCCCCATCGCCACCGTGGGACTCTGATGCTCAGAAGTGTCTCAGGGAACTGGCCTCGCCCCAGCCTCCATTGCTACCACCGCCTCCCTCTCCCCCTTCACCCCGCCGTGCACCAACCACCTCTCCAACGCCCGTAAGTCCTCCGCGCAGACCCCACGTTAACCCAACCCCATACCAAATAGCCCTGGAAGCTGTGGAGGAGGCCCTAATGTGCACTGCCGTGCCACCGCCATCCCCCCCACAACCCCCCAAGTACGTACCCAAGGACCCCCCCACCCCCCCCAAAACCCACTGTACACGGGCCCTACAGTGCCAAAACACTGCAGCTCATCCGGGACAATCACGGGGGTGGGGTTCAGTACTTCGTAGACGGGGTGCTGAACCGCCGGGCGATGTACCGGTTTGCTGTGCAGCAGCCCAAGAAAAACCCCCTGCGGGTGTGGCGGGAGGGCATGCGAATTAGCCGTTCGCATTTCCTCAGCAGGGACGAGGAGCATGCAACAGTGGTAGTTGAAATCCTGTGTGCCACCCCAAAACCCCCCCCGTATCCCCAAGCCAGCCCCACCACCTGTGCGTCGTCGGCTGCTGCCCCCTCAACCAAGTGATCAGGTGACGCTGACCGGGTATAGCAGGCACCGCCGTACCTCACTCCTCCCACTGGCTCCCGCACCAAAGCGGCCATGCCCCACCCCGCAAGTACCGTTCATTGCTCCAGCGGCGTGCGTCTCAGTCCGCCCCCCCACCGGTAAGGCCGCAATTTGGGTCATTGCTCCCTGCGCAAGCCCCCCTGCAGCAACCCCAGACTTCGGCGAGACGTTCGAATTTCCAGCTCTTCGGCCAGTGTGCACCGAGCGTCTCTTACACATAGGGCACTCTTCCAAAAGGCTCCAAAATGGCTCGCCAAGACCAAGTATGGTGCAAAGCCGAAGCCCAAGGCAACGGCACCACCACCATCACCAGCATAGCGCGCCCCAGAGGCGCCGCACGCCGCCCCTGTCCCGGCCCTGGCGCCGGCTGACAGGGGCGCGCCACTCTCTGCCCCCGCAAAGGCAACGGCACCACAACCATCACCACCATCGCGCGCCCCAGAGGCGCCGCACGCCGCCCCTGTCCCGGCCCTGGCGCCGGCTGACAGGGGCGCGCCGCCCTGTGCCCCCCCAAAGGCAACGGCACCACCACCATCACCACCATCGCGCGCCCCAGAGGCGCACACACGCCGCCCCTGTCCCGGCCCTGGCGCCGGCTGACAGGGGCGCGCCACCCTCTGCCCCCCCACAGGCAACGCCCCAGCCACCACCCGGGGCCGTGGATTTCGTCATGATCCCACCGCAACCCTCAGCACAACCACCATCATTGCGCGCCCCAGAGCCGCAGCAATCCGCCCCTGTCCCGGCCATGGCGCCGGTGGACTCGGGCGCGCCACAGGGTGCCCAACCCTTTGCGCCAGCAATGCGTGCCCGAGAGTCGCAATAATCCGCCCTTGCCCCGGCCATGGCGCTGGCTGACAGGGGCGCGCCACAGGGTGCCCAACCCTCTGCCGGCAACTGCGTGCCCCAGAGCCGCAGCAATCCGCCCCTGTCCCGGCCATGGCCCCGGCTGACTCGGGCGCGCGACAGGGTGCTCAACCCTGTGCTCCACCGTAGCGGTCCATCCCCATCAAGGCACTGCCGACTGCTGCCTCGGGTGCGCCACAAGGTGGTGAACTCTCAGCACAACCACTGTGTGCCGCAGAGCCACAGCACTCCGCCCCTGTCCCGGCCATGGCGCCGGTCGACTCAGGTGCGCCACAAGGAGCTCTACCCTCTTCACAACCACCATGTGCCGCTCCGCCACAACAGCCAACCCTGTTGCCCACCTCGGCCACATTGAACAACATGGACTACGGGCCGGATGACAACCTTGTCGAAGGGTTTACGCAACCGTGGCATGACCGCGACAGGTTTGTGACCAAAGCATCAGAGGTGTACACTGTCCATGAGATGGAGGCCGCTGAGGTGTGGGCAGACAAGAACGGCACCAAGCGGAACCTGGCCTTTGAGCAATGATGGCCCCACGGTGATGGCGATGGGGACTGGGAATGCTCCCCTACAGCCACAATGGGCCTCCCAAATGGAGGTATGGGGCAACTATGAGCTGTCCGATGGTGACATGGTGCGTGGCTGGATGTCTGCCAACCCCAACTAGGATAAACACCACCCGGACTTCGAGGCGAGGGTGCATGGAGATGGCATCTCAGGACAGCGTGTTCGGATCAGCTGTGCTAATAAGCCATGCGCCAATCTCATTGGCAACTATTGGTGTAAGGTCGTCCCCGACACAGGTCCCTTTCGCACCTTGCGTAGGGAGATCCAGAAGGGAGCAGCGTGGCCCAAACTGCTCGCAAACATGCGGGCCGAACCAAGCGACACGCCTCCCCTGTCGAGCGAGGACCAGGAAATCCTGACACACCTTGCCAAACAGCACGCGCCGAATCCCTCACAGGCGTTCGCGGCACGTGTTGGATGAGTAATGCATCACAGCATTGACGGGAGGTGCTGGCAAAGGGAAGTCGGAGACCTTGGTGGCATGCATCAAGGCCGTGCTATGGCAGCAAGGCCTCCTGGTCGCCCAAAACCCTGATCCTGCTGACGTGGGAACGTTGAACATGGGCAGGAAGGTGGGGGGACCTGAGACAGATACCCCACCCCGCGCATGCGTGTTGGTGACTGCACCCACGAACGCACAAGTCGACATGTTGTTGGCACGCGTGCACAAGGAGTGTTACAAGGACAGGGTGTTTCGTGAGAAGGTGCTTGGCGACCACCCACCCCCTCGGTTGCGCCTCCGAGCCCAACGGGCTACTGCCCCACAAGGCCTGGCACCCTTCGACCAGGAGAAGGTGCGACAGACCTTGGGGCGCACCCCAGGTTGCAAGGCTACCCTCAAATGTGCCCTCAACTCCTGCCTTGCGCTGTTTGCCACGGCTGGGATGGTTGCTAACCGGCACAAGATGCTGCTTGGGAAAGGGCAGGAAAAAACCAGGTTTGCGTTCAGCTTTGTGGATGAGGCGTCGAGGCATAGCATCCTTGTGGGCCTGGACTTGGCCGCCATGGGCAGCCAAGGTCTGCTGTGTGGTGACCCGGGGCAGTTGCGGCCCTACAGCCACGTCCAGCTTTTGGCACGTGCGTGTGAGGCTGAGACGGCCGAGGTAGTCCCCGAAGCAGTGGCATGACCAGCGGATGCCACCTTCCTGTTCAACGGGGTTGTAAGGGACTGTCCTGCCCCGCACGTGCATTGGCATGATTCGCAACGGTTTTGCACCACCAGCACCTTGGAATTCCTTTTGTACCGCACGCGCTGCTGGGCTAGTATCTTGGTACAACAGTACCGGATGACCAAGCCGATGGCCACGCTCATGCGTGCCTTGTTTACGGGGGGGGCTGTTGGCCACTACCACTCATCTGAGAACCCCCTCCCCGACCCCGTCCTGAACAACCCCATCCGCATTGTGGACCTCAATGGGTCCACCTGGTGGGGAGAGTTGGAGCGGACTTTTGGGGGCAGAGGACCTAAGTAGAATGTTCAATCATGTAGAGGAAGCATGGGCTAACCTGCGAATGGATCCGGTGTTGCTGGGCAAGGGGGGCCTGAGCATGGAGGAGGGTCTGCTGGTGTGCGTAGGGTCTACCCAGCACAGTCGGCAGCGGTAGTGACGACCCCTATGCGCAGATGGTGTGGCTCCAACACTGCGTGACGTTTGTTGGTCGCAAGTGGCAGGCCCATCCGGTAAACCTTCTCAGGACGGTTGCGACCCTCGATAGGTTTCAGGGGCTGCAAGCCCCAGTGATCCTGGCCTCCCTGGTGTCCCCGACACCAGGGATCATGCACGACATCCGGCGGTCAAACACCCTGACCAGCAGGGCGCAGTCGGAGCTGCACCTCTTCGGGCGGTTTACAGGGTCGACCACCCACCCATCCCCTGGTGTATGGCTGGATGCACTGCACGCGGTGCAGCGGGAAGCAGGCTCCGGGACCGTGAGCGACACTCTTGAGCTGGTAGGGGTTCTGAGGGAGGCCACAACTGTTGACAAGATTGTGCATGGCACAATCTACCGGTTGGCCGGGGGGGGTGGTGGGGCACTGGCCGTGGAAGCCATGGAGGACGCACAAGAGGGCACGGGACCCATGGGGGTATTCACCAGGCAGTGCGGATCAGTTGCTTGACTTTGAGCGCATCATGGCCAACACTCGGAAGGATGAGGTGTCCGTTTCTGTCAAGGATGCGCGGGGGAACATTGTGAAACTCCGCCTTCTGGGGGTCATCCTACATGACTTCACCGAATGGGCGCTCCCGTACGTCTTGGTTGAGGACGATGGACAGGATTCGGGGGACTGGGGGGGGCTGGTGAGGGTAACCCACACATCCAAGCTTGACCTGTGGGAGCAGCGACTCGTCCAGCACCTGGTGGGAAAGCCCCTCTACAACAAGCAAAAGTACCACAACAAGGACACAGTAGGGACGTACCGCACGATCGACCTGCCCTTGTGGCAACACGCGTACACCTGCCTGGATTCGCTGCCGTTCTTGTGTGCGGAATTCCGCACGCCTATTGGTGTGTACGTGGCGTCCCTGCTCCATGGTGTGCACCGCTGCCCTGGGACCCTCGGGGTGTGTGCACCCATTCCGGTGCACGAGGAGGAAGCCCCCCAATGTGGGTGGCGCAAGCTGCCCCACGAGGTGAAAGATTACATTCTGGGGTGCCATTAACCCTGTCTGTAGAAGAACATGCATCGACCCATGGCCTCTGACCATCCCTGGCACATCACCATTGCGCTTCGCGACTAAGCATTGACATAACCACTGCGTGCCACTGAGCTGCAGCACTTCGTTTGCTGTCATAGCCCTAGCGCTCTCGACAACAAACCCACCCACAACGGCGTCTCCTGGACCAGCTGGTGAGCCTGAGGACAAGCCCGCCTGGCACTTTGAGTACCAAGGACCTGCCCTTGATTGCCCCCCCGAGTTGTGGGAGCGCCATAGTGGTCACGGTTGTGGACGGTGCAAGCCACGAAGGTCACCCAAACCACTAACAGTTGTGGTGCACGAGCCAAGCAATGGACCAGCCTGCTGAATGGCCACCGCAGCACTTGCTGGAGGCAGCAAGAATGAAGTATGGCCTAATGCTGGTCACAGGACAATTGGGGTGGCAGGCCACGCCGGAGGTGGCCGGGCGCCTATGGCGACGGTTGAAGGACCGCATGGCCTCCTGTGACCTTGACGTGGTGAATCCGCATGGTTGCAGGGCATTGTGCCGGTTCATATACACCGAGCATGGGTTTGCCAAGCCCACCATGCATGATGGGGGTAGCCGCGTGCACTACCGGGAGGTTGCCACAGAACTGTGGGAACGACTTGCAAAACGAAACAGTGGCCGGCTAGGCAGTCGTAAGGCCGGTGCTATTGCCGGGTGGCCGTCAAGTGTGAAGATAGCAGAGCTAAGGGACGTTTGGTGTGAACTGGTGCGTGCCCTGCCTCTGGTCGACGAGTGGCCGTTCTGGACTGGGGAGGAGGCATATCCCACCCCTGGCATGGGTTACTTCTATGACAAGGCTATTTGCCACGTTACGCCTGGCCCATATCTGTAGCCCCAAGCGACAAGTGGGCCCAAACCACTGGTGAGCGACCTGTTGCCAGGCCCCAAGGCGCCTGCTACCAGTCGGCGCAACTCGTTGCTGCCTGAGGCTGCGGTCCCACGTGTGTGTGTCACTGTCACCCAAACACGGCAAGAGCGCTTTGACCAAGCGTTGCTGCAAGCCGCCCAGGGGGCAGCCCGCTGCCTCACGATTGCATGCTAGGGGCCGCAAGAGCAGCGCCAGGAACCATTGACCGAGGACAGCCTGGTGGCAGCATACACGCCGGGCCGCCACTTCGCGAACAGCATGCGGGTGCCTATGCAAGACTGCAACGAGCTGTTGCTGCGTTGCAGACCCTTTAGCCCAGAGGTGCCAGACAGTCACCCCGGCCGTCTGCATGCGGCCGTACGGGTTGTGGACAACGCGTGGAGGGATGATGGAGGTCTTGAGATGTTGCAGCTACTAGTGGAGGAGATGGAGGCGGCCGCTGTACAGCCTGCATACACCCAACGATTAAGTCCACAAGGGCACCCTCAAGGTGACCCAAGTGACTCCACGTCCTCTGCCGTAGGGCAGGGGGTTGGAGCGACGGTGCTCATGGAGGAGATGGAGGCGGCCGGTGTAGAGCCAGCATACACCCAACGATTAAGTCCAGAAGGGCAACCTCGAGGTGACCCAAGTGACTCCACGTCCTCTGCCGTAGCGCAGGGGGTTGGAGCGGCGGTGCTCATGGCAAGAGACCCCTTGGGCGATGAGTCTTTGACTCCCACTTCGTCCTCCCTGGCACAAGGGCGTGGTCCCCCGGCAGGTGCACAAAGGGTGGATAGCCCCGGTGAGGTGTTAAGTCCACTTGCCCCCCCCCCCCCCCCCAGGTGGTGCGACCGACTCCGCAGCATGTGTTGGACATGGAACACCAGACCCCACGTCCCAGGTTTGCCCCGCCGATGAGTCACCTTCCATTGCATCCATAATGGACCCTACATAGGTTCTCACGCCACACTCCCCAGCCCCCCATCCTGCATGTCTGACACCGGCGGTCAGTGATGGAGGGGTGGCGAGTTCCTTGGAGGAGTCTCCTATACCACTTGCACAGAAACCCAAGGAGCCAACTGTTGTGGACTGTAGTCCTTCTAGCACAGGCACTGTGGCGACAGTGAAGGCCTGCAGTCAAACTAGTGCGGATTCAGGGTACACCCCGGTTGAACACCCCAGTTCATTGGCGACAGTGAAGGCTTGCAGTCAGTCTAGTGCGGATTCAGGGTCCACCCCGGTTGTACAGCCCAGTTCATTGGAACAGAGCCCACGGAGCAAGAAGCGCCCAGGGGTTACCCCACCAAGTAATGGGGCTGCCGTGAACCGTGGCAAGAAAGAGCAAGGCACAAAGACAGCTCCGATACATCCAGATGCTATGGCATTGGACGACGTGGACAAACAGCCCAACAAGGCCGAGGGTGGCGGAGTCCTACCAACCGCGAGGTCCTTGAAGCTTCGCATTCTTCCGGACCAGTACGTTGCCGGGGCATGTTTCTACTATGCCGTGGCCCAAAGCCTGCATGCTATCAGCAGCAACGCCCCGTTGGACAGCGCATCGCTGCGGGCAAAAGCCATCGCCGTGTTTCGCGACATGTGTGGGCTTTCAATTCAAGAGTCTGCACTATCTGTGAACCGGGATCTTGAGAAGGACACATGGCGTGGCCGGCCCCAAGGGGGAATGCCTGAGCACTTTGCTGCCTTGGCGAAGCATGTGGATGGTAATGTGGTGTTGGTGTGATCAAACAGGTTCAGCATTGTGACGTCAGGGTTTGGGATCGACAGCGCGTTGACATCCGCTGCTGTTTGGGTGCCTGGACGGGAGAATCCGCTGCACTTCCATGACTGTGGGGATATGGAGGAGCAGTGCCACCGGGCGACGTTGGTGGTTATTGCCGAGGCGGAACGAGATGGTGTCAAAGGAGGTGGTCATTTCCGGGGTGCAATCTTTGACCATTCGCTGCAAGTAGCCCCCTTTTGCACGTTGCACGGGATGATGGGCATCTTGGCATACAAGCGTGGGCCGGTTGGGGGGTTTAGAGCGTGGCATTTGCAACTAGGGGTTGGCGGTATGAAGGGCCACACCAATGCAACAGACTGCCGCCGCACTTGTCTAGTGCAACAGACGCGCAACTACAAGCCACTTCTGACCCTGGTGAACAAGATGGCAAGGCAGATGTTGCCTGATTGGTTCACATGGACCACCATGCAATTGTCTTGCAATGTCCTCACAAAACCGCATCAGCATGTGCATGACGCGTCCCCTTGGTTGGCAGTGTTTTCCACTGGCCAGCACACGCGGGGACACTTATGGGTGGAGGTGGGCGGTGTATCTAATGGTCCGGGTGGACGGACATGTAGTATGCAATGCTTGGATGGTGTTACACGGGATGGCGCCACGTACGATGTATGCCAGCAACCGGTTCTCGTACGTACAGGTGCATGGCATGGCACTTGTTCTTGGCAGGGGGAGAGGAGGTTGGTGGTGTTGTACTCCCGTGGTGACTGGCGGACACTCCCGCCGCGGGACCGTGCATTCCTCAATGAGACCACATTCCGCTTACATGCAGGTGCATAGTGGGCCACTTGGTGGAGCACCGCGGCGACCATGGGGAATGGAGAATCCATCTGGGTACAACTGGTGTTGGTTGGGTACCACGCTGCAGTGCCTGTTGGTCGCGTCGGGTGGACATGAAGGACAGCACGCAGGATGCCTGGACGAGAAGGGTGTCTGGGGACCATTGTGGCAGGGTGTTGTGGCACATGGAGGAGGTGGTGCATACAATCCACAGGACATTGCTGAGAGGCTGGCCATGGAGGATGCCATGTGTGAGACGGTGTGCCGATGCAGCGGGCGATGCAATTGCAAAGCCCCTGCACCAAAATTCCAATGGATGCGGCAGGCAGAGATGGCCGAATGTTGGAAGTACATGGTGCCCAAGCTCACGGCCGCTGGGGTGGTTGCTTTGTCATGTTGTTTGTCCTACGAGCAGTTCTGGCAATACTGTGGTGCCTGTGGGGTGAAGGTTCTGCGGGAGGGGGGGGAGACAACCATGCCAGCGCAGATATTGCATGTCACGAATCAGGGGCAGAGTGTGCGACAGCGCGTGAAGGAGGGAATGAAGGGGCGACCGGTTGGGTTACCTGATAACCCCCCCCCCCTTGTCCGTGTGGGGGTGACCTGAGGGAGGCACCAATGTATACATCTTTGGTGTTCAATCAGGTCGTGGGGTTACATGTCCACAACCAGCAGGAGTACAAGTTGGTTGTGGAGCATGAGTTTCTCCATTGCTTGGGGTGGCAATGGTCCTTGCATGCCATGGTGTTGCACATTGGATCGACGAGGGAGGAGGGTCACTTTGTGGTGTATGTCGTTTTCAACGATAGGTGGTGGCTCTGTAATGACACCACGGTGAAGGCCATGACCCCCCCCCCACGACCCGCGAAAAGCGACGTTTCTGCTATACAAGCAGAAACAAACAGATTTGGTTGTACCAGACATGTCGCCGCCTGCCTCCCAACGGACAGGACCACCGGCCCTTGGTCAGACACGGGATGCCCAGAGCGTACCTATTGACACCTGGGTGCCAGCCATGGCGCTGGCACCAGGTGCGCCCCCCCCCCCCCCCCCCACCCCTCCTTCAGCACAGGGTGCATCAAGGGTTGGGTACATGAAGAATAGGTGTATGCATGCCCAGAGCGTGCCTATGGACACCTCTGTGCCAGCCACGGCGCTGGCACAAGGTGCACCTCCCCCTTCCCCAACTGCAACACAGAGTGCATCAAGGGTAGGGGACCGGAACATGAGTATGCATGCCCAGAGCATGCCTGATGAGATGTGTGTGGCTGCCTCGGTGCCGCTGCATACGTCCTCAGAATTTGTTGAGGCAGTGGCACAGTTGCTGCAGAAGCGCAAGGTGCGAGTGGCAAGGCATCTGAGAGTGCGTGTTGAAGCACACCAGATGCAACTTAGAGCACGGCTTGCAAAAGAGTGGGATGCGCGGCATGCAGAGCATGGCATGTCACAATCGTCAGTGGCACAGTCAGTGGAGCAGGACAGTTTGAGGTCTGTTGCATTGGCCGCATCAGGGAAGGATGCATTGTGCGTGTTGATGCAGGCCACTCCCATGCAACTGGACAGTGGTTCAAAGACACTACAAATGTTTGTAGCCGCTCATTGGCAGTATCAGTTCACGACAAGTGGGGGTGTTGAGTGTGTGTGTTGTGCGTGGGTAAATGTGTGTGGCATTCCTGGGGTGGCGCGTCCCCCTAAGAAAAGTGAAGCCTTGGTATTGGGAACATATGCTGTAGGGATGCGCATGAAGACCTCTAGCCCAAAAACGTGGCGGAAGGAGGTGTTGGAAAGCCACTTGGGGCTATCACGTGGCACAACATCAACGCGAAAGAATCTGCATAGGCCAGGGCACCACCACCGACTCGCCGAGGACAGTTTCAAGCTGCATTGTGCAGAGCGATATCGCGCATTGTGCCCCACTGCTGGTGCCACAGCTGACGTGGTGGGAGGGAACGTTGTGTTCATCGGGGGGGAAGCCATGGACATTGGTGTGGCAGTGTCGGATGCTGAGGCGGCCATTTTGTCACGGTTGGTTGAGGTGTATATTGGGTTACGCATGTGCAATTCCATCCGTGCTATAAGTGAGCGCATCCTTCTGCACTGCTCTCTGACATCTGCCCCTGGGCACCATGCATCACGGCGGTGGATAGTTGAGAAGGCTATTGCAGCAATGCATGATGCCATGCAGGATGAGGTAACGCACACCCTATTCCTGGCAACGTTCATTGCAGTGTTGCTTGACGGCTCGGATAGGCAGAGACATCGCATCAATGAGTATGCCATTCTGCTTATTTTCCCGGAGACTGGCCCTGGGGGCATGTGTGAGGTGTTCCTTGGTGTGGTGGATGTGGCCTGTGGTGATGCGCATGAGGTTGCAACGCAGCTAGAATGCGTCCTGCTGTCCTGGATTCCTGACCGTGATTGGTGGGCAAAGAGGGTAGTGACCTTTGCAGTGGACGTGGCTTCTAACCTTGGTGTGCGAGGTGCCAGTGCGCGGCAGGTTGTTGATGTCTCTATCATTGAGAGCAATGTGTTTGCCTTGATTGGGAAGTGGTTAGTGTTGATGACACCCTTGGGTGAGCTGTGCCACGTGTTGCAGCGCAATTTGGGTCTTGCATTGGAGGCTGCTGGCCCAACCCATGTTGATTACTTGGCGGCCGTCAATCCGCAACGAGGCTTGTACAATGGGGCACGGCAGTGGAAGGAGTTGCAAAAGTGTGTGCAAAAGGATGTGCAGGATAAACGTAGTGGCTTGCAGCTGATCCCCACAAGTCATCGCATCAGGTGGTCACAGGCGCATGCACGGCGCAACACTGCTTTTTTGGCCAATGTCCCTTGGGTGGCACGACACTTGGATTCCAAGGTGCAGCATTCTACCAAGGAGGAGGATGTGTGGGAGGACTGCCATGATGCCAGTTTGCTTGCATGGGGGGTGGTTTATGGGGACATCCTGCATGGCATGCGGTGTTTTAACAGTGTGGCACAACTACGTGCGCCCACTGGTGCACACTTAGCCACTGCAACAGGTATGCTACAAGCCTGGTTGCAGAGGGTGGCTCGCGAGGAGGGTCCAGGGTGGTTGCAATTCAAGGAGCAGACTGTGACCGGTGCGTGGCGTGGTGTGCGGTTGGTCCAGTTTGATTCAGGTGGGCAGAAGTGTGCAACAACCCCTCCTTTTCCAGGCGTTCAAGCGCGTGCAGTGACTGATGTGTTGCTTGCAGGCATCAAGGAGGGGCAGGCAACCATTGACCCCAGGGGGGTGTTGGAGTGCGCAGTATTGTTGGACCATGGCCGTTTCGTTGCCCTCCCGGTCAATGAGCGTGCTGCATATGGGGTGGAGCAGTTGCGTCAGTTCATGGCTTCACACCAAGAAGAGTTGGGCGCAGCACATGTGAACTGTGACCGTGCCTTAGTAGAGTGGGAAGGCCTTAAGGAGCACATGGTGCAGCACTTTGCAACTATGCAAATGTCCAAGATGTGGGAGGCATTGGCACCTGAAAGGGCACATGCACAGTGGGTGAATGTGTGGCGTGTTCTCGCATTATTGCGAAACATATTGCCCCGCTAAAGCTGCAGTAGAGCGTGCCATCTCTTTGCGTGGGAGGTTCTGCAGTAGTATGCATGACACTGTGGAGACACATGTCCTCAGCATGTGCATGGTATTGCATTCCAACTTGCCCCCTTTACAGCAATGGGCAAAGGGACAAGGCGTTGCAGTGGCACGCCACCTGGCTGCCCATGCACGCTTCGATCTGCGCCCAAGACAGAGGGTTTCAAAGAAGGTAGGGGACAGAGAATCTGTGGAGGCTGCAATGCTTCAATGTCTGCAAGGTAATGAAGCAGTGGCTGATGATGGTGACAGCCTGCCCTTCTTTGGAGGGCCGGGTACACCACTGAGCTCAACGGCACCCTCAGGAAAGGGTACAGAACGGCACCAGGCAGATGTGGTCAGCACTGTTGCACCCGATGGGACTCCTGACTCGCATGCTGGCAACCATGACTTCATCACTTTTCGCAGAGGTATGGAGTGTGCCACATGCAAGAAGGAGGTTCGCATCTGGTGCAATACATGTCTGGTGTGCCATGCATGCTTTTGCGCAAGTTCGCGTCCTTGTGGGAACGTGGTGGTGAATGTTGTAGATGATGTCTGTGATGAGGGGGAGAACAATAGTGCAGACGAATTGGCCACACCATGGAAGCCAAATAAGGGGCGTGGTGTGGCCAGGATGCAGGCGAAATTGGTGATGGCAGCGCAGAATGGCAGGCTGCGTGATTGGTCAAAGGGGGCGCTGTTGAATTGTCTTGATGTGCTTGGTGTGAAGGTGGCAGGTAACAGCAATCGGCGGGAACTGCGGGACCTTGCTACGCGGCAAGCGTTGCCATTATTGCAAGAATGGGATGCCTTTGTGCCGTACACGGACCGTGTCACCCGTTCTGCGGCACCACCAAGCAGCTCCCAGCCCAGTTGCTCGCAGCCAGTGGATGACATGGATGGACTCATCGATGAATGAGAGGATGCCCACGTATTTGCATGTGCCCTTTTGTTGTTGTGTGCTGTCTTCGAAGATTTTTCCCATTTTCCCTGTTGGCACATTTGATGTTCTGTGGCGTTACCATGACCATTTTATTTGTGGATCTGCATTTAACTGATGCCGATTGCAATGGTCATGATGCTATCCCTTGAGATGTTTCCCGTTTTCCATGTTTGGCACATTTCCCCCACGTTTCCCATTTGGTTTTCAGTGCTACATATGGCTTTTTTGTGTGGTGGTCGTTCAATTTTCCCACTTCTCCTGGTCCCACATTTTCCCCTTTCCCCTTTCCCCTTTCCCCTTTCCCCTTTCCCCTTTCCCAAAGTACACAAACAAATTGTCGGCTCAAACAACCAAAATCAGAATCAAGTTGAAGTTGTCACATACACTGCTGTCAACAACAGGTGTGCAATTGTTTTCCAAACGGGGGGGTCTGTGTTTTCTGTGGCGCCTTTTCTCCTTGGGGGGGGGGGGGGGGGGGCTGGAAAGCACCCGATAGTGGGGGGGGGGGATGGGTGGGGGGGGGTTTCAAGTGAAGAATTTGGTGTGGACAACGGTGGGGGGGGGGTTGATTTAGGCATGGTTTCTCCCAATTTCCTCTAGGCATTGGACCCCTAGACCCACCTCCAGTACATAAGAATATCCGACATCTTCTTGGACAGACCGCACACACAACATCCCTTATCAGACATCAGACATCAGACTTTATACACATAGCTGGCAGGGAGTCACTAAGCCACTAGCGTTGCCAAAAACACCGAGGTGGCAAAAATAGGTGAAAACCACATGCACTACATTCCCGCTCCCTGCCCACATAAACCGTATGGAGTTAGGACCGGAAAGCACTTTTTCGGCGCAAAATGGAAAAAAACGAAAGATTCGAGGTTTTCAACCCGAAAAAAGGAAGGTTATTTTTTTCCCCCACCCCACCCCACCCTACACCCCCTCAAAAAAGTGGGTTTCAAGGTGGGAGGTACGGTGCCAACAAGAAAATAATTGGGGGATGTTGGGTTGGTTGAAAAAATGTGTTTCCTAGAAGACCTCCAACAACGCACAGAGACCCTTGGGCTGTTGTTGGGTGGTCATTTGGTGATAATGGGAGTATGTGTACAGCTAGAAGGAGGCATGTAGTGCCAACTAAGCCCTCCTAGTGGGCTTATTGCCCTTCAAAAGCATTGTTTTTGGCCTTGTTGCACTGTATTGGACAAGAGAATATTTGGCCTATAACGACCACTGTGCGTTGATTGAGACTCTGCATCTGCACTTTTTTCTTCCATATGGAACCCCTAACCAATGACGGGTCCTCGGGTGCTCTCTTCAAGTTTCCCACGGTGGCACCCCTGAGCACTTAGCCATTTTCACGCCACCATGAGTTGGCTGAAAAATCACAATTCCTAGGGGACGTCCAACAATGCATAGGGGGACCTTGGGGCGTTGTGGGGTGATCATTTGTTGACAGTGGAAGGTCGAAAAATACCATAATGAAGCATGTAGCACCAAACTAGCTCTTTCAGTGGGGTTTATCGGCTCCCAAAAGCGTCGTTTTGGGCTTCGTTGCACTGTAATGGGCAAAAGTTGGTTGTCCTCTAGCAACCACTGTGTGTTGATTCAGACCCAAGTCCCATTCCACTTTTTTGTTCTATGTGGATCCCCAAACCAATGACAGGGGTTTCGGGTGCTGTCTCCAAGTTTCCTTGATGAGCCCTATCTATGGGGTTCCAGCAGTGAGGACTTGACCACAATGGATTTGCTAAAACAAATCGCGATTTGGGGTGACCTCGGACAACCCCCGGGGATCCTTGGGCTGTTGTTGCGTGATCATTTGGTGACAGTGGGAGTACGTATAAACTCATGCTAAAGGATGTGGTGAGTGATTGCAAAATCAACCACTTGGGGGTTCGTTGTTCGGGGTTGGTTCTCTGTGAGGTGGACATGCTGAAGGCACTTTTTGGTCGCCACCATGTGTCGATTCGGACCCAGCTCCCATTTCACTTTTTTCTTCTCGATGGACCACCTAACCATGACGGGGGTTCCCGATGCGAACTGTGACTTTCCAACATCGGTGCTCCTATGGGGCCCCACCGGTAAGGATTTGGCTGTTTTCGGGCTAGCATTGGTTGGCTGAAAAATTGTTGAAAAATCTTGGGTTGGCCCCAACGACCCCCGGGGGTCCTTGGGCCATTGTTGGGTGATCATTTGGTGACAATTGGAGTAGGTATAGAGCCACAGGGAGCTGTGTGGCACCAACTAGGACCTCCTAGTGGTTCTTATTGGCCTGTTAGCACCATAGTAGGCAAACTTTGGTTGCCCTGATGTGGGCCCCCGAGATAGCACGGGTTAAATAGCCACTTCCGATTTTGTCCCTAAGCTAGGCGCTGGGACCCTAGAGACGGCAGCCGTTATGTAGTCACTTTGCTCATATGTTGGCCCCTAAGACAGCAGGGTTGAAGTTGCCACTTCGGAGTTTGTCCCCATGCCAGGTGCTGGGACCCCAAGACTGCAGGGGTTATGTAGCCACTTCACCCATAGTTGGGCCCCCAAGATGGTAGGCGTCAAGTAACCACTTCTGATTCTGTCCCCGCGCTAGTGGGGACGCCTGAGATGGCAGGGGCTAAGTAGCCACTTCACCTAGGTGCGGATGCTTTTCATAAAGGGGCATAGCCTTGTATGCTGTATATTGCTGTATATTGCGTTCGACCAATTAAAAGAGGTCAGCAATGTGAGTGGGTATTTTTGGGGCCATAAAAAGAGTGGGAGTGGGAAAAGAGTGGGAACAGTGTGTGCTGGGTGTGGGATGACATGGGCATATCGTGCTGGTGACGTTTGCCTGTGAGTGGGTGACAATTGATGTCATGTAAATGATGCGTAGGTGTGGTGGTACCCTGTGCAGGTTGGGTAAGATGGTTCTGGCTGCCCATTTTGCCGCCCGGCCAGCAATTTTATTGCCATGGATATCTGCACGTGCTTTGAGCCATGCAATGTAAATGGTTGCCAATGAGGAGTGCAGAGTCCAAATTTGGTTGGGCATGATGCCAAAAATGCCAAAAAGGCTGATCCGGTGAGTGCATTGAAAGCTCGGGGTGTGTGATCCTTCCGCATACATGTGTTGGGCATGGGGGAAAATGCACTGACTGATGACTAAGAGAACCAGTCAAGGCCAAGTGGCCCACGGGATCTGAAAGTGAATGGTGTGGCCTTGTGGTGCATGCATCATGCCTTGTGGTGTGGCATAGCCTAGTAGAGATTGTGTGCAAGAACGTTGGTACTTGGAGTGGTTTGGCTTGAATGCAGACGAGACTACAATTTGTCAGACTGCACAAGTACTCACAAGGTGAGCAACACTATGTCGGGTGCAGTGGATAGAGCAAAAGTTGATTCTGGCACCATGGGAAATTGAACTAGAGAGGAGGCACCTACTGAGGACAAGAGGACAGACACTTATGTGGGGTACCCATACTGCCTGCAAGAAGTCAACAAAGGAGCACTGCGCAATCATCATCCAGATGGCACCAATGTGGCAGAGGGGCTTGAGGAATATGCATGCATGACATGAATGACAGAGCCTTGTAGTATGCAGAGAGCACTAGTTGTCCACATGCTCAACCCATAGGCGAGTCGCATGTCATGCGACATGTGTTTTATGATTCTTTTTTTGTTGAGACATGGAGGTGGCATTGATACGAAACCTCCTCGAATCAGTAATAGTACCCTCCAGGAGGCTCATGTGCATGCACATGCGTATGTGGTGCTTGGCAGATATTGCCATGAATGGTTTTTGGTTTGGCATGAATGGTGGCACTATGCATTATGCCTCCCACCCCTGTGCCTGGGCATGTTTCCCGCTGTAACTGGTAATGGGACGGCAGTGTTCATTGAATGCATCATTATCGCATTGTGGTTTCAGACGGGGGAGATCGAGACGCGTCGCGGCGAACCAGTGCAGGTCCTGAAGAAGGACCGGCAGTTCATGCAGTATATCTTGCGCCCTGATGCAGCACCAAGTGGCATTCGAGGTGAGGCCTGGCTTCGGCGGATGTTCCAGTGCAACACCCAGAGGGTTCTCTATGATACGTGGGTCTCGGATCGAGGAAGGCAGCGTTGCCTCCCACGTTTTAAAGCCACATACTTTGCGCAGTATGTGAAGCATGTACCATCCCTGGGACTGCTGAAGGCCAAAATGCGACGGGACTCGACGATTGAAGCACAGGTGTGCACCCCTGCACTCCTTTGGCCTGCATTTAGATTGGAATGCTGCAGCATTGCATGGAGCGGCAGGGACCTATGGACAAATGGCACAAGTATCACCTGCTTGGTTCCGCAGAAAGGTGCTCTTGCAATTTGTCACGTGTTTTGGACAGGCTCGGGCGCGGGGTAGCCCGAAGCAACATATTTTTGGCAGGGCGGTTTTGGGACAGCTTTTGCTCTGTGCTGTAAAACTGACTGCCAAAAAAAAAACCGCACAATGCCATTTTGGAGTAAGAAAACCTCCTCTATAGATCAAAAAAGCGATACAAGAGTTTTGCAGTCCAGTCGTGGTTCCTGTGAGGCGTTGTATACTTTTTGTTCCATGCCAGATTTGAAATCCGCGGGCATGGGCTGGTTGGGGCCTTGACCCCTAGGCCTGACCTAGCGTTGGGCGCACTTTGCAGTTCATGGCACCTGCACGTTGAATCCCTGCATTCTGGTAAATAGATAGAAGCCACGAGTCCGCTGCTGCAGCCCCTGCAAGGTTGAAAGCCCTTCCCATTCCTTCGTGCAAATCTTGCTCAGATTAACAATCAGCCAATTTGGGCGTTAGCCATGACACTCATGAATATTTCAAGAGGCTCAGGGGCGCTCTTGGGAGTGGGAGTACACTGCTGGAAAATAGCAAATTCAACAGTTGCAGAGAACAGTGTGACAGCACCCATGGTATTCTGCAGTCCTTGGACCCTCTTCAACACTATGCATGCCACATGACTGCAAACGACCCTGAGCTTACACCTGCACACGCATACCTCCACAGGGTCCTGCACCGCCTGTTCAGGTGAATCAGCAATATGCACACCACCTACAGCGCTTGGGCCAAGCGATGCAGGACACAGCCTTGTGCATGGAAGCTCTGAAGCCCTTGGCAGACCGCTCGGAACAGGCCCCAATGCGTACATATACCGACATTTACACGCAGGTCCAAATGGAACGCTTTGAGGCTCATGGTCTTGCAGGGGCCAAGGCTGACTGCTCACGCTTCTGCGAAATCCACACAATGGATACCCAAATGCGGAACAAGCAGCTGTACAATGAGGCAGTGGTCGATGCGCAGATTCAGACCTGGAAAGAGAAGCTGTATTTAGTTCTGGACACTCTGACCTCAGATAATGAAAAGGCCCTCAAGGATGCCCCAAACCAGGAATTCATCGACCTGTTCAACATACCTGAACACAACATCTATCGAATGCCCTCTCAGGTGCTGCAAATTACTTCCTTTATGTTTTAATCCCAGTTATCACCTTCCCCCTGATCTAAATTTGATGTTAGCAAGCGGAGCGAGCTAATAGGGGTTTCACGTATGTATGAGGGAGCCTTGTATCTTTTCAGTGTCATTTGTATTCCTGTCCCCCGGTTAGGATGCCCACCCACCCACCCACCCACAGCATTGTCTATTAGAAGCAGCTTAGCTTGTGCAGGCTGCAGTTGCAGTTTCTGTGTCTCTTATTGAGGCCAGCGCTGTACTGACGAATTGAGTGTTGCCAGCCTAGTGCATGCTCCGTTCTTCTTCCTGTAGCGAAACTAGCCCACAGTGGGTCTGTAGTTAAACCTAGTAAAAAAAAGTTTTTTTAAAAAAGTTTTTTTTTACTAGGTAACAGTTTACTAGGTTCACTAGTTTTTTACTAGGTATCGGGAACCTAGTAAGAAAAAAACTGTTTTATTACTAGGTTTCAGAACCTAGTAAAAAAAAGTTTTTTTTTTACTAGGTTTCACAACCTAGTAAAAAATTTTTTTTCTTACTAGGTTTCAAAACCGCTAAAAACAAAAGAACTAGGCTGTAGAACTTTCTGGCCACTTGTTGGCCACTTCTGATCTTGTCCCCCGCTCTGAGGGGCTTTTTTCCACTGGCCTGGTGAGGCAGGGTGGTCCTTTAGGACCAATTTTTTTTCATTAAGGACCGCCCTTAAGGAACCCCCACTATGGGATTTTTTCCAGGAGCCCGGCGCGGGCCACTTTTGTTTCCCTCCCCTTCTGTAGTGCACCCCGAGAACGCGGGGGTGACGTAGCACTTCCGCCCTCTTTTGGGCCCCCAAGAAGGTAGGGGTGAGGCAGCCACTTCTGATTTTGCTCCCCTTTGTTGGGGATCCCCGAGAATGCCATTTTGCCTCCCACCTTCTTTCCTTTTTTTTTTTGATCCCCACGCTTTGTTGCGTGGCCCCTCGAGTTGGGGTTAGGGACTCACAATCCACAGCTGGGAATTTTGCTTGAACTAGTAGAGGGCGAAAAAATGGGGTTTCACCCATGTGTGTATACTCAAAATACTCAGTTTTTTCAGGAGAACCAAATAATGGGTGATATCTAAATTGGCCCAAATATCAATACCACCCCTGTGCATAGACACAACAGAGATGGCTCATACCCTAGTGGGTAAAGCAGTGCCTTTGCAAGTGGAACGTCATGGGTTCAATCCCTGCTCGGGGTAATCTTTTGACCCTGAGGCTGAGTCATAGACATCATGGGGGAATCTTCGTTTTTGTTTTTTTTTGTTTTTTTTTTGTGTTTTGATTTTGTCCCCTTTGCTGGGTGGGGATCATCGAGAATGTAGGGGTGACGTAGCATTTCCGCCCACTTGTGGGCCCTCCAGAAGGCAGGGGTTAGGCAGCCAATTCTGATTTTGTCCCCCTTTGCAACCCCCCCCCCCCCCGGGAATTCACCTAGTAAGGAAATTTTTTTTTCAAAATTTGGCTTTTTTTACATAGTAAAAAAAAACTTATTCAAAAAAAATTTAAAAAAAATTTTTTTTACTAGGTTTCACTACATTTTACTAGGTTTTGCTACATTTTACTAGGTTTTGCTACGTGCATACTAGGTTTCACCAAATGCCCGCCCACAGTCTGAACTACCCCCAAGCTTTGAGTATTCTGCAGAGAGGAAACGAGACAACTGCACTACCTTCACCCTAGACAATTTCAGCATGTTGTAAGGGGTCTAGAGGGAAGGGGATTGAGACGCCGTTTTCAAATGGAGATGGGAGTGTGCAGGAGACACATGTGAGCTGCAGATTGCAGACAACCTGTGGCCTCCCAAGTGTCTCTGGAGCTTTGGTTTTCGACCAACTTGATAAGCGTTGTAAACACTGAAATGCTAGAAGGGCCGTCCAGTAGCAATGCAGTGGCTCACCAATGGGGAACAATGGGCAATAGAATTTTTTGCAACGGGGCAACATGCATTCCCCAGCTATCCTAGGTGCTCGCCGAGACTTCCTTGCTTTTGGACCTCAAGACAGTAGGGTTATGTAGCCACTTTGATTCCTCTCCACATTTGGCACCTGAGACAGTATTGCCCATAGAGTCAAGTGCCCTCTTTTTGGCATTTGCTAAGGATGTTGTAGCAAGGGCCCAGGCAGCGGCACCGAGTAGCACATTGCAAGGATTGTGGTGGTGCTAAGCCCAAGTGCTCGTGTGCGTGCACTGTGGGCCCTTAGGTTGCACAGCCCTGTGCAGGTTATTGTGTGAGGTTATGGCCTGTATACATAGTTGATGAATTGCTGCACTCTACTATAAACAATGGCCAGTAACCAATGGAAACTTCATTAGTTGTTACATTGCTTGCTAGGTGCCTTTTCTTTGTTTTTCTTTTATGTCTACTAGAATGCTTTACTATTTTTATTCTTTATGAATGGTCAATGAAATTCCTCCCTTGTGTGCATAGAAAAGTCCCATCATTAAAAGAGGAAGGACAAACGCCCCAAGGACAAACCGCCCCCAACGTGTGAATTTTTGGCGGAGGAACGAGAGAAGGTACACAATGTAGGCAATGGGAAAGTCTTTGGCACCAACATTGTATTCCCATATTGAGAATCTTGTTGGTCTAGATGACAACACCAACCTTCATTTAAGCTGTAGTGCCAACCTGCTCCGGGGGAAGTAGAGGAGTCCGAAGACGTTGAGCCTCCCCCTCCCCTCCCTCCTTTCTGAGTGTCTATTTTTTTCGAGTGTCTATTTTTTTTCGATGTTATCCAACCATGAGTTCGTCGGGGAACATGCCCCAGAGCGCTAAAATTCGCTAGCTGACACCGTGTCGGCTGCTGGTGTGGAACCATTTGGGGCCGACTATCATCGCATACGAGTTCTTGGGCCCCGCTGGGCGTCAGACGCCCTATTTCATCTCTCGCGGGCTATCCTTGCTGACACCCCGGCTATGTTGACGCCGAGTATAGCGGACCGCTCGAAACCTGAAAAGTCTTGGACACAGAGGGTTTCGCGGGTGATCCTTCACACAATCCGACCGCGTCGGGGATGGCCAAGGTGCTGCAGGACTTCGCGGACAAACATGTGCACGCTGCACCCGGCGACATAGCCCTCATGCCACTGGAAGCCACCCAAGGCGGTTTTAGCAGGAGTGGCTTCTGCAAAGGTGTCCATGGTGTTTTCAAACCAAAAATGGTTCAAAACAGCAGACCTGGCCCGCAAAGACTACCACCTGGGAGCAGCATTTGCCACCAAGGATCTTAAACTGCCTGAAAACATCTGGGTTGCAGATGAAGCGGCAACGTATGTGGTGTTGGCAGTATCTCAGACGGCAATTCAGGAGAGGCTGCGGGCGGCCAAAGAAGGGTGCTCTCAGTATGCGAAAGTGGATCTGAAAATGGTGATCTTCACTCCCAACGAGATGAAGCTATGGGAGGGAGCTAAGCTCTTGCAGGAAAAATTAGGAATGGCCCTCACATTGATATCCCTGGCAAGCAGACAACTGAGCTTATGCGGAGGTGGTCACAAGTACGCATGGGTGGCGGAGTCTTTGTATGGGACACAACACTCAGCCAAGTATCAGCGGCCACAACGGATGATAAGCCCCTTGCTATCGGCGGGCACCGACCCAAGCAAAATCTTCGCAAAAATGCCCAAGCATGAAGACAGGATTGCGATCTCCATCATCAACAAACATGTTGACGAGATCCTGAAAGATGTAGAAATATGAGATGATCTGGTGGCCGTGGTGCCGGGACCACACCCCACCCTAACATCTTGGATCATCATACCCTAGCCATCCCAGGAAATGGTGATACACATCGAGGGAAAATGGTTCGAGAAGGAGAACTACTCAATGGCATCCCTGGCGACGCAATAAGGGGGCCTGTCGCAGTGCAGCGCAATTGCAGAGGTCCACCTGAGCAAAAAATCGAGAAATCATAACAGTGTGCCTAAGTTTTGGGCAACCCTCTATTTCTACGTTGCTAAGTCCAAGGACAGGTATGAAAATAGACCACAGGCCCAATATGAGTCCACGACCAAAATACGAGTGGGATTTATTGCAAAGGAAGATGCCTGGCAATTTATCAAGCCAGCCCTCCCAAGATTCAAGGAGTTGGGGTACAACTTCAAAACAGAAGGATCAAAAGACGAATTCTGGGATACCGATAATGACACGTCCAGCGTCAGCAACACATCTACTATGCGGTCACGTCGGTGGGCAATCGACACCCCGACACAAGGGACAAAGTGGTTTTCGTAGACTTGCCGAAATTCCTACCACCCAAACAACTATGGGAAACGGTTCAGCAATCCTTCAAGAGCCAAAATATTGATACCAACAACTGCTCCATGTCATTTACCAAGCTAAATTGGAGCATGGTCAGCATCAGGAAGCCCGGCCGGCTCCCTATGGCCCCTGGTGCATCCAAAGTTGCTAGAGCGGTGCTGACACTCACTGACAATGATGGGAAGGAAATGGTAGCGACGGTTCAATCAAAAGGTGAGTGGGACAAGGCGCGCAAGGACTGAGTAGCTAAGCGCCCAGCGCGGAATCAGCCGGGGAGCCAACAACAGGCCCCCCCTCAGCAGGCGCCGCACAGCGCTCGAACACCACTGATAAGCGTGTTCCAACAAATGCCTGCTCAAGGCGCAACCTCCCTCCTCTCTGCCCAACCCCTTGTAGTTCCTAACCCGATGCCGAATGTTCTTGCCACCCCCCCACACTCCCACCAGGGATCTTACGCCCAGCAGCAACTGGATTACCTGACAGCCTAACACACCCAGTGGCAACCAGAAGACACTGGATCATCCCACAAACAAGGCTCCAAAAGGATGCACTTTGACATCGCATCGGTCAGCGGAAAGGGCCCCGGTCTCATGATGAATCCGACACACAGTTCTGCCGGAGCCGTAGGGGCTTGCACAGCTACGGGAAATTCACAGGCACACCAAGCAACATTGGGACAACACATATTGGCAATGGGAGAGGCTATGACCCGCAGCTAATGGAAATGGAGGTACCCGCCGGTTCCATCAACTGCGTGGAAAATTCTCCCAGCAAGCGGCATGAGCGCCCCTCTCCCGAATCCCCAACACTCTATGTTGTATGTGAACTGAGCCATTGACCTTAACCAGACTTGTACCCACTGGGTTTTTTGACCTAAGGCCCAAGATATAGCCCACCTAGGAGGGAACGGATGGGGCAAGCAGAAGCACCATTTGGAGGGAGTGACCTCCGACTTGGATGTACGCATAACCCTAAAGAGTCCAGAGGTCCAGAGAACAACGCAAAGCCGGGGCAGGGATGCACCATCCACTGGCGCTTGGAGAAGCGTTGAACACTGACGTAATGGAAAGAAGGCGATGACAGCTAAGGGGAAGGCACAACTAGACCCAATGCGGACAATGCAACCTGACCATTTGAAGCCCTCCCCCCTTTGCCTTCGGTCACTCTTAGTTCCAAAAGGTCAGTGGGCTTTTGCTTGCCTTGGGCCTAACATCTCGATTGGCGCCGGACGGCTTCGCGCATGTATGCTTGAGCCTTGTATCTTTTCAGTGTCATTTGTATTCCTCTCCCCCGGTTAGGACGCACACCCACCCACCCACCGCAATGCCTGTTAGAAGAAGCTTAGCTTGTGCAGGTTGCAGTTGCAGTTTTTGTGTCACTTATTGAGGCCAGCGCTGTACTGACAAATTGAATGTTGCTAGCCTAGGTGCTCGCCGAGATTTCCCTGCTTTTGGACCTCAAGGCAGTAGGGTTGTGTAGCCACTTTGATTCCTCTCCACATTTGGCACCTGAGACAATATTGCCCACAGGGCCAAGTACCCACATATTGGCGTTTGCTAAGGATGTTGTAGCAAGGGCCGACGCAATGGCACAGGATTGTGTATATCGACTTAGTCGGCTACGAGACATTAGACATCAGACTTTTATGGACCGCCATTACCCAACCATGAACTCTCGTTCCCCAATCCCCTTGATTATCCACTACATCTGCCCCCCCCCCCCCCACAATGGTTAACCCCCCCCCCGTGACCCGACCACCCTTTGGCCCTTCTAATTCCATCCATCCCTTCACTCATGGGTGCTTTGAAGCACCCCCCCCCCAAAAAGAAAAAGCTGCCATGGAAAACATGCAACCCCCCCCCCCTGGAAAACAATCGACATGGAAAATATGAACCCCCCCCCCTTTTCTCCATGTGGGCAACGAACTTAGCACACATTTATGCTCTGTCTATTATTGTTAGGGTTGGTAATCTGGTGGTCATGACGCTTTTCATGCGTCTGAATTTTACCGACATACTTTTGAATGGTCATTAGGCCGTCCCTTGAGGCAGCCCAACCACCTTGCAGTCTCGGTTGTGACGCCTAGGAGGGTCTACACCCCCCAAGGAATCATCGCATGCCCTCCTAGACTAGTATAGGACCCACGTGCTGATTCCTAGGGGCGTCTACACCCCCTTAGGAACCATCGCGTGCCCTCCTAGACTAGTATAGGGCCCACTCGATGATTCCTAGGGGGGTCTACACCCCCTTAGGAATCATTGTGTGCCCTCTTAGACCAGTATAGTGCCCACACGATGATTCCTAGGGAGGTCTACCCCCCCCTAGGAATCATCGCGTGCCCTCTACGCTAGTATATGGCCCACGCGATGATTCCTAGGAGGGTCTACACCCCTTTAGGAATCATCGCCTGCCCTCCTAGACTAGTATACGGCTCACGCGATGATTCCCAGGAGGGTCTACACCCCCCAAGGAATCTTTCTGAGTGTCTATTTTTTTTCGACACCATTTGTGCCATATGCGTGCGCCTCCCGGGCAGGGTCGCGCCGTGAGACCGGGCCCCACAACCTCTGCGGTTGCGCGGGGAGTTCAAGTACACCAACTGCTGCTCAATACCCACCGAATCAACTGGTGAAACAACCGAAGCAATTCAGTGACAGCACCTCGAACATCTCAGTCACGACCTCACTCATAGAGTCCAACACGCTGTAGACACACTGCGCGCGCATAGCCAATGACATGTCAGCCACACTACAGTTTGGAACCTACTGGCAACAACCCCTTGACAGGGGCTACAAGACATTCCATGGGCGCCGTCATTCAACAGTGCACCCGCATCGCACCCGGTGACGTACATCATCACGAACACAAGCAACCGAGACGCAACATAGCGCATATGTCGGTCACAATATCATCCAGTGGGTCCAGCATGCTGCAGACACATTGCACACGTGCCATTTCCAACACCTCGCATCAAGCGGAGTTCAGGCAACACATGGGGAGAACGATTCCCCTCGTCCTTCATTGCAGCTTCTTATGCCTTGTCCTCTTTTCGCTGAAGCCTCATGGCTTAGGCCAGAGCACTACGAGTGCTATCCTGCCCCTGTATCTCACGGCCCACCACAGTTGGTCGACGCCTTTGCGATTGGTCACCGTTACCAGTACGTATCAAGAACCAGCCGTGAAGAACTTTACGACTTGAAAGCAGTATATGGAGCTGGGGACCATTACCTCGTCAACAAAGTGCTCCCCGAATGGGACACCGTTACCCGCAAGGGGAGACGAGACAGGGAAGCGGAGCATTACAAGAGGCAATATCGAGTGGGACCCGAAAATGCCGGCTACGGGGGTGACTCCACCACGAGCATACTTGCAGTGGCACAAATTCCACTCAACAGCAGAAGAACTTCAACATATGCCCAAACATCAACAGAAACCCAAAACCCCAGCAGTCCAAGGGGAGCAATCACAAGAACATGCTGGCAACCAGACAACGTTGAGCAGATCACATGGGATCAGCAGACACAATGGACCACAACGAGGCGAAGGGCATCTCATGATAACTCTACGAGCACTCCAGCAAGTCCGGCACCAGATAACTCTAGGGAGCCGGCGGAGCCCCCCCTGAAACCCTTTTCCATCGTTACCAGTGAAAGGGAGACAATTGAAATGCCTACCGAAGCCAACCCGCTCCAACAGCCACGATGCCCTTTGGAGCATACGTTGGTTCTGTGCGTATGCTGATTCATGAAATATCCCCTCAAGTCAGGACAGAACAAAGAGAACCAGCAGCAGCTTCATCCGCCGAATCAATGGTTCTGGATTCTTTTGAAGAGCGGGACCCAGGCCTTGAACCTGGCACTCACTTGGGCCCTGTCCCAGTTCCTGTCCACCTTGTCTTGAGACAACCATGGGTTTTCATGCACCAACGAGAAGCATAAGGCAGCCTAGAAAAAGTACACGGAAATAAGAGACAAACTAAAAGACAAAAGACGGCGCACGGATGATGCACATTACAAGGCCCTGACGGCTGTCAAAGAACACTTGCTGATTTCAGCAAGCAAGCAACAGCCTATCAGCATCCGCTGATTGAACAACTGAAGGAACAGATCACGGAGGTCAGTAAACAACTCTTGCAAGTGCACGAACAACAAGACAAAGCCCAAGAAACTGATTTACCCCAACTACGGGACCTCGAACATTTCCAATTCGAACAAATGGGCAGATGCCTCGACCAAGTCACACATGTGGTAGTGCATGGCGCCAGCCCTGAAGCAGCCGAAACAATAGAGAATCAAGGAAAGACCATGGAGCAACAACAACAGTCCTTGGACAACCAGAAAAACCTGCCGGGACCAAAACGTACATTCCAATTCTACAATGTCAACTCCCAACCCATCCCCCCTGCAGGTACCTCCCCACCCAGACCCTCAACATGTAACCTCTTGTCAGCTGTTGCGTAAGAGAATGTAGAGGCAGTTGTCAGAGCACGACAAGAACCGTCCCAAACGGCTGTTGTGGACTCGGTATCGCCACTGTGCGATTTTGAGCAACAGCAATTAATGTTGAGATGACATTGGGAACACTTCCCAACAACTCTCCAAAGTCACACACCAATGCGCATGGAAGGTGTGTCAAAGTCATGGAAAGGGATTGGAGACATGCAGCCTGACCAATTGTCTTCCATGTTTCCAGTGCATGACCTTTGCATCCTATTTCCAACAAGTGACTCTGATCTCCCCGACTTGATGAAAGCACTCATCAAGTGCAAATTTAATCCAGTTATCCGCCCATCTAGGCTGGACATCCTTGTACAAGTTACAGCGTAGACAGGATTCCACCCATGGGCCAGCAAGCTGAGCGAATCCATGAAGTGGATTCCTGATGCATTCTTTCGTTTCAACAGACCCTTGAAAAATACCGCGGGCCATGCACTATCCTTTTTTGCCATTCAATACTAAGCCTCGGGCATAGCCTAAAAGCTAGAGCCGGAATTTCTCAGTTTGCGGCTCCTCTCGGAAGGGGCCACACTGGCCCGACAACCCTTCACGGCTCAGCGCCCAGACCCTGATATGCGAGGTATACAAGTTGATGAAAAAGACATGCCACATGCTGTGCAAAAACCGGGACTCCAAGGAGGCCAGTGTTTTTTTTCACCAGGGCAGGGCCGGGAGGAAAATGATGGACAAACTACCTCCCCCTTGAAGAAAAAGTCTTTTATGCGCCATTGACCGGTGCGTGCCTACAAATTTTTTTGGGTGAATACGGGGGAGCCGACAATTTCTCCCTCATGACCCTTGATGAATATCATAGCACAGGCCTGCACAAATCCGCGCTGGTTTGCCACGTCTTTTACTAGAAAAGTATGAAAGACAAACAAGCCCGTACTCTGTGGTACACGCTGTATCAGGCATTGCTACCGGCTTTGGCAGAGCCATCCTGCTGGAGCCTATCGGTCAGAGGTTATAAAAAAATGCGCCTCGCTTTCCATGAGGAAAATGACGCGGCTGGATTTTTCAAGGCGGCCGCAGTGGAGTTGTGCTCCAAGGGATTGCTCTTCAAGGATGAGAGCACTAAGCAGTGGATAAAAGATCCGCCATCCGATTCTGGGTCAGAGAGCACCTTTTCTGAAAGCGACAAGGAGGAAACAATGGTACTCTACAATGCACCAGGGGAAATGGATCAAGAGGCAGTGAGTGCATCCCCGCAATCTGACGGTTTCATCATTTCTAGGCTCTCACGCATGGGTTGGAATCGAGGCACACCACATGGCGCAGCCTGGAGACTCACTGGCAGAGTCCTCTTGGGCCGATCTCGTTGTATTCTGCATGATGCAGAACAAGACATAACAATGACAATCACATCACTCCCAGAATACCAAGAAATCAAATCATCTTTTGATAAGCCCTTTGTCGTAGGAAAGGGACGAGGCAGGGGGAGGTATGCCAAAGCAGCAGCATCTTCTTTGCTTAGGAAATGATGCCTCCGATAAAGACAAATAATCCACCACACCATGACCTTGGACAAAAAGAGCCACAAGCGCCGCCTGTCCGGAAGTTTGCAGCAGGCACACCGCAATTTAAATGCGTGACTATTAATCTCAATGCCATCCGGACAAAATTTACCAAAGGCAAGCATTGCATAACCAAAGCCACTGCGCTCCGCCCTTATGCACAAGGCGAATCCCTGGATTTCATTGGGATCCAGAAGCCCCACCTGTATACTGCGGAGGACATTTCGCCTGGCCAGTCCATTTTTGATACGGGTGTCTACCATTTTGTTTGCTACGCGACAGAGATAGGCCGTAGCGACGCAGCCATCACGGTCCATTACAAGTGGAATGTGAAGCATTCATATACCGTTGATGATCGTATTTGTCATTGCAATTGTTACAAATGCGGAGGGCCGGTCCCCCGCCCTTGTCAGAGCATACTTTGATCATCACCCAGAGAAACGCAAGGACCAATGGGTGGAGATACACACAGCTTTGCACACCTTTCAAGCGGACGACATTGGTATTCTTGCTCACCACAACTCCCTCGCGCTACCTGCACAGGATGCGGCACATCCCCCTGCAAAGGACCCTCACGGCTTTGGCTACTCCTACTGGGTCCAAAAGATCCGTATTTATTTCTGATCCAGGCCAGGTGCTTGGCTTTCTTTAGGTTGAGCATGAGTCTGTCCACTTGCTTGCGGCGCTGGTTGTGTGACTCCTCCTTGATGTCTGCAGCCGCGAGCAGCCCTTGTAGTTCACCTAACTGGTGCAAACCCATCCTATCTTGCTCTTCTCCTTTGTAACATTATACTAGCATGGTATGGGCTTGTGTTTGTGTAGTTAGTGCCATTCCCTGCGAGCGGAGCTAATGCCATCCCTGCTGTCAAACTTGGTCTCTGGTGGAGGAGAGTAAGGGTGCCAAAGTGGTAGTGGGTGGCCTTACCGTGGTTTTCCTTGTGGTGGTGTGTTGCTGTCTGTTGTACAATTTTTTCCGAGGCCGCCCAATCTTGCAGTGGGGATTTGGGGGACACATCAATGCCACTCAATTTCGGTCTGATAGTATTGGTAAAAACAGAAGACTGTAGGAAGCCCAAGGGGCATTTCCAGCAGGTGGCGCGCTGTACACAGACCAATGGGGCGAAGTCAGCCACCACTACTTTGAGGTCTACCTCTGCCACAAAGGCTGTGTAGGCCGTAGCCGGGGAATCTTTGAGCCTTGCCGAGATGTGTACCTTAGGGCAAACACATTGTTCTCAATGGTAGAGACATCAACAACTTGCCGTGCACTAGCACCCCGCACACCAAGGTCAGAAGCCCCGTCCCCTGCAAAAGTCACCACCCCAATCGCGGTCCGGAAGGCATGATAGCAGGACACATTCCAATTGCTTTGTAATCTCCTATGCATCACCACACGCCACATCCACCATACTAAGGAACCATTCACACATGCCTCTTGGGCCACTCCCAGGGAAAGCAAGCAGAAAGGCACACTTTTTGATGTGATGCCTTTGCCTGTCCGAGCCGTCAAGCAACAGTGCAATGCAGGTTGCCATGTATAGGATGTGCATTACATCGTCTTGCATGGCATCATGCATTGCTGCAATAGCCTTCTCAACTATCCACCGCCGTGAAGCATGGTGCCCAGGGGCAGATGTCAAAGAGCAATGAAGAAGAATCAGCTCACTTATGGCACAAATGGAAGTGCACATGCGTAACCCAATATAAACCTCAACAAACCGTGATAAATGGGCCGCTTCAACATCAGTCAATGGCACACCAATATCCATGGCCTCCCCCCGGATGAACACAATGTTCCCTCCCACCACTTCACCTCTGGCAGCAGTGGGGCACAATGCATGCTATTGTTCTGCACAATGGTGCTTGAAACTCTCCTCGGCCAATCAGTGGTGCTGCCCTGGCCTGTGCAAATTCCTTACTGATGCTGTGCCACGTGACAACCCCAAGTGTGGGCTCGCGCCCTTCACTGTGGTATCATCACACAGCCACCACTTGTCCTCAAAAACAACATACACCACAAAGTGACCCTCATTCTTGGTTGCTCCAATGTGTAGCACCATGGCATGCAAAGACCATTGCCATCGCAAAATATCTACAAACTCATGGTCCACAACCAACTTGTACTCTTGTTGGTTGTGGACATGTAACCCCATGACTTCATTGAACACAAAGGATGTCACCAGTGGTGCGTCTCCCAGATCACCCCCACAGGCACAAGGGGGGGCGGGGGGCTATTGGCCGGGCCAACAGTTCGACCCCTCATTCCCTCCTTCACACGTTTTTGCTCACTTTGCCGCTGTTTCGTCACAT
Source organism: Eutreptiella sp. 'Long Island Sound 2002' (assembly GCA_964036045.1). Classification (NCBI taxonomy): domain Eukaryota; phylum Euglenozoa; class Euglenophyceae; order Eutreptiales; family Eutreptiaceae; genus Eutreptiella; species Eutreptiella sp. 'Long Island Sound 2002'. The sequence goes on from OZ038381.1 coordinate 90,079,891, forward strand.
GCAGCACCTGTGTTGTCATGCCTGCCCCCCCCCCCCTCCCGTAGAACCTTCACATTACACTCCCCCCACCGTTACCATAACTGCTCATAAAACAGGCAACATGATAAATTCACAAGCCCGCGGCCGTCAGCTTGGCCACCATGTATTTCCAACAATCCGGCATCTCTGCTTGCTGCTTCCACTGGAATTTTGGTGTAGGGGCCTGGTACTTGCAATGCCCATTGCATTGGCACACTGCCACACACATGCCACCCTCCTCGGTCAACCTTTCAGCACTGGCCTGCGGATTGTACAAATCCATTCCCACATTTGCCAGAACATCCTGCCACGATGTCCCCAATACGGTCCCATGGTGGGCGTCACCACGAGAGTATAACACCACCAGCCGCCTCTCCCCATGCCATGAAAAGGTGGCATGCCATGCACCTGTACATACCACGACTGGTTGCTGTGATACATCGTATGTTGCACCATCCTATGTAACACCATCCAAGCACTGCATAATGCATCTCCGTCCACATTTGACCACTACACACACCGCCCACCTCCACCCATATGTGCCCTAGAGACCCGCGTTAAATCGGATATATTAAATTTTCAATTTCAATTTTTGAAAGATGTTAAACCGATAAATTTTAACATGTTACACGAGAATACCTAGTATTTTCTACATTTTAAACTATTTGCGATGTTAAGGGCATAGTATGCTAGGGTCTTGAGGGGGCTTAATGTGGTACAACGTTGCCCAATGGGTTTGTAGAGCTGTTGGATTGCCTAAGGGTTGGGTGTCCAACCCTTAGTCCTCTTCTTTGTGCCCACCACCAACCCCACTCCATACCCCCTTTTCTCTTGTGTAGTAGTTGTTATGCCTTTCCCTCAAGACACTATTCTCGAGCTTAGCATGACGCTTGTGCGTTTGACTGGAGCCAAGAGTTTGCAGGACTCTTTGGTCTCCAAACTCCTTGGTGAGTGGGTAGCTTCATCTCCCTTGGCCCCGGACCCGATGGTCGGAGGCCACGGACGTTGGTTACCACTCCCTTATTCGTACTAAGCAACTGGAGGCGGTGAAACAATATGCCTCTTTCCTTTTTCCCGCGCCCGATTTTATTGGGCTCCTCATGGACCTCAATGCCACAAAGACGGGGTTCCGCCACCTCGCCGAGTTCATGACGAGGCAAGGAATTGAATACACAGCCGCTACAAGCCACACTTTCCCGCGACCCATCCCAACGCGGCAAGCCTTCTTGGACACGTGGAAGGATATGGCTAGGCCGCTAGAGTTGCAGCCCCCCGTGAACGTGGACGACCCACCCGCTAGTGGCCGCAGTTGGCCCGTGCACTGATGGGCCCGCTACATTCAATCGCGTCCACCACTAGTGGACACCATTGATTGGAACCGGCCCCTCACGTTTATTGTAAGCGGGGATGCCTACCCGTGTGTTGGTAGGAGTTGGACCCAATTGTCTATTGGGCTCCTCAACCACGGCAAACGGGGCCGCACACCCGCCTACTTGTAGGTCATCGGGATGGCCATGTGTGGCGACAAAGACATGGCCGCTTTCGCCACTATTTGGCTCGAGAACCTTCAGGTACTTGGCGCTTTTGTGTCGCATTGAATGTAGGCTCGCTTCGTTCCAAAGTTCCTCGTGTAAAAGCGAAAAATTGCTTAAAATTTAAGCCAAACGAAATTTCAAGCTAAAGTTTAAATAAAAAAGTGATGCCCGGATATCAATGCACAAACTCTTTTGTAAGTGTTGCACTCAATTCACAACTGCAAAAGTTTCTGTTGCGCATCCAGTTCGGTGCCTGCTGCGCCGGTCATCTGGGGTGACCAGCCGTTTATTCGCCGCCTCATTGGGGTCTCCACATCACTGCAAGTGGGGTCTGTTTACAATACAGGGGTGTGGGACAAGGCGGCGGCGGCGTGGTTGCGGGTGGACGTGCGCCGGACTTTGGACAACGAGGCGGCCGCCCGTCACCTACATCAAGTGACGGGTCGGAGCTTGGATAATGGGGGGTGCATAGCGGAACCTCACATCGTGGTTGACCATTTTTGGGTTTTCCTATGCATCCTCCACTGTTGCATGGCCATTGGCGGCTGCAGGTTGCTATTGTTGAGTCGCACCTGGAGTCACTCCCCAAGGAGAATGCGGAGGCCGTGCAATGGTTGTTGTACCGGGCACGCACGGGGATGAAGTTGGGTGCCACCGCCGCACCCATTGCAGAGGAGCATAGGGGCCTCATTGGGGGAGGTAGGGTGGTCGGGGTGTGAGTATGCGGGGCTTTGGCGGGGGATGGGAGGTGGGGAGGCAAGGGAGGTGAAGGAAGAAAGGGAGGGGGCAAGCACCACCACCACCCCCAACCCTCCCCCCCCCTCCAAGCCTAAGCCCCCCCCAAGAAAGGCAAGGGGGGCAAAGCCCCCCCCCCCCGTGCAAAGAAGCGGAAGCGGTTCGAGTCACACTCGGACGACGAGTCCGACAACCCCACCTCTTCCTCTTTGTCGTTCTCCGCTGAAGGCGTCCCCCCCCAAACAAGAAACGCCCCCCCAAAGTCAAAGGCCGTCCCCGCCCCAAAAGAGAAGGGGCGGGAGAAGAAGGCGGAGGGGGGTGGGAAAGAAGCAAGGGCGGCGAAGCAGGAAGGGGGGGGGGGACCCCCCAGCCCCTCGTGGGAACCCGTGCCCACGTCCCGTACGGGGTCGGGGTAGAGGTGGGCACCGTCAGCGGTGTCCACACCCGCAAGAGCGGGGTTGTTTGGGTGAGATACCCAAACAACCCAAAGCTCTATGAGGTGGAGCGCCACCTCATCCTCGGCACGGCGGAAGCCGCGGAGGCGCACCTCCAAAAGTGCGGAAGGGCAAGACGCCCACCACCAACCCCCCCCCCCCCCCCAACAAAGCCAGCTAACCCCCCGACTGACCCCCAACAAAAACCTTCGACCCAACCCAACTACCCCCACTAACCCGGCTAAATCCCCAAGCGAAACCCACGCTACCCCGGCACTATGGGACCCAGAAACGGGCTACCGGGAGGTTTGGCACGGCAACAATGGCCGGAATGGCCAAGGACAGGAGCCGCGAAGGCTAAGGGGTATGTTCTATGTGTTTTTGTGCTTTTGTAGGGAGGTTTCATTTTTGGAAAATTTGTTTAAATTTTGTTGGTTTAAATTTTAATCCCAGCGACGCAGAATATTTAAAATTTACAAATGTTAAACCAAAAGCTAGTCTCATCTTTTAAAGCCGAGGGCCATTTGAATATTTTTACACCTCAAGACGGGCGAACCCCACAGCACATTGCAAGACAATTGCATGGTAGTCCATGTGATCCATTTGGGCAACAACTCCGTCGCAATCTTCTTCACCAAGGTCACCCCTGGCTTGTAGTTCCGCGTTTGTTGCACTAGACGAGTGTGACGGAAGTCTCTTGCATTGTTGTGGCCCTTCGAACTACCAACCCCTAGGTGCAAATGCCGCACTCTTAACCCCCCAACTGGCCCAGTCCTGTATGGCAACATGCTCATCATCCTCTGCAATGTGCAAAAGGGGGCTACCTGGAGTGGTGATCGAAGACCGCTCTGCGGAAATGGCCACCACTCCCATAACCATCACATTCCACCTCAGCAATAACCACCATTGTCGCCCTTTGGCAATGCTCCTCCATATCTCCACATCCCTGAACACACCTTGGAGCCTCACGTCCATGCACCCAGACAGTAGCTGATGTCAACGCAGTGTCCATTCCAAATGATGATGCCACAATGTTGTTCGTGTCCGTTTGCAACAGCACCACACTACCACTCGCATGCTTTGCCAAACTGGCAAAGTGCTCCGGTAGACCGCCTTGGGGCCGGGCACCCCATGTCCCCCTCTCAAGATCCCTGTTCACTGATGGTGCAAACTCCCCAACTGAAAGGCCACAAATTTCACGATACACGGCAATGGCTTTCGCCCGGAGCGATGCGTCCGCCAAGGAGCCGTCACTACCAATTGCATGCATGCTTTGGGCCACGGAATACAAGAAACAAGCTCCTGCAACAAGCTGGTCTCGTAAAAAGCGTAACTTCAAAGACCTGATGGTCGGTAGGTCCCGGTTTCCATTCACCTTGATGGGCTTGCGTTGCACAGTGGCCAATGGAGCATCACAATCCACCGGGCCTGTCCATGTGCCTAGTTGTGTCTTGGCACATTTTCGGGGAGGGGTTGCCCCTGCATTACTCGGAGGTGGAATCCCTGGCCGCTTTCTCCGCATGGGGCTTTGTTCCAAGCAAATTGGGTTCTCAATTTGTGCAGCGACAGAATCACTGCTAGACTGACTACATGCCCTCACTGTTGCCACAGTGCCTGTGCTGCAAGGACTACAGTCCACAGTAGCTGCCCCCTGGGCCGCTGTGCAAGTGGTACAAGGGACTCCTCCAAGCAACTAGCCACCTCTCCATCATTGGGTCCTGGTGTCAAACATGCAGCGTCCACCACTGCAGTGGGGGCAAGGGAAGGTCCCGGATATTCACACTGTGGTGTGAGATCCCCTGTTGGGCTCACCATAGATGCAATGCAGTGACTCACCAGTGGGGCAGTCCTAGGGCCTGTGGAGTGGTCCTCCATGCCCTTGCGATGTGGCACAGCCCGTGGAGTCATTCGGAGCACCTCTGGGGTGGCCTTGTGGACTGAGCACCCCGCCAAGGGCCAACATAGCATAGCTGCCCATACTTTGTGCACCTCCTGGGGGAATATGCCCCTGTCTGGAGGAAGACAAAGTGGTGGCATTGGACTCACTGTTTGGGTGGTCGCTCCATGCCCCAGCGCTACGGCAGAGGATGTGGAGTCATTGGGGTCACCTCCTGGATGCCCTTGTGAACTTAGGCTGCTGTATGTATGCTGGACGGACACCAGCCTCCTCCATGAGAGCCACCAATTCATTGAGCATCGCAGGACCCCCATCATCCCTCCATGTGTTATCAATAACCCGCACTGCTGCATACACATGCCCACGGTGATTGTCTGTTACCTGCGGGCTGAAAGGGGTCCAACGCATCAACAGGTCACTGCAATCCTGCACGGGCACCCGCATGTTACTTGCTTTAGTTGGTGCTTAGCTTGATCGGCCTCACAATTGTCAATCCTTCTTGTGTTTGGAGCAATTGCGGTGCCCGAATTTTTGAATAAATGATCACCGAGCGAAGAACTTTTCAAGTCCAAAATCTCAATGGTTTTCAAAATATTCACCAATCCGGGAGCAACAACGGAGCACTAAAAGAAAGCGGCTAAAGACGCGTTTCGGTCAAAAGACCCTCATCAGTTTCCCTAAAAGCGACATGGCGCCATGAATCTTGGTATACAACAATGGGTTCACAAAGAATATAAACCACACACATGTTCATCATGGAACCCGTTGACGCGGGGCTTCAATCCGGCTATGACTTTCAATCTATTCCACAAAGCAGCGTGACACTGTGCTAAAATATTCACACCACCCAATGGTACAGTGAACAAACGTGTCTGTGACAAAGAACGTGGAGCCAAACTGCGCCACGCATTTTTAACCATCAAAGGATCGATTCGTTGAAAGCCAGAAAATTGATACCTCAGCGCGTGCACGCGCTCCCCTGTCCTGGGGCGCTTCGCGCGCGGCTGCAAATAGATATCACGATCTGTCCAGGAAACGATCTGCTTAGAGATGAAAGGCATGGTGTAACCAATAGAAATCAGCCGGCTACAAAGACGGTCTACCGCACACTGATAGAAAATCTGCTCCGAAGCTAAACGAAGGTAGCGAATGGACTCAGTTTTGATGAACCCAGCCTTGATGTGCCAGGGCACACAGGCCTCAAGGGGAATATAGATGGCTCTGTTCGTAGGCTTGAACCAGACTGCTGTCCGCAATGGAGACAAACACACAACCCACAGGTCCAGCGCTGTGAAGGAAGAGACCCCTACTGCTTCCGGGGAGAAAGGTAGGTCTGGGGGGTAAATATCTTTAAGAGTCTGTAAAACCTGTCTGCCTTCCCCATTGGCATGCAATACAGTCACATCATCCAGGTACCTCAGCAGGCCCCAGCGCGCAGGCCAGAGGCCTCTTTCCATTGCCCTGAGTTCCCACGACCTGAGAATCATGTTGGATAGTTGTACAGCACAACTGACGCCCATAGGCAGGGACGTCTGTTGATACACACCTTTCGTAGGAATCCAGAGCACCATATTCGAGAACAGGATGTAACACAGGCTCATCAGGAAATATGGGTAGGCAGGCACAGCAGACTCCCCCCACGCACAGTTCTGAAAAAACATATCAGGACCCGGACAACACATTGCAGTAAATAGGTCCTCCTGCCACTGCTCCTCTGCGGGAAGGGGGAAAGCGTCATCGCTGTTAGACAGTCGGTCACACCACCAATACGCTCCCTCTAAGGCATGATGCAAGAGCAGGTGGGGGTATAGGCCATCAAAATCCACGAGTGTGGCACTGGGGTGTGAAGAGTGCTGGAGACGGTTTTTCATATCCAGGGACGACCGCAGAGGCGACTGGTTTGGATGTATGGCTCGATCCATCCCCTCTATGTAGTTAAACGCACAGAGGATCAAAAAGGAAGGGTAGGTGGTAACCCAACGGGAAGCAGAGCAAATCGGCCTTGCTGGGAAGGGGGACCCTGGGTTTATCAGGACGTCGACATCAAATTTGTGGGTTTTTACTAGCAGGTAGAGCTGTGGAAGGCGTTTTATACTACGGTCAACATAGTTGGCGCCCAGTGGTGGCGGGAACGCTTGACGGGCAAAATGATCAACAAAATCCAGCCCTGCTCCCGCACCGCCCACATTAGCTCTGAGGAAAGGAACGACCACGTTCAGGATGTCCAACTCTCTGCGCACCCACTCGGGCCCCCACTCTATATCTAGATAGTTGGCAATGAAAGTGTAACCGGAAGAGGGGCCCCCTCGAACCACCGCATCCAGGGAAGCAAGGTAACTGCTCTCATAGACGAGGCAAACGCCTCCCTCTTTGTCAGCACCCACAAGCAAACATCTGATAGCATGCAGCGCTTGACTGATCAGGTGGGTGCTTGGGCTTTGCTGTGACCTTGCAAATTTGGTTTGAGATTTGGACATACCCCCACCACCACCACGTTTCCCCGGGATTTGTGTAGCGCACCATACCTTCTCCACGGATTCACGACAAGTCATGTCCAACGTATAGAAATCAGGGTGCGCCTCCAGCAATTTGCGCGGGGCGATCGCTCCCGTTGAGCGTAGGAGCAAAGACGGAAAATTTTGTTCGATGGGAAAATTTCTCTTAGGTTCATTGACTTGGAACACAAGGTCCCAACATGACACCCGAAACAATTCGTGTAACTCCCGGATCCACGCCCTCCTCTCGCCTCGTGTGCCTGGGTCCCGTTCAAGCACCATTTTAGGACCGGATGACATGAGGTGGGAAATGAGTGGAATGTGGGGCGGGCTCTCATTGGTATAGTTACGTAAAAACGGGGGTAGCGAAGGGATGCCGAATCTCAGACCATGCTTTCTACACTCTCTCCATGTAGCTCGTCGAACTCGGGACTTTAGTACGGCCGATGTCGGGGGCTTTTTGACCGGGTCGCTCGGTGAGTTTTTACCGAATGTTGTGCATTGGATGGATAAGGATTTTTGTTGTTTCTTTTTCGTGAGCGCCCTCCTGATCCGTGCACACTCCCGTTTTTTGGTTGTGCAAACTCCACTTTCCTTTTTCTATCACGGCTCGTGTGAGAGGATTGTGAACCTGCAAAGGAACTTTGCGAAGAGTCACTAAAACGTGTAGAAGCGCGGGATAGAGAACGGGATTGGGAGCGGGAACGGGAGCGTGAATGGGATTGGGAACGTGGCTTAGAGTGTGTTCTTGAGCGTGATCTTGGTTGTTCTCTGTGTCGGCTTCGCGAACGGCCACGGTGATTTTGGCGGCGCCCATTTTGCGAGTCTCTCCGCTTGTCACGATGGCGTCCACCTTTGGATGATGAATTTCCTTCCCAAAGTGTAGCCACTTGCAAAGAGAGTAATTCATTGCGCTCGGCATCGGTGAGCACCGCTTTTCCTTGCAATTGTTCAAGTCTTTCTTGCCTTGTGGTTGCGGACTTTTTCGAATCCAAACGGGTTTTGGTGGCCACTTGCTTGGTTTGTTGTTGAATTTTCCAATTGTTAAACAAGGCGGTTCCATAACCACGAAGTAGTCCTTCAAGAGTACTCAAAGACATGTGCACCAAATTGGCCTTCTTTGCAATGTTTGCCTCGAAGCCTTCCGGATGCACTCCTTGATAGGTTTTAGAGAGCATATCTTGATAGGCCTTGCTTGCAATCGTGCGGTTCACGCCTCCCGGCAGCAAGTTTGCGGCATAGCAATCAAGCACATTGGATTCCGACTCATTTTTGAAATGTTCAACCACTTTTGTTAGCATATCGGTATGGAGCGAAGTACATGAGACCTTTTGCGCATTGTATTGTTCCTTTGCGGATTGGATACGGAGTTGGTATTCGGCATCCCAAAGTTGGCGTTGTAGATCCTCACGGACGACTTTTCGAAGAGGCTTGCCATTTGCATCATGTAGCGTCTTGGACACGGGTGAGAATAGATTATCACGTTTCCACTCCAATTTCTTGATAGCGACACTTTTCTCTTCGTAGCGTTGCCGTGCAAAGACCCACAGCTCGATGTGTGTCCAAAGATGTCGTGAAATGTTCCCCGGCTTCTTCAAAAAATCCTTGGAGATCGGGAGTTTTGTAGATGAGTTCGGTGCCTCCGGTTGCTGTGCCATCGATGCAATGAATGAATCCTTGTTTTAGTTGGTGCTTAGCTTGATCGGCCTCACAATTGTCAATCCTTCTTGTGTTTGGAGCAATTGCGGTGCCCGAATTTTTGAATAAATGATCACCGAGCGAAGAACTTTTCAAGTCCAAAATCTCAATGGTTTTCAAAATATTCAGCAATCCGGGAGCAACAACGGAGCACTAAAAGAAAGCGGCTAAAGACGCGTTTCGGTCAAAAGACCCTCATCAGTTTCCCTAAAAGCGACATGGCGCCATGAATCTTGGTATACAACAATGGGTTCACAAAGAATATAAACCACACACATGTTCATCATGGATCACCGTTGACGCGGGGCTTCAATCCGGCTATGACTTTCAATCTATTCCACAAAGCAGCGCGACACTGTGCTAAAATATTCACACCACCCAATGGTACAGTGAACAAACGTGTCTGTGACAAAGAACGTGGAGCCAAACTGCGCCACGCATTTTTAACCATCAAAGGATCGATTCGTTGAAAGCCAGAAAATTGATACCTCAGCGCGTGCACGCGCTCCCCTGTCCTGGGGCGCTTCGCGCGCGGCTGCAAATAGATATCACGATCTGTCCAGGAAACGATCTGCTTAGAGATGAAAGGCATGGTGTAACCAATAGAAATCAGCCGCTTTCTTTTAGTGCTCCGTTGTTGCTCCCGGATTGGTGAATATTTTGAAAACCATTGAGATTTTGGACTTGAAAAGTTCTTCGCTCGGTGATCATTTATTCAAAAATTCGGGCACCGCAATTGCTCCAAACACAAGAAGGATTGACAATTGTGAGGCCGATCAAGCTAAGCACCAACTAAAACAATGCCCCTGTCTGGAGGAAGACAAAGTGGTGGCATTGGACTCACTGTTTGGGTGGTCGCTCCATGCCCCAGCGCTACGGCAGAGGATGTGGAGTCATTGGGGTCACCTCCTGGATGCCCTTGTGAACTTAGGCTGCTGTATGTATGCTGGACGGACACCAGCCTCCTCCATGAGAGCCACCAATTCATTGAGCATCGCAGGACCCCCATCATCCCTCCATGTGTTATCAATAACCCGCACTGCTGCATACACATGCCCACGGTGATTGTCTGTTACCTGCGGGCTGAAAGGGGTCCAACGCATCAACAGGTCACTGCAATCCTGCACGGGCACCCGCATGTTACTTGCGAAGTGGTGCCCTAGCGTGTTCGCTGCCACCAAGCTGTCCCCACTTAATGGTTCGTTGCGTTGCTCTCGCAGTCCTTGGCATGCAACGGTAAGACAACGCGCAACCCGATGGGTGGCGTGCATCGGAGCTTGGTCGAAGCGCTTTTGCCGTGTCAAGGTGAAATGGACTTGTGGTACAGGTTGCACAGGCGCTGGTGGGGCTACACTGTAAGGCAACAACGAGTGGAGCTGAGGTGCTCGGCTGCTTGACTCGACTGGCATCATGGGACAGGGCAACAAGTCACTAACAAGTGGTCTGGGCCCACCTGTTGCTTGAGGCCACACAAATGGGCCCAAGTCGTACCCAAGTCTTCTAACCTGGCGCTCATACAAATGCCCCAGCAAAGGGGTGGGACATGGGTCACCTGCTCCCAAACGCCCATTCACGCACCAAAGGTAGTGCACGCACCAATGAGCACCCGACTGTCTTCTGTTTGATGGCTTCACACTCATTGGCCACCCCCCCCCCCCCCAGTGCGCCCTGGCGGCCACCAACACGACCGATCTGCCGTGGCCCCCCCAGTGCTGTAGCAGCCTCACGATAGTGGACATAGTTGCCCCTATCGTGCAGGGTGGGTATGGCAAACCCATACTCGGTGTACATGAACCGACACAATGCCTCGTCACTATTGTGGACACCCCATCCAGAGCACTTGTTGCCATGCGGTTCCTCAACCGCCCGCAGAGGTCCGTTCCCACATCAGGGGTGGATTCCCATCCCAATTGTCCAATGGCCAACAACCGGCCATACTTCATTCTTGCCTCCTCCAATACGTTTTCCACCTGCCACTGAGGAGGCAGGTCCATTGCAGGGGTCGTGCACCACCACCGTTAGTGGTTTGGGTGACTCTCGTGGCTTGCAGGGCCCGCAACCTTGACCACTATGGGGCTCCCACAACTCAGGCGGGCTATCAAGTGCAGGCCCCTGGTACTCCAATTGCCACACAGGCTTCTGCTCAGGCTCACCGGCTGGTCCACAAGATGCCCTTGTGGGTGAGTTTGCGTCACTAGCGCTATGGCTCTAACCAGAAACAGAATTCCGTGGCTCAATGGCACGCAGGGGTTGGGACAAGGCTCGGTCGCTTAGCGCAAGAGCTAGGACCACAACAAATTGCTGTGGCTCAGTGGCACACAGTAATGACTGGAGTTGCAAGGGGACCGCAGCGAATAGGACAAGGGTCGGTTGCTAAGCGCGAGGGCTTGCACCGGAACCATCTGTTGTGGCTCAGTGGCATATAGTAATGTGCATAGCTGCCATTGGGCCAGCAGACTTCTGAGGCATACAACGCTAGGGTTGGGGACACAAAACAGAGACCTACACCTCAAAGGGTGTAGTGAGGCAAAAGAAACTACAGGAGGAATGGCATAGATAACTCCGTAGAATGGGCAAACACGTTCTACACTTGTCTAGAGGGCACCCCATGATTCCTAGGGCAGTCTAGACCCCCCTATGCTAGTCTAGAAGGCACACAATGATTCCTAAGTGTGTGTAGACCCTCGTAGGAATCATCGCGTGGGCCATGTACCAGTCTAAGAGGGCACAAGTATGGTGAGCATAACCTGGCATACCAGGAATACCTGGGAGTATACGGGTAAAAAAGGGGGTTTTGGGAGAAAGGGGTATGTGGCATGCACAGGTGGGTACGAATGTATAATGCACAATGCATGCATAGGTGGGTTGGGGAATACCTCCAGTTTGCCAATTGTGATGATCAATGTTGTGTTTGACATTACCCCATTTTGGGCTCTTGGGGTATACGGCCGTATAGTCAAGGCTCCAATACCTCAGTATACGGCCGTATACTCTGGAGTATACGGCCGTATACTTAGAGTATACGGCCGTATACTGGGGGTATTTGTTTGCACCACGTGGTTGTTTCAAGTTGAAAAATTCCATTGTTGTGCCTTTTGTGCCCTTCTTGTTGCATGCTTTGCCTTTGCCCAACAATTGCACACCACTTGAAACCAATCTAGGCTCATACTTCACTCAAGATTGCAATGTATGTCTCCATATGTGTCCATTCCAATCCATATTATGTTGCTTCTTGCTCTCCCAGGCCGTCTTTTTCTGCCACCATGACTGATGCGGGCACTCATGCCTTGTTGAAGAAGTGGGCCGATGCCGTAGCTCTCTGCACAGTGCACAGAGGTGTTTACAGCCCCGACAACACACGCACCGTGTCTTGGCCTTCTCTTGAGAATTGTGCTTGGTCCACCTTGGACACCCCTGTGGCTCTGGTGAAGCTAACGCACCCCGGCGTTGCCCAACCCCACAGCCTCACTGACCCTTTGTTGTCGTTGTTTGACAACAACCCTAATCTGCAAGCTATTGTGTTGCAGCTCCATGATTCGGATGCCCGCGCTGTCGTGGAGCATGTTAAAAAAAGTTGTGGGGGGCCCAATAGGGGGATGAGTTTGTATTTGGGGGAATGGGAGATGCAGGATGGCTCTCCGGGGATTCATGTCTCGGGGGACGTGGCCGCTGGCTGGCGCAAATGGGAGTGCAAGGCCCAGCAAGTGCAGCGGGGGCATCGGGAGGACACCGCCCCCCTCTACTCCCTCCACTCCCAATCGCCATGGTCCTGGCATGCCGATTTGGAGGGCCACACCCTCCCCACCTGGTACAAGGGTACTGGGATGCACCCCTCCCTTTTCTTCCCCCTCACCACCACCCCCCTTTTTGGTGTTGAACACCATCGTGTCTCCATCCCCGTTGACGTCGTCGATCATCGTCATGTCGACGACCTCAAGGATTTTCCCCAATGGGGCCATGCTTTCCAATCTGGCTTCATTTCTGTCAATTGGATGGACAAGCTTCAGGATGAGTATGGGGAACTTAGGGCAGATGCGGGGGTCAATATTTTTAATGAGGATTGGCCCGCCGAGACTCGTGCATGGGACAGTGACACCCGCCGCACATTGACTCCACCGGAGGGGGGTGCAATGTACAGTTTCGCAAGGGAGGTCCTCATACCCCACTTGGAGACTCATTTGGGTTGGAAGTGTCCGGTCGTGAATGTTACCACCACTATTGTGGTGAAGGCCGGCACAGTGGATGTGGAAAAAAACAGTGTTGGCACCGTGACATTACTCTGAGCTATGTTGCCGGCCCGGACCAACACCATGTTATTTGCTTGTTTCCGATGTTCTCCCCCACACCCGATGATGGTTGTGCTGGGGATTTTGTGGTTGCATCCCACACGGGCCTCCCGGACCCTTGGGTGGTGGCCCCAATGGCCCCATTGGACATCGGGGATGTGTGGTTGGGCAATGCACTGACTGTGCATCGCGGAGGTATTTGCCCTACCACAAACCCCCATCGGCCCCGTGTTTTTGGTTTCATTTCGGTTGGTACCTCCAGGTTCGACTACAACAACACTTGCCCTGTCGTTGGGCCGGCAAAGCGGCTGCATCCCCCGAAGGGTCTCAAGGCCCTCATGCCACTTGTGGTGCAGTTGGTTGTGAGGTGTTGTTGGATGTGAGTTATGCTACCACAGTTTTTTGTGTTACATGTGGGGCAGTGTGGTGCCTGTGCGGAGGGCACTTGGAATCAGGGTGAGACAATGACGCAACACAGTGGTGTTGCATGGGGTCGTTGTCCGTCCCCACTGCAGTTCTACATGACCGTCGATGGGGCTACGTTTTTTGCAGTTCATGAACATTTGTCCCCTAGCCCCCTTCGAGTTGGGGTTGAGGGTCACCCTTCATATGAGGAGTGCCCATTGCGGCAAATGCATGCTAACCCCTTGCCTTCTGTGGGCTCGGATGGCACTTTCCTTGCTTGTCCCCCCTGTTCATTGGTGGTTTCGCGGGGTTTGATTGGTGGTGTTGCTTTGGCTTCCACCGATACCACAATTGGCGGGGTTTTGCATTGGTTTGCACTTGGGCACAAGCACCACCTCCCGGATGTTGCAATGGCGGACAGCTACGGTTGGGTGAACTGGTGGCCATTCAAGACGGTTTCGAGAAAGAAGAAGTCGAAGCTGAAGCCCAAGGCAAAGTCAAGGAAGGGCAAGGAGAAGGCCGGAGAAGAAGATGAGGACGTGGAGGAGGAGGAAGAGGGGAAGCAAGAGCTATGGTGCATCTGCAATCAGGTATTTGTGGGATCCGGGCATGGGTTGAACTGTGTGGTTGTTATTCATTAAGTGTCGTTTATCTCAAAAGGTAGGGTCACTTGTGGGTTTTTTTGTTTGCCATGGTCTTGAAATACGGCCGTATACCTTGTGTATACGGCCGTATACCCACGGTATACGGCCGCATACTCCCAGTATACGGCCGTATACCGCGAGTATATGGCCGTATACCTGCCCACCCATTTCGAGTATACGGCCGTATACTCCGAGGTATACGGCCGTATACTCGGAGGTATACGGCCGTATACTCATAGTATTTGTTGCCAATTTCGATCTATTTTGCCTAGTTCTTTGTTAGAATTCCACCCTTTCTTCCCATTTAGGTCCAGTACGATCCCTGGCCACTGCGGAGCTTCACCGATTACGAGGTGGCCGAGCCCGAGGTGGAGTTGGTGGCGCCAAAGGCTGCCGCAGGGCAAGAGGTCTCCGGTCGGGAGTACATGAACCCCATTCCTGTGGGTCGGGGGGATGTTGCCAGTGCGCCCTCCGACCTGGCGTGCACCACTGGCAAGGACACGGGATACTATTCCCGATTGAATGTCCGTGCCAGTGGTGCACTTTACGACATTCGCCTGCCCATTAAGGTATTGGCGAATGTCGTAAAGGGGGGGGGGGCGGGTTGTGGAGGCCATTTGGGGGGCTGCGGTGTGGAGCAAGAGCTCCGGGAAGGTGCGGGTTTTTTTGAGCACCACGGGGGAAAAATGGAGCATTTCAGACTCCATTATGGTGCTCCAAAGTTTTGGGGGGGAGCCTGTCCCCGTGAAGCACTCCCTCGCCCTCCACGCCGAGTTGGCCTCGAGGGCGGGGAAACAGCTTGGGGGGAGGGGGCTGAAGCGGGCTCATGATGAGCCCGCTGAGCCAAGGACCACCCCTGCACCCACCCCCACCCGGAAGGCCCCCAAGCCTTCCGGGTCTGCTGCTGCTGCTGTTGCTGTTGGCTCGGGGGGGCTTGAGGGGTTTGGGGGGGTGGGGGGGATTGAAGCAGCTGCCCGCCGTGGCACATGCGAGGCCCTGGGGGACCTCGATGTGCCCAGCACCGCTGACATTGTCAGCGGTGTTGTGGCGGGCTTGGGGAAGTCCCGGCTGAACATCTCCCGAGACATCGGGGAGTTCAGCCGAACTTCCCCGACCCTCTTGAGGGAGGCCAATGCCTCCCTCAAGGAGGAGCTGAAGGTTGCCCATGCTGAGGGTGACGCCAAGGACAAGAGGATTGTGGACTTGGAGACCAGGTTGGCCGATGCCACCGCAGGTGCCCATGACTGGCACCTCAAGGCCAAGGAGTTGGAGACGCAACTCCAAGCGGCCAAGGCCAACGAGGAGTGGGCGAGGTCCATTGCGGCCCAAAGTGTCACACGGAGTGCACCCCCACCCCAAGGGAGTCAGGGCAGTGGGAGTCAGGGCAGTCAGTCCGCCTCCCCAGCACGTGGCCTGCCCCCAAAGCCGCAATGACTACCCCCATCCAACCCCGCCCTTGCAGCTTTATGCCGAGAGTTGGTGTACCGCAAGGTGCACATCTTGGGTGTACAAGTGCACAATGTGCAGTTTGGGGCTACAGGGACACGCAGGCAGGGGAAGGATTGGCGCTGTGCGCGCTTGTGCAGCGGCAATGAAAGGCAAAGGGAGCTAATTTGCCTTTCAAATGCACATGCGCATGCGAATTTTCCAAGGTGGTTCCATTGGACCACCATTCAAGTGGTACAATGCGATACTCCACAAAGAATGCCGGGCCATCGCCATATGAGGGATCCTTCTCCGCTTTCCGCCATATGCGTTGTCGGGGCACATAGTGGTGGGGAGGTCTGTGTTGAAACAGGTGGAGTGCTCCATAGTCCCATGCAAGGGACCCCGATGCGGTTGGATGTACATGGAGGTGGTGTTGTGGATGCGAAGGCCTACAAGGGCTGGCCGGGTGTGGTTTTCAACTCCAAAGCCCACCAAGGGCCTGCCCCATGGAGGGGGGAGCGCTATGGCATTGTTTTCTACAATGGGTGCAACACAGATTACCTCCCGGATGAGTCTGTTGATGAGTTATTGGCCTATGGCTTTCGTCCTTGGGGCCACTAGTGAGCACCGTATACTACTAGTATACGGCCGTATACCTCCGAGTATACGGCCGTATACCTGGAAGTATACGGCCGTATACTTGAAGTATACGGCGAAAGATTTGTGCTGAATCCTACATGCTGTGCGCCTGTTGCATGCGCCTGTACGCACGGTTCCATTGGGCAACTGGCCCACATATGCCTGGCACATGTTTCTGCAGCAATTATTGTTACAAATATGTTTACGAATGCCCATCCCAAGGAGAAGGGGCTCTGTTTGGAGAGTATTTTGATGAATTCCGATGAGGGCTTTGTTTGAAAGCACATCACTTTGGGGATCATTGATCACAATGGACATCCGCCTTGTGTATTGCTTGCCGTCGCCGGTTGAGGCCTCCGTTGTCTTCCCGTTGGTGGTTGGAGGGTATTTTGTCAAAAGGCTATTTTTTACCAAATGTTCGTCCCCCTCCTTCTACCGTCTTTGTTGGCCCCGCCTGATTAGAGCTCTACACTCCCTGGGGTAGCCTCACTTTGTTATCGAACGTCAGTGCATACATAGGTCCGAGTGGTGGAAATTCCCGATTTCGCACCGTGTCAGGTCTGATTTCACTGCAGCCCAGGGTCCTGTAGCACCTGCTGCTGCCCCCCCCCCCCCCCGCCCCCCAAGGGGCCTCGCTCAGCCAAGCTGAACGGGTGGAGGCCCCTGCCATCGATGGTCCACTGTTCAGAGTTCATGTCCTGAGGGTCAGGTATCACTCAGCCCTGCCACTCCTATGGCCCAGGGCTGTCCACAAACTGAGATCTAAACTGACACTTGTGCCAAGTATTCATCTGTTTGAAATTTTAAGACCGCTACCCAGCCTAAAACAGCTTTTCCGCCGGTGGCTCATGCGCCCACTCAGTGAATTTCTGTCTGCGTTGTACCATTTGTGGCCTGTTAATTACAAATGCGATGTAAATATTTGTTGCATGCTTGAATTGTTTTAATTTCAGCATTTCAAAACTGATGAGGGCTTTGTTTTAAAGCCGAAACACCTATTGTGGCACATCACTTTGGGGATCATTGATCACGATACACATCCGCCTTGTGTATTGCTTGCCGTCGCCGGTTGAGGCCTCCGTTGGCTTCCCGTTGGTGGTTGGACGGTATTTTGTCAAAAGGCTAAATTTTACCAAAAAAAAACACATGTAGGTATATGTCATGTGATATGATATGTTGTGCAATATGCATAAGTATGTATATTCAGTGTATATAACATGCAGAAGTGGATCACATTTGAGATGATTGCTTGGAGGTCGTAGACCCTCCTAGGAATAATCTCCCGGGCCCTCTACTAGTCTAGGAGGGCACGCGATGAATCCCAAGGGGGTGTAAATCCCCCTAGGAATCATCTTGTGGGCCCTATACTAGTCTAGCAGGGCACAAGATGATTCCTAAAGGGGTGTAGACCCTCCTGGAAATCGTTGTGTGGGCCACATACTAGTCTAGGAGGGCATGCGATGATTCCTCAGGGGGTGTAGACCCCCCTAGGAATCATCGCGTGGGCGCTATACTCGTTTGGGAGAGCAAACAATGTTTCCTCAAGGGGTGTAGACCCTCCTAGGAGTCATTGCATGGGTCATATACTAGTCTAAGAGGGCACACGATGATTCCTAGGGGGGTGTAGAGCCCGTTAGGAATCATCGCGTGGGCCCTATACTACCCTAGGAGGGCAAACCATGATTCCTCGGGAGGTGTAGACCCCACTAGAAATCATCGTGTGGGCCATATACTAGGCTAGAGGGCACGTGATGATTTCTAGGAGGGTGCACACCCTGCTAGGAATCATCGTGTGGGTCCTATACTACGCTGGGAGGGCACGCGATGATTCCTTGGGGAGTGTAGACCCCCCTAGGAATCATCGCATGGGCCCTATAGTGGTCTAGGAGGGGACGCGATGCTTCCTCAGGGGGTTCAGACCCCCTTAGGAATCATCGGATGGGGGCTATACTAGTCTAGGAGGGTACAAGATGAATCCTCAGGGGATGTAGACCCCACTAGGAATCATCGCGTAGGCCATATAATAGTCTAGAGGGCACGCGATGATTCCTAGGAGGGTGTAGACCCCCCTAGGAACCATCGCGTGGGTTCCATAGTACTCTAGGAGGGCATGCGTTGATTCCCAAGGGGGTGTAGACCCCCCTAGGATTCATCGTACGGGCCCTCTTGTAGTCTACGAGGGCATGCAGTGATTCCTAAGGGGGTGTAGACCCCCCTAGGAATCATCGCGTGGGCCATATACTAGTCTAGGAGGGCACACAATGATTACTTGGGGGCTGTAGACCCTCGTAGGAATCATCGCGTGGGCCATATACTAGCCTAGAGGGCACGCAATGATTCCCATGAGGGTGTAGACCCCCCTAGGAATCATCGTGTGGGCCATCTACTAGTCTAGAGGGCGAGCGATGATTCCTTGGGGGGTGCAGACCCTACTAGGAACCATCGCGCGGGCCCTATACTAGTCTAGGAGGGTACGCGATGATTCCTAAAGGGGTGTAGACCCCCGTAGGAATCATCGTGTGGGCCATATACTAGTCTATAAGGGCACGCGATGATTCCTATGGGCGTGTAGACCCCCCTAAGAATCGTGGCGTGGGCCCTATACTAGTCGAGAGGGCACGCAACGATTCCTCAGGGGGTGTAGACCCTCATAGGAATCGTCGCGTGGGCCCTATACTTGTCTAAGAGGGCACGCGATAATTCCTTGGGGGGTGTAGACCCCCCTTGAAATCATCGTGTGGGCCCTCTACTAGTCTAGGAGGGCACGCGAGATTCCTAAGGGGGTGTCCACCCCCCTAGGAATCATCGCGTGGGCCATGTACTAGTCTGAAGGGCAAGCAATGATTCGTTGGGGGCCGTACACCCTACTAGGAGCCTCGCGCGGGCCCTATACTCGTCTAGGAGGGCACACAGTGATTCCTAAGGGCGTATAGACCCCTGTAGAAATCATCGTGTGGGCCATACACTAGTGTAGGAGGGCACACGATGATTCCTAAGGGGGTGTAGACCCCCCTAGGAACCATCGCGTGGGCACTATACCATTCTAGAAGGGCACGCGATGATTCCTAAGGGGGTGTAGACCCCCCTAGAAATCATCGTGCGGGCCTCATACTGATCTAGAGGGCACGCGATGATTCCCAAGGGGGTGTAGACCCTCCTAGGAATCATCGCGTGGGCCATATAGTAGTCTAAGAGGGCAGGCGATGTTTCCTAAGGGCGTGTAGAACCCCCTAGGAATCATCGCGCGGGCCCTATACTAGTCTAGGAGGGCACGCGATGATTCCCAAAGGGGTGTAGACCCCCGTAAGAATCATTGTGAGGGCCATATACTAATCTAAAAGGGCACGCAATGATTCCTATGGGGGTGTAGACCCCCCTAAGAATCATCGTGTGTGCCCTATACTAGTCTAGAGGGCACCCGATGATTCCTAAGGGGGTGTAGACCCTCCTACCAATCATCGCATGCGCCATGTACTAGTCTAAGAGGCCACACGATGATTCCTAAGGGGGTGTAGAGCCCCCATGGAATCATACCGTGGGCCCTATACTAGTCTAATGGGGCACGCAACGATTCCTTGGGGGGTGTAGACCCCCCTAGGAAACGTCGCATGGGCCCTATAGTGTTCTTGGAGGGGACGCGATGCTTCCTAAGGGGGTGTAGACCCCCTTAGGAATCATCGGGTGGGCGCTATATTAGTTTAGGAGGGTACAAAATGAATCCTCAGGGGCCATAGACCCCACTAGGAATCATCGCGTGGGCCATATAATAGTCTAGAGGGCACGCGATGATTCCTACTCTGGTATATGACCCACGCGATGATTCCTAGGGGGGTCTACACCCCCAAAGCAATCATTTGGTGCCTTCTACACTAGTATATGGCCCACGTGATGATGCCTAGCGGGGGTGTGGAGCCACTTAGGAATCATCACGTGCCCTCCTAGAGTAGTATAGGGCCCACCCGAGGATTCCTAGGAGGTTCTACACCACCTTAGGAATCATGCTGTGCCCTCTTAGACGAGTACAGGGCCCACACGATGATTCCTAGGGGGGTCTACAAACCCTTAGGAATCATCGCGTCCCCTCCTAGACTAGTATAGGGCCACGCGATAACTGCTAGGAGGGTCTACAGCCCCCAACGAATCATCGCGTGCCCTCCTAGAGTAGTATAGGGCCCCTGCAATGAATTCTAGGAGGGTCTACACCCCGCGACGAATCATCGCGTGCATTCCTAGACCAGTATAGGGCCCACACGATGATTCCAACGGGGGTTTACACCCCCGTAGGAATCATCGCGTGCCCTCCTAGACTAGTATATGACCAACGCGATGATTCCTAGGGGGGTCTACACCCCCAAAGGAAACATCGAGTGCCCTCTTAGACTAGTATAGGGCCCACCGGATGATTCCTAGGGTGGTCTACACCCATTTGGGAATCATGGCGTGCCCTCCGGAGTAGTATACAGCCCACACGATTGTTCCTAGCAGGGTCTACACCCTGTTAGGAATCATCGTGTGCCCTCCTAGACTAGTATATGGCCCACACGATGATTCCTAGGGGTGCTAAACCCTTAAAAAATCATCACGTGCCCTCGTGGACTATTATTGGACCCACGCGATGATTGCTAGGGGGTTCCACACCCCCTTAGGAATCATCGTGTGCCCTATTAGACTAGTATAGGGCCCACACGATGATTCCCTGGGGGCTCTACACCCCCTTAGGAATCATCGCGTGGCCTCTTAGACTACTATATGGCCCATGTGATGATTCCTAGGAGGGTCTACACCCCCTTGGGAATCATCGCGTGCCCTCTAGATCAGTATAAGGCCCGCACGATGATTTCTAGGGGGGTCTCCACATCCTTAGGGATCATCGCGTGCCCTTCTAGAATGGTATAGTGCCCACGCGATAATTCCTAGGGGGGTCTACACCCCCTTAGGAATCAATGTGTGCCCTCCTACACTAGTGTATGGCCCACACGATGCTTCCTACGGGGGTCTACACCCCTTTGGGAATCATCGTGTGCCCTCCTAGACTAGTATAGGGCCCGCGCGATGATTCCTAGGGGGTTCTACACGCCCTTAGGAATCATCGCCTGCCCTCTTAGACTACTATATGGCCCACACGATGATTCCTAGGAGGGTCTACACCCCCTTGGGAATCATCGCGTGCCCTCTAGATCAGTATAAGGCCCGCACGATGATTTCTAGGGGGGTCTACACCCCCTTAGGAATCATCGCGTGCCCTTCTAGAATGGTATAGTGCCCACGCGATCATTCCTAGGGGGGTCTACACCCCCTTAGGAATCATCGTGTGCCCTCCTACACTAGTGTATGGCCCACACGATGATTTCTACGGGGGTCTATACCCCCTTAGGAATCATTGCGTGCCCTCCTAGACTAGTATAGGGCCCGCGCGAGGCTCCTAGTAGGGTGTACACCCCCCAACGAATCATCGCTTGCCCTTCAGACTAGTACATGGCCCACCCGATGATTCCTAGGGGGTTGGACACCCCCTTAGGAATCGCGCGTGCCCTCCTAGACTAGTACAGGGCCCACACGATGATTTCAACGGGGGTCTACACCCCCTTAGGAATTATCGCGTGCCCTCTTAGACAAGTATAGGGCCCACGCGATGATTCCTATGAGGGTCTACACCCCCTGAGGAATCGTTGCGTGCCCTCTCGACTAGTATAGGGCCCACGCCACGATGCTTAGGGGGGTCTACACCCCCATAAGAATTATCGTGTGCCCTTATAGACTAGTATATGGCCCACGCGATGATTCCTACGAGGGTCTACAGCCCCCAAGTAATCATCTTGTGCCCTCCTAGACTAGTATATGGCCCACACGATGATTCCTAGGGGGGTCCACACCCCCTTAGGAATCACTGCATGCCCTCCTAGACTACTATAGGGCCCATCAATGATTCCTAGGGGGGTCTACACCCCCTTGGGAATCATCGCATGCCCTCCTAGCGTAAGAGGGCAATAAATACTAACAGGGTGTAGAGGCTCCTAGGAATCATAGTGTGGGCCGTATACTAGTCTAGAGGGCACACAATGATTCCCAAGGGTGTGTAGACCCCTACGAATCATCGTGTGGGCCCCATACTACTCTAAGAGAGCACGGGATGATTCCTCAGGCGGTGTGGACCCTCCTAGGAATCATCGTGTGGGCCCTATACTAGTCTAGGAGGGCACACGATGATTCCTAAGGGGGTGTAGACCCCCCTAGGAATCATCGCGTGGGCCCTATACTAGTCTAGGAGGGCACACCATGACTCCTTGGGGGGTGTAGACCCTCCTAGGAATCATCCCGTGGGCCCTATACTAGTCTAGGAGGGCACGCGATGATTCCTAAAGGGGTGTAGCCCCCACTAGGAATCATCGCATGGGCCACATAGTAGGCTAGAGGGCACGCGATGATTCCTAAGGGGGTGAAGATCCCCCTAGGAATCATCGTGTGGGCCGTGTACTAGTCTAGGAGGGCACGCGATGATTCCTAAGGGGGTGTAGGCCCCCTTGAAATCATCGCGTAGGCCCTGTACTAGTCTAAGAGGGCACACAATGATTCCTGAAAGGTGTGTACACTCCCCTTGAAATCATCCCGTGGGCCCCGTACTAGTGTGGGAGGGCACATGATGAATTCCCAAGGGGGTGTAGACTCCTTTGAAATCATCCCGTGGGCCCTATACTAGTCTAGGAGGGCACGCGATGATTCCTAAGGGGGTGTAGACGCTCCTAGGAATCATCACGTGCGTCACATACTAGTCTAGGAGGGCACGTGATGATTCCCAAGGCGGTGTAGACCCCCCTAGGAATCATCCCGTGGGCCCTATACTAGTCTAAGAGGGCACACGATGATTCCTTGGGGGGTGTAGACCCCACTACGATTTATCGCGTGGGTCATATACCAATCTAGGGGGCACGCGATGATTCCTTGGGGGTTGCAAACTCTCCTAGGAATCATCTCCCGGGACCTCTACTAGTCTAGGAGGGCACTCGATGAATCCCAAGGGGGTGTAGACCCCCCTAGGAATCATCCCGTGGGCCCTATATTAGTCTAAGAGGGCACACGATGATTTCTTGGGGGCTGCAGACGCCCCTAGGAATCATCGCGTGAGTCATATACTAGTCTAGAGGGCAAGCGATGATTTCCAAGGGCCCGTAGACCCCCCTAGGAATCATCGTGTGGGCCCTATACCCGTCTAGGAGGGCACACGATGATTCCTAAGGGGGTGTAGACCCCCGTAGGAATCATCGTGTGCGTCATATACTAGTCTAGAGGTCACACGATGACTCCTAACGGGGTGTAGACCCCCCTAGGAATCATCGTGTGGGCCGTATACTAGTCTAGAGGGCAAACGATGGTTCCCAAGGGCGTGTAGACCCTCCTAGGAATCATCGCGTAGGTCCTATACTACTCTAGGAGGGCACGCGATGATTCCTAAGGGGGTGTAGACCCCCCTAGGAGTCATCGGATGCGCAATATACTAGTCTAGAGGGCACGGGACGATTCCTAAAGGGGTGTAGACCCCCCATAGGAATCATCGTGTGGGCCCTAGACTATTCTAAGAGGGCACGCGATGATTCCTAAGGGGGTGTAGACCCCCCTAGGAATCATCGTGTGGGCCCTATACTAGTTTAGAGGGCAAACGATGATTCCCAAGGGCGTGTAGACCCCCCTAGGAATGATCGCCTGGGCCCTATACTAGTCTAGGAGGGCAGGCGATGAGTCCTAAGGGGGTGTAGACCCCCCTAGGAATCATCGCGTGGGCCCTATACTAGTCTAGGAGGAAACGCGATGATTCCTTGGGGGGTGTAGACCCTCCTAGGAATCATCGTGTGCGTCATGTACTAGTCTAGAGGGCACGCGATGATTCCTTGGCCTCATTCCAGGTTTTCAAACGCTCCCCTCCGCCCCTTGAAGCTGGGATTGTAGCGAATGCAGAATTGAGGAGTTGTATGGAGTTCAGTATTTACAATCAGAGGTGCATAAGTGCTGGCTCTGTGGCGGCTTGCTCTGCTTGCGAACTATTCCGTCCTGCTGCCTCCCCCCACTTGTCCGCTTGTACCCTTGCTAAACCTAAAATGTCAAACAACAGGTAGGGCCCGGGAAGGCAGGTCCTAAATTGTTTATGCTCTCATCGTGCTCTCATCTTCCTGGCAAAACACGTATATTTGCCTTGGGCGACAAGATACCCTGAGCTGCGCCCGTGGGAAAATAGGCGGCTAGTTTCCACTAATACTCCCTGACTGAGGGGAGAGTCATCAACAACGTGTAAAGAAACTGTGTCGCATCCGTTGAAATGGGGTCACTTGCATGGAATAAGGTCTGTGGAAAGTGCCTCAACACTTCTGGCATCCCTGCAAACTAGATGTAAAAATAAATCCCGGATCTGCCGGCGGATGTGCGCAGTGGCCAGCGCCCTGCTGCAGTGGGTACCATAAAAATGGCCTCTCGATTGAAAGCGTGCATCTGGTCTTCTCTTTTCGGAGTCTAATGGATGCACATATTTTCACAAAGACGTTGTTTAAGCATCCACTACATGGCGACCATCAACAAAAACACCTCCTCATTGCGACATTGATTCTGGTGTGCCGAGCGTTGTGACGATTTCAACCATCATGCGGGATGGTCCCTGGATGTGTTGCCTGATCCACACTTGTTGGTTTTGAGGCCACTAGAACGCGTGATGGGTGAAGTTGAGGAACCCCAGGGCCTCATCTTCAACCTCCTGCAATTGTTTGAGTGCTTGCACTTTGAATCGCTGGCGTGTTGCTTGTGGTGTGGGCGCACTGGGCGGCCTCGGCCGTTCAAGCTGTTGTCATCTCCCACGTTTTGTGTGCCATGCTCCCCGCGTCATGACGCTGGGGTGTGCTCCCGTGACCGGACACAGGCCAATGTGGTTGCAACAATCTAAGTGCAAAGAGACAAAGGGGACCACACGGGATCGCATTGTGTCTCACTGGGTGATGTGGGGGCCTAGCTAGGAGTTATGGCGAAGACCGTCGACTCTCCAGCTTAGCTCTCTTCTTCCCGGCTTTACAGATATCACTGGCATCAGTGCTGCACTCATCTGAGTCGACAAAGAGGCATCATTCTACCGCATCATGGGGCTCAGTGTCCGGTAGGGCTGATGCGCGCATGAACATTGGTCGTGACGTTGGCAATAAGGCCTCTTTATTTCCAAAGGGGAGGCATGAGTCGGACATCGGTTCCAGTCCTAACGCCCTCCAAACCGCCAAGGGGGAGGGGGTCGCATAGGGGGGGGGGGGGTGAGCCCAACAGTGAACTTACCACAGAGTGCGGTGTTGAAAAGTCATCTGTTTTGTGGTCGTCCGAGCTGGCCTACGAAGGTGTGTTGAATAGAGTCACGGCCACGGTTCTTTCCATATCGGAATTGCAGAAGGAAATTGCGTAAGTCCCTTGACGGGGGTTGCCGGGCTTGGTGTGTGGGAAACCTTCTGTTTGTCTGGGGAAGGATACCTGGGGAGAGGGTGGTCTTGCCTCCCATTCTCGGCTAGAGCGTCTGCCCTTTCCTTTCGTGATATGCCCTGGTGCGATGGGGACCAAGCCCACCTAATTACGTGCTGCGCCCTGGCAACGACGAGCAGCAGCGCTTCCCAGAGGTTTGAGTTGAGCACGGGACCTGTGGGCAAACACTCTTGCAGTCGCCGCCAAGTATAGGCCTTGCCGGCCACACCCTCGAGCACATAGGTAGAGTCCCCGAAAATTACTGTCTTTTGTGAGCCTTTCACAACTGCCGAAATTGCTCCTTTGAGCTGCGCCCGGTCGCTAGTTTGCTTTTGGACTCTGTCCAGGGAGGAGGAAAATTCCGAGTGCCCCTGCTGGCAGCTGCCAAAACCCCCCACCCAACCGGCCTTGGGGTAGTGTTTGGCTGAGCCATCAAAGTGAAAAATGTGCAATCC
The DNA here is from genome assembly GCA_964036045.1 of Eutreptiella sp. 'Long Island Sound 2002'. NCBI lineage: Eukaryota > Euglenozoa > Euglenophyceae > Eutreptiales > Eutreptiaceae > Eutreptiella > Eutreptiella sp. 'Long Island Sound 2002'. The sequence continues at coordinate 90,106,037 of OZ038381.1, forward strand.
CTCAGCAAGGTAAACTTGTTGGATGGCAATGACTTGCTGTGCCGCTGTCGCTTTACGCCCATTGCGTTTTTGCTGTTTAGGATTGTTGTGCAAGGTTGAGGGTGCGTCATGCACTCCACGGGTGCGCCAATTGATGTGCACTGCCTTAAAAATACCCTCTTGTATGAAATGCATGAGCGAGTTCAAAAACTTGTGGACGCCACCACAGTGACCTTTCAATGGTTGCAAGATAGGTAACGTTTTCACCTCGTGGAGCTAGCGGTGGACATATTGTTCAAATGTGGCTTCGTTGTTCGGTGCAGCCGAGCAGCGCGTTGCCTAGGGCTGCCCAAAGGATAGGCCCTGGTGTGGTGTTGAACGTGTGTTCCAGTGGGAAGTGCATCCAACGCCCCGTTTTACCATTCACCCTCCACTCCCCAAAGCACTCCACCATGAATATGTGCGTGCGTGCATGTAATGCATAGTTGTGCAAAGCGTGGCACACAGTCTCCCGCGCCCCGCACATGGGGCGCACAGAGGTTTTTAGCCAAGGTTCGAGGCGGTGCCGTACCTTTAGTTTGTGCCACATGCACGGATGTACAAAGTCTTTTAAGCTGGGGTGTAGGTTGGCAGGCCAGAAGGCCTTCCAATCTTCAGACTTCGCGTGGTGGTGTACCTGGCCATACAGCACGTGTCAACCAATCGTTTATACGCAACGCCCGATACTGTCGTAATGCGTGCCGGTCAATGGGTAGCCACGAGTGTGGGATGAATTTGTGCATGTGTGGCTGTAACTCTAAGTCAGATCTTTTAACGGAAGGGCCAACTTGATTTTGGTGCCCTTGCGCGCTAGGAAATATGGTTTATAACTGTGTGCGAGGTAACCCGCTTCTTTCATGGGGACGGGCCTCATTGCGTCACCCCGAGGACCTTGTGGTGGGTGGGGATCCCATAATGAGTGTAGAATTTAACGAATGTCTGCATTACTTAAAATCGGTATAATTGTGGGAGAGGACAGTGTAGCCACTGCTGCTATCCCCCCTTTGACCGCAAGCCATTTTTGGGGCAAGGGTACCAAGTACCCTCCTTGGTCCCTGTGTTGGGAAAGTTGATGCGTTGTGATTCCTCAACTATCAAAACAGAAGAGTATGCTGTAAACACCGTTAAGGGCCAAGACCACGGACCGATCGGCAACGTGACCCCGAACCGTCAGTCATAGCGTGGGGAGGATCAATGTTTTCAGAAGTGTGATTTTCTCCGGTATGGATAGCGCGACGGTGGCTGCAATTCGCGCTCTGCAGCACGCTTGTCGCAGGGAACCCACAAAGGCTTCTTTCACTGGCACGTGCCCCATCTGCACTCCAAGATACCGGACTTTTGTTTCGTGCTGTAGGCCCGAATCTTGCATGAATTGTAGAGTCTCCGGGTGTAACGTACCCTTTGTGACATACGCCGACGGGCCTATGTTTTGTGGTGGGCCACCGACTGCTGAAAAACGCTGTAGCTCAAGGAAAAGTTGTTATAGCTGTTGTTTGGCGGCCTTCTGACCAAACATGATGAGGAAAGCATCTACATAGAGGTACAATCCTATTTTAACACGCAGCTGCCGGAATGGGTTACTGATGATTGCTGCGCAAAACGAGAAGTTTTGGGCTGAAAACGGGTCACCCTGACCAATGCTTACTTCCTGATAGAAGATCACCTCCCTCATGGCCGCACTGCCCACCAGGAAGTGATATTGTGATCGTAGCGAAGAGATGACTAAGCTCACAAAAGTGGGGGGGAAAGAAAAGAACGTGAGAGCTACTCTGATAAAATTATGCGAGAGCGTGGGGAACACTTTAAGGGAGTCGATGGTGAGAAGCATCATGGACTCTGCTGTGTCCCATTCCCCTCTGACTCCCCAAATATGATGCTCCATTTGTTTGTGTTTGATGCATCCTACTTGTTGGGGGGGGGGGGTGATGTGGCGCAGAATGTCTTTTGCCTAGATGAGTAGGGCTATCATGAACCACTTCTTTTTTAATGGCTGGAGTGCAATGGGACGCAATTTCTCAACCGTGGAACCCCCTGCTGTTTTTGGGATGCACCTGATCACGCCTTTGTTCCAGGTCTGGGAAATTTCCATGTTCCTGTGCATGCTGCAGGATTTCTAGCATACGTACAGAGAAGAATTCATGAAATTCTTGGTATATCTTTAGGTCAAATCCATCAATGCCTGGAGAGGCTCCTAGGACTTGCCTCTTGAGCGCCCCCTGAACCAGTTCCATAGACAATGGTGTGAAAAGTGCTGGGGCCATCCTTTTCAACGATGTTGGAATCCGGAGGGAATGCATGTATTCGGCACATTGAGCCGGGGTTTGGCCCCCTTCCTTGGAGATGCCACACCAATGGTAGTCCCCACAGATTAGCAAACCCAGAGAAACAGAACTGGCCATGCTCGCCCGCCTGGAGCTTTATGATGCATGGCAAGAAGTCCATTACCACCGAGAGACACAGGAAGTACCCCCTGGGTACACGTACGGGTACAATGTGCACAAAAGGCCCCAGCAACACGGACTGCGGAAGTGAGATTCTGATTGGGACGTGGTTTGTCCTGATGACCCCCACGGGTGAGCCCTGCCACGTGTTGCAGCGCAAGCTGGGTCATGCATTGGAGGCTGTTGGCCCACCCCATGCTGATTACATGGTAGCCGAGGATCGCCAACGGACCTTGTACAATGGGGCGCGGCAATGGAAGGAAATGCAAAAGGGTGTGCAAGACCATGTGCCTCATAAACTTAGTGGTTTGCAACTCATCCCCACAAGTCATCCCATCAGGTGGTCGCAGACAAATGCACGGCGCAACACTGCTTTTTTGGCCAATGTCCCCTGGGTGGCAAGGCATTTGGATTTGAAGGTGCAGCATTCCACCAAAGAGGAGGATGTGTGGGAGGACAGCCATGATGCCAGTTTGCTTGCATGGGGGGTGGTTTATGGGGACATTCTGCATGGCATGCAGTGTTTTAACAATATGGCACAACTGTGCGCGCCCGCTGGTGCACATTTGGCCATTGCCACAGATATGCCACGGGCACGCTTGCAGAAGGCGGCTCGAGAGCAGGGTCCAGGCTGGTTGCAGTTCAAGGAGCAAATCGTGGTAGGTGCATGGCATGGTATGCAGCTGGTCCAGTTTGATTCAGGTGGGCAGAAGTGTGCAGCATCCCCTCCTTTTCCGAGCGTCGAGGCACGTGTAGTCACTAATGTGTTGCTTGCGGGCATCAAGGAGGGGCAGGATTGCGTAGTGTTGTTGGACCATGGCCCGTTGCCGGCTTTGCCGGTCAGTGAGCGTGCCACGTATGGCGTACAGCACCTGCGTCAATTCATGGCTTCACACCAAGATGAGTTGAGTGCAACGCATGTGAACTGCGACCGTGCCTTGGCAGAGTGGGCAGGCCTTAAGGAGCACATGGTACAACAGTTTGCAAATGTGTAAATGTCCAAGATGTGGGAGGCCTTGGCGCCTGAAAAGGCGCATGCACAATGGGTGAATGCGTGGTGTATTCTTGCGTTGTTGCGAACATATTGCCCTGCTGAAGCTGCCGTAGAGCGTGTCATCTTGTTGTGTGGGAGGTTCAGTAGTAGTATGCAGGACATTGTGGAGACACATGTCCTTAGCATGTGCATGGCATTGCATTCCAACTTGCCCCCTGTACAGCAATGGGCAAAGGGACAAGGCGCTGTAGTGGCACGCCACCTGGTTGCCCGTGCACATTTTGATCTGCGCCCAAGACAGAGGTTTTCACAGCAGGTAAATGCACCGGAATCTGTGGAAGCTACAATGCTTCAATGTCTGCGAGGTAATGAAGCAGTGGTTGATGATGGTGACATCCTGCCCTTCTTTGGGGGGCCGGGTACACCAATGACCTCAATAGCGCCCTCAGGAAAGGGTACAGAACGGCACAGGGCAGATGTGGTCACCGTTGTTGCACTAGATGGTACCCGTGACTCACATGCTGGCAATCATGACTTCATCACCATTCGTAGACGTATGCAGTGTGCCACATGCAGGCAGGTGGTTCACATCTGGTGCAACACATGTCTGGTGTGCTATGCATGCTTTTCTGCAGGTCTACATCCTTGTACAGAGGTGGTGGTGAATGTTGCAGATGATGTCTGTGAGGAAGGTGAGAACAACAGTGCAGACGAATCGGCAACGCCACGTAAGACACACAAGGGGCGTCGTGTCGCCAGGATGCAAGCAAAGTTAGTGATGGCAGCCCGAAATGGCAAGCTGCGCGACTGGACAAGGGCGGCGTTGTCACACTGTCTCGGTGTGCTTGGTGTGAAAGTACCAAGTGGTAGCAATCGTCGACAAATAAGTGACCTTGCTATGCTGCATGTGTTGCCTTTGTTGGCACAGTGGGATGCCTTTGTGCCGGATACAGACCGTGTTACCCGTTCTGCAGCACCGCCAAACAGCTCCCCACCCTCTTGTAAATCAACTAGCAGAGGTTGTTAGATCAAAGCCAGGCAGGCGTATATATGGGGAAAACGCTGGATACCCCCCCATTTTGGGCCTTTTTGGGTCTATTCGCGTACCCTACCCCAAGGGTGTGAATTGTTAGTTGAACCCCTTTTAAAATCATTATTTTGTCCAATAAACGCATCCCCCAACGAGTTTTTGGTCCGGACCCCCCCCCCCAGACCCCCCCCCACTTGAAACCCATCTTTTTGGGGATTTGAGGGAGGGGGGTGCGGGGGGGTCAAAAATGTCAAAAAAATGACCCCCCCCCCTGTTGTTGGGTCGAAAATCATGAATCTTTTGGTTTTTTGCGATTTCCAGCCGAAAAAGTATTTCCGGGTCCCGACTCCAAGGGGTTTGAATGGGGCGGAGTGGGACGAGCGCTTATGCAGTTTATGCACTTTTTAGCCGTTTTTGCTATGTTGACGGTTTTGGTGGCCTAGGTGACCTTGTCTTAGGCCACGCTAACTACCCGCCCCTTACGACCCAAACATATGCAGTTTGTTGCCTTTTATGTTCTTGTTTTTGTGCCTATGTTTTCCATGTGTCGCCTGTATTGTAATAGGTGGTGATGAATAGCTGTACATTTATTGCGTGTACTATGCATACACACTTTGACACTCAAATTCATTGTCTCTATTTGCCAATTTGCCAAGACCTGGGCGAAATTTCCCCCAGCGCCCCCGGATAGCAAAAAAGTTATACATATTTTGATGTCTTGATGACCTCGGGCGAAATTTCGCCCAACTCCGCCTGTTCTGCAAAATACATAGCTTAAAAACACCAATCAGTGATCCTGGGCGAAATTTCCCCCAGCCCCCCCGGATAGCAAAAAAGTTATACATATTTTGATGTCTTGATGACCTCGGGCGAAATTTCGCCCAACTCCGCCTGTTCTGCAAAATACATAGCTTAAAAACACCAATCAGTGATCCTGGGCGAAATTTCCTCCAGCCCCCCCCCCCCCCTGTTGCTTATTTCCTTGTGCCGTGCATGATATGTTGCCTTTTGCCTGCCTGTCGCTTAGGCCCACCAGTCGATAAAGTTGAACCTGGGCGAAATTTCTTCCAGCTTGCCTTGACACCCCTTACCCACAGGGTGGTACCTCTGTTGGGTTCTGTTCAATGACTCTTAGGGTTGCTTCTGCCAATGTGGCTGTGAGACATGATTGATGTGCGCTTTCTTCAAACAGCCGTGGGGGGTACTCGCGTTTGTACCCCGAAGGCTCTCATTCGGGTGGCATTGAACAAATGGAGGACATTCCCGCTGCTGCAGTTGGCACTGGATTTGCGTCACAATAGAAAGACTAGACGTAATGTTGGGCATGTGCGGGCTGCCTTCAGTTCTAGTCGTGTACCAAGATGGTTGTTGGTCCTGCAGAAGCAAGTTTTCTCAGTGTATAACATTGTGCGAGTGCTGACATATCCCCGTGCTAAGAGAGCCACTGGAGCCTCATATCGCGGTACAATGACCCAGTCCATCCGCCGTAAGCTGGCAATGGCAAGGGAATGCACTATGAGTTCCCCTACTATCTCGGCCCAGGCCAGTGTTCAAGCTTCACACCTGTGGGATTCATTTGAGAGACAGCAAATTACACTGTGCTTCGACAATTACCGTCGCTACATCAATGGGGTCGACTCCCATAGCCCTGATAAGACTTTGAATGTGACTGCTGTTGGTGTGTTGCACACTACTGCGCTGCCCTAGTACCACAGTCTGCCCGGTTTGGATGCTGTTGCACAATGTATACCCGGGGTCGTCGACAACCTATTTCGTTGTGTTGGGTTGATGTTGCCTATTTTGCGGACCTGGGTTCGTGCACCTCTGGACTATGCTCGCAATGCTGTGGTATCCCTCAACCGGAGGCCCGTTCTGTTATCACACCTGAAATGGGGAAGTCATGTTGAGGTACTGGAGTTTGTCATGGGGCTAGAATGCTTGCAGGTGAAGACGAGACGGACGGTGCCATTTCTAATTGACATGAAGTTCTGTTACGCACTCCTGAAAATGTCGTTCGGAGCAAGCTATGCCCCCTTGCACGTAGACCAGTTCCTGTTGGGACACCCCTTGCTTTACGGTGTCTGGCACCCATATAAGTATTCTGTGGAAATAACCTACAAGGCATTTGCCCCTATTATTAAATTTCTTGAGCAGGGTTGGGACCTGAAGGCTGGAGCTGTGGTGCCCAGGAAAGTCAAACTGCGTCACATGGAAAAAACCTTTGTTGGTTTGTCCCTGGCTACAGCTGCTAACAAAGCACGGCTTGATAGTACTACCCAGGTCCTTATGGGTAATCTTGCTGGGTTGTCTAATGTTCAAAGACTGGGTCTGAAATGTCTGTTAGCCCCAAAGGCCCTGTTGTATTCACACTGCCCAGCACTTCTGGCACTAGGGGTTCTTGTGCGTGAATGTAACTGGAACGGTCGCTCTCTGAATTCCAGTGCAGCGGCAAAAGAATGCATTGGAATGAGTACTGTCTTGATGATGAATATCATATCCCCTGAAAAGTCGCTGGGCACTAAATACCTGCGTACCAATACTGTTGCACTGCTTTTCTGGTCCGGCTGACACACCCGGGCACTTGGCTGCCTATTTTCTGAGGAGTACGGCGAGGTAATGCTTAGTCGCCTACTCATGCGGTCAAGGGAGGTTGGTAATGCCCAGTCGGTGCAGCAGACAACTGATTTTTTTTTAACTCTCCCCCCTACACTTCCCGGAGAGGAAAAATGCCAGGGTGTCCTGACGCAGAAGTCTGTGGACAAGTACACAAAGCACGTGCGTTCGTTCATTCAGAACATCTCACATCCTTGGTTCCCCATTGCTGTTTCGGAAGAGGATAAGTATGTGGTCAAACGTCTTGATGAAGCCCCCCGCATCCAACTTCCGGGAGTGTTGTCGCGTACAAGGGTCACAGAGCGGCAATTTTTGAGCCTTGTGCGGCATAGCATACGGTGTTAGATTCCCAAGACCAAAATACCCAATGGTGTTGAGGATTTTCTGAATGCATACAGTCAGAACCGCTCCAATGTTGATCGGAGGCAACGAAGTGCACACTACCAGATATCAACACAGCCTCACAACGAGCTGCAAAACCAGCCGCCAAACCCCCAGCGCGCGGTGTGCCGGTAGTCGTCCCCCCCCCCCCCCTCCCAGACCCCCAAAACCCCTCGCCCTCCACCCCATGCGTGCTGTTGTACCGGTGGTAGATGATTTCAATCATGTTGAGAGTGGCAGTGAGGGCCCACAAGAGGTGCGTAGTGACTCGTCCCTGGAAGTGCTGGATGAGGAAGAGGAGTTGGGACGGAGTACACAGGGTTGGGACCGATTTCCGTGCTTTGTTTGCTATTGTGCTTCCGGCTGGGCGAAATTTCGCCCAGGCGCCCGACTTTCATGATTTTCAGCCTGTTATTATTTGTTCCTACCAAAGCCAGTCACTGTGAATTTGCCATCCTTCGGCACTGTCTTATCCCTGTTGGACAGCAGTTTGTGTTTTTGAACCTGGGTTCTATAAATTTGATCTGATTTGGCTAATATCTCTGTCTGAGCACCTGGATATCACCATGTCTGCACTGTGCACCTGCTGCTTTGTTACCAACCAAGCAATGTCCTCCATGGAAATCTCTCAAAATGTTGGTGCACCGCCCGAAAACCTGGCCAATGATGAAGATGATCTCAGTGGAAGTGAGGGAACTCCTGCTGTTGAAGCCCGTGCACCAGAACCACAGCCCAAACCGGCCGCCAAACCAAAGCCAAACCGAAGCCAAAGCCCAAACCGAAAGGAAAGGCAGACATCAGATTACCTCACTTCCACAGAACGCATTCGTGTCCGATGGGATCACATCCTGATTGATAGAGATCGCTCTGAAGGTCAGGTTCGTGGGCTGAGCCCCGACCGAGTCCACGCCTGCTATGATGATTTATTACGGGCACCACCTCCTGATTGTATTGATGATTTACTGCTGGTACCTGGGGTGCGTATGTTCTGCCCTGTCTCGTTCCGGTTTTACTAGATCTTCGGTGCCATTTGATTTTACTCTGTACTACTTGTCACCTCATGTACAGCTGGGTTTTGGTATGCCATTGGGGGCCAGCACATCTACATGGCTGCTATGCAACATCGCAAGGAAAAGGATGCCAAAAATCGCCCCCTGCCTACATGGACCAGAGAGTTTGAAGGCTTTGAGGTTAGAAGAGACACTCCTTTGCCCATACGGAGAAAGCTAGCAGGGCTTCATCAAGTGCACATCACAAGCAGTAGTGTGGCAACAACCATTGAGCGGATGGCACTCTTACTAGAGCATATTGTGGAGGATCCAGATGCCCCCTTGCTCACCCATACTCAGAACATGTTGGCTGAAATTGGTATTAGAGCTGATGAAGGCAACGTGGTGTGTTCAACGTTTCGATTGTATGCGTTATACCTTACTGTAGGCCTTTATTTTTACCTGTCTCTTGCTGTCTGAAGGTCACTGTATCCAAGCGTTGGCAGGGTTGGGCAAGCTTGTCAAATTCATTGGGCAGCCTACTCTTGACGCAGTCTATGGGATGGAGAAGCGAGATGTTGAACCGGCGCTTGGGGTTTTCAAAGAGTGCGAAGGTTGATGCCAGACGCACTGTCAGGCATTGTCCTCTACATGTCGGGTACTAAAAGCTCACTACTGGGTATCAAACCTCAGATAAAGTTGGCCAGAGTTGAGCAATTGTGGAGCTGGCATGTGCTCCATCCGGATGCAGTCACAGAGGGATTTGTGCACGAGTCCGGGGTATGTCGACTTTTTCTGCATTATTCTGCACTGTCAGTGGTAGTGATTTCGACCTGTTTATTTCGTTGCTGACGCTGAGCTGGGCTAAATTTCGCCCAGGTCCCTCGATTCTCGTTCATAAGCATACCATTTTTGAACTGTCTCATTTGTGTCCTGTGTATACCCTCTGCAGCAAATCCGGGTACTGTGACCATGTGCAAAGAACAATGTCGTATTATGGCCCATATCCGGGTCTTGTATGGCGGCTGGGTGTGGAGTACCGAGTCACTTTGGCCACCGTGGGCTTCTGTTGTCAAGGCAGTCTTTTGGACCTCCGACCTTTACCAAGGGTTACGTGACAGGCTTCGCAAGCCCCGTGTGACACCAAATATTGAAAAGGCTGACAGTGGGCATATGAGTCTTAAGTTCGGTGACACCATTATTGAGACAGACACAGGGAAAGTTTTGAAGGAGGAGGGTAGAGTTGAGCTACTCCCTTTGTGGGCAGGTTGCCCTGTTCCCAGCTTTATTAGTGCACTGCCATTTGTTTGCATCCTGATTGAGGTCCCACGTATGTGGACGTTGGCACTGCACAATATTGTGGCACAAGTTGTGTTGAATGGTATTTTGGTGGCAGTCACTACTGAGACTGCTGATGTTCAGGCCTGTGTTAGCAACCTGAAAGCTGCCTGTGCTGAGGAATTTTTCCATGCTGATGTCTGTGTATACAACCTATCATCAGCACTGTACAGCATGGGACAGACTGCTCTTGCACTGTGTAGTGTGCATCAGTTTTCGGCACGCCTACCTCGATACCTTTCTTATATCCAGGGCCCCCTGACGACTGCCAATCCTGTCGAAGTGTTCTGTTGTTTGCTGTATGCTTTGGATTTGATTCAGCACAATAGTACATGGGTAATGGTCTGCACACAGCAGCCAAATTTTTCTGCACCCCTGTCCATTCAGAGCATGTTTCCTGTCAACATTGCACTTGCATACCTGTCTGAGGAGAAGTCTATTCCCGAGTCATTTGTTACTGATTTGATGGCTGCTATGTCGAACTGCGACACTGTGGCACCAATCCAGTGGGACCGAGTGTGTGAAGACCTTGCCGATGGGTTTCCAGTAGATTGTACGGGAAGGAGGTATGTAGAGCAAGAAGAGGAGGCCACCCAACCAGAGGAAGAGGACGGTGAATCCCAGAAGCCCCCCCCCCCCCCCCAAAGGCAACCGGCAAGCAAGCGGACGGCACCCCCGCCAAGGCTACAAAATCAAAAGCTGGAGCAAGCCCCTCACAGCAGAGCCCCAAGCCTGTGGCAAGGCCTCCACCCAACAAGGCGCTGGGCACGTTTGCAGCCCACTTCACACCGTCCCAGCAGACACAGAATGGACGTGGTGCCACTGGTAGTGCTAACAGTGAGATGTCTGGTGACCAGGCAGGACAGGCAAATGGTGGGCAGCTTTCTGGTAAGGGTGCCAAACCAAAGGCACCTGGCCTGAGGAAGCGGCGATAGAGTGGTGTGTGCTGTGAATGTTGTGTTGTATGTTCCCTGTTACACGTCACAATGGGGTTCTGCGCTGTCTCTGCAAATACCATTGACGTCTTGAGCACTGTTTTTTTGTGTTTTACTAAAGCTGGAAGAAATTTCGCCCAGGTTCAGGTATTTCTTGGAATACACGGTTCGTTCTTACAATTTTGCAAAGCTGGACTAAATTTCGCCCAAAGGTCTCATTAATGGCAAATAGAGACCTTGATTATGATGCATGAATTTGAGTGACTGTCAATTGACAGTTTTTTGGGCACACACAGGGTGCAGCAAACCTTGCCAAGTGTGTGCTGCCCTACTTCTTGCACTGCATTGCTTCGCAGGTTGATACATTTGTGTGTAACAGTGAAAGGTTTGTTGTATTGCCGAAACATGCATTCTTCCTCTGCTTTTCCAATATGCATACATGCTTATTGTGTTTTACCAACTACAATGTGGTTACATGACAATGGCATTTCAGGTAAATAGAGATACTCATTTTTTCCTCTCAAGAGCAAGGGGTCCCCTAGGTGCAAAATTCATACCCAATTTTTTTGGGGGGGGGTACATGATGGCCCCGTGGAGCCCAGCTTGTGGGTAGGGGGGTGGGCAGTTAGCGTGGCCCAAGCCTGTGGTACCCACTCTGAGGGGTGTGAGTGGGGATGTTGTGACAATACATGCCTACCAGGATACGGAAGGACGTTTTTTTGCAGTCTGTAGCCTTACCGAGGGCCGGTCAATGCCAGTGCTAAAGACGCCAAATGGCTGTTTAAATTACGCAAATTTTTTGTAATTTTTCTCAAAAGTGGCGTAAAATTCGGTAAATTCGGTGTAAACTGAGGAACCCAAGTGCTTTGCATGTTATTAGCTGGATATTTAGATATGTAGGTGGTCTAGAATTGTGAGTATTGAACATGAATTTTGTAAATTCTTCTTTGATGTGTCAACCTTTTTAGAGATTTAGCTACCTTCATCAAACCGTCCATGCTTTGAGCGCCAGGTCCACAAGACGAGGCGCTATACAAATGTCGTTTGTTGCGTGCTGGAGATCCCACCCTCCAGAGGTAGCCCGGCCCGAGTGTGGTGCGTGCAAGGGCGGACGCCGGTGGTTACATACCGTCCATGCTTTGAGCGCTAGATTCCACCAGACGAGGTGCTACAAATGTCGTTTGTTGCGGGCTGAAGATCCCACCCTCGAGAGCTAGCTCAGCTCAAGTGTGGTGCGTGCAAGGGCGGACGCCGGTGGCTACATAGTGCGTCTTACCCCCATCGAGCTGGAGTACTTTGCATGTTATAAGATTTACGCATTTAGCAATTGCCTTGGTTGCAGTGAACCTTGTACATTGCTGTTTGTTTTGGCACTTTTTGTCGTGTGACGTGGGTGCGCAAGCAGCCGGGTTGCAAGAATCACCTCGAAGAGATGTTGTTAGATCAAGCGCAGGCGCGGGCGTCATACCCCCCCCCTTTTGGGGGTCATTCGCGTAGCATGCCCCAAGGCATGATATTGGATGTCCAACCCCTTGTAAAATCATTAATTTGCCGAACACGACCATCCCCCAATGGATTTTTTTATTCTGAGGCCTCTATCCCCTAAAACCGGATAGCACTTTTTTGAGGGGGGGGGGGGTCAAAAGTTTTCGCTCACAAGGCTCCAAGCAGTGGGGAAGCTTATCGTTGTCACACCACCGCCGGTCGAATGGTAATGCAACGGACACAAAGTTTTTGGTCGGCGGTTCGAATCCCGGTCGGCCGACTATTGGCGGTGGCGGCGGCAGCGCTGCATTCACCCAACCGGGGTTCGAACCGCCGACCAAAAAGGCCTCGGTCAGCCCGGCGCCCATCCTCCCGCCCCGGCGTGCGCCAACCGGCCACGACCAGGGCGCGCTGCCCTGTCCGGCGCCCAACCTTCCGCCCCAGCGTGCGCCAACAGGCCACGATCAGGGCGCGCAGCCTTGTCCGGCGTGCAACCTCCCGCCTTGGTCTGAGGCGAATGGTCTCCCCACTGCTTGGGGCCGCGTCTGCCATTGACAAAAAACCCAAACTGTGTGTTTCTGTCTGAGTGACTGCTGGCCTTGCTAAGGGACTGATTGGCTGACCGTCAACCTCTCTTCAAGGTGCACTGCTTTGCATGTTATAAGATTCACACAATTGGCAATTGGCTTGCTTGTAGTGCAGCTTGTACATTGCTGATTGTTGTGGCAGTTTTTGCCATGTGATGTGGGTACGCAAGCAAGAAGCGGAGGCCGAGTGGCAAGAATTAGCTACACTGCGCCCTCGACTGTGCAGCAAGTGCAGATCGAGCGCGTCGCAAAGAATTCCAAGCCCCGCAATGGCTTTGAGTTCTCATACACGCCCCCTGCCACAGCAACCCCCACAGTCCCAAGCCGCCTCCCCTCCCACTACGACGCAATCCATCAGCAGCTTTGTCGAAGTTTTGGGTTCATCGTATTGCAGTAGTTGCCGCGGCAAACTATGTGGAGTGACAAGCTCATGCTCACAATGCAAGCGGGGTGTCCAGGAGCATTGCTTTGTCACGGGGGGGGGGGGGGCACCGGTGGTGTTTTGCGTGTGCCTGTAGAGGTTGTGAAAAGCCTTTGGGTAACACTGATACCCAACAATGCAAGCAATGCAAATGCTATGTGCATGTTGAATGTACACTTCATGGTACATGTCTCCAGTGTGCTCAACCCATATGCCCGCGTTGCCCTCCCCCTACCAAAGCTCGGACATTCCACACTTCATGGTAATCGGGGCGCGCCTGGCTAAAGTATGAGAACGGGGTGATGTGGTGTGTGACATGCATGCCGCGCACATCCCCAATTGGCAGCCCAGCCCGAGTGGATTGCTGGCATCATGAACATTAAGTGGTTCAAAATTGCCAAGCACTAAAAACAAAAGTGCGGGACACATGTTGTCTCGCTTGCTCTTTGGAGCTCGGGCGGTAGGGTGAGGCATGTGACACACACTCTGCCTATGGAACAGCGGGAGGCCCTTCGGGCACATTTTCGTCCAATCTACCGCGTTGTGAAGCACCTCCTGGTATGCTCCGGGATGTGGCTGGGGATGCGGAAGCTGCAACTTTGAATGGGGTGAATCTGATTGAGGCGTACCGCTGCCATCAGGCTGAGGCTGAGATTTTGCAGCACATTGCCATGGATGTGTGCATTGGGGATGCCCAACCAGTCACACAGGCCCCATACTTGGCATTGACGTCCGACTCCTGCACGGACAGGTTGGCCAAGAAAGAAGAGTTCATGTGTCTGGGCTTCCCGCAGGAAAAAAAGACCGACACCCAATTTTTGTCTCTGCAACGACCCCCCTCCCCTGCCCAGAGTGCACCAAAATTTTTGCCCTTTGTTTCTGAATTTTTTAGCATCTTTCTGCCCTTGTAGCAACCCAAAATTTGGACCACAGCGTGGGTCCATGGTGCATTCCCCATCCCCCATGACCCCCTCTACCCCCGGCAGTGCTTGGGCAAACCCACCTAAAACAAACCCTGCCTGCCGGTATATATAAGTATGTATACACACATTTTCTAATCCAAACACCAAACCAATTATGCAAACGTTGGCAAAACGCCACTTGGGGTCACAAGGCCCAAGCAACCAATCACAAAACTCTACATTACTTGTTTTATGAGTTTTGCACATTGGTTGAGATGTTGAGTGACACCGGCCATTTCTTAAATTTACACTTTTGTGAAGGAAATTTACACCACTTTTGGGAAAATTTACACCAATTCACACAAGGTGGGGGCCGGGGGCCAAAAGCACTGTAAGCCCCCGTAAATCCACAGGCTGTTACATGGGCACTGGAAGCGAGTAGTGCACTCCTCCCGGCGATCACACCGAGGACACAAAGTGAGTGGCGGATGCCACTTCCCTAGATGGAGGGGCTCCAAGAGTCGCGCATCCTCTGGGTGTTGTGTCGGCTATTCTATGAACGGCGGGTGAAGTGCCTACGGAGGCCGCCAATGGCTAGGTTCATGGACCCTCCAATCCAACGTTCTCGTGCCTTCTTTTCCTTTGACCCCATTGGTTGCCCTATGTGGGGAGCAAGCCTGCCATCAAGAGGCCCTAGGCATTGTGCTCCGGCCCAATGTTGGCATACTTGTCTGCCAACTTGTTCCCGTGACGGCTACACTCAGCGTCTCGATTGGTGCACAACTCATCCACGTACCTCACATGCCATTGTTTTAATGCCCCCGAAGGCTCTAGGCGGGACCATGGTACTCATGAGTGGCTGGCGGTCCCAAGCGGTCAATATTTACCCCATGATGTGTTGGCAGTGCTAGAGCTCCAACGTTGCGGCACAAGCGGTGTGGGCGTTGCTAGATGCCATGTGAGGCACATGGGGTGTCTCAGCAGGTGGAAGATGGGCGGCCAAGACAGCTAGGACCAGGGGACCAATGGCGAGGTGGAGCGGCAGTGTTGTGGGACGGCCACATCTTTTTTGGGGCTTGGTAGTCCAGGTCCTAACCACCTTGGCTGAGGTAGGTAGGTAGGTATCTTCGGGAGCTCAGGATGCCTCCTTTGACAATGCAGGAAGACGGTCTTATCAAGGGGACGTCCTCTCCCTCCCACTGCTCTAGGTCAGGTGCCTCTTAAGCCGCTCCCGCAGGCGCTTGGGAAGGCAGTGTCGCGGCCACCCGGTCCACGTGTCCCGGGTGGGAGGGTTTCCCCACATGTGCCAGTGGGTAGGGTCACATGCCCCCTCCTACGGGCGGCAGCTCTTGGGGGCTGCCAGGCCGTGTGGTGTATCTCTCACCACAGGGGGTATTGCTCCCGCGAGTCTACGGTACGATCGCCTCACCCCTGTGGCTCCAGTTGCGGGGCCCCGCTGCTTGGCAGGCGACCCCCTCCTGGGCTGTGTGCCGGCTCGCCTGTCACCGGTTGTTGCCATGGCTCCGGGTGACGTTTGCCATGGTCCCCGATGCAGCCCGGCCGGGCTCGGACCAGTGGCCTTGGAGTACCGCTCCTGCTACTGGCCCAGCTGGCCGGCTGGGTCGCCCCGGTGCGTCCGACCCTTGGGGTGTGGTTTGTTGCGCCCTGTCCCTCTGCTGCCCTGGGTGCGTTTGCGCGTGCGGTGTCCGGGGCCCCTTGGCGCTTGTTCACCGGTGCGCGCGCCCTGTGTGTTCTGTGTGCGGTGTCCGTGGCCACTTGGCGCTTGTTCACCGGTGCGCGCGCTGTGTGCGGCACGCGCGTGTTGTTGGTGGCTTCGTTGGGGTCCCCACCCCCCTCCTTATTGTTTTTGTGTTTTTTTTTTCCTGCTTGATGCTATCTTCCTTTTTTTTGCTTTCTTTTTGCTGTTGCCTGCTTGATTCTTTCTTGCTTTTGTTTTTGCTTTTTTTTTTGTGTTGCCTGCTTGATGCTTTCTTGTTTTTGCTTTTGCTTTTTTGTTTTTTTTTTAAAAGAGGAAAAGCGGAAAAGGGGTGCGCGAACACTACAAGCACAGGCATGGGCAGTTGGAACAGCGGTGCAGCAGTGCTGTGTTCCTCGTCGTGGTGCGCGTTGCTTGTGTCTTCTCGGCGGTCGCGCCCCAGGGGTGCGGCACGCGTGTCATGATGTACACGGGTGCGGGTTGGGGTGGGTTCGGCTGGGTGTCTCTTTGCGTCTTGGTTACGCTTCGGGCGGGGCTAGTGGGCGTGACTCGCGGGTCAGGTGGTGCTGGCTGGTTAGGCGGATGTGATGGCTGTGGGCGCAGGCTTTGGCTACTTTTCCGCCTCGATGGGCGGGGTCAGGCTCGGAGGGTCAGGGGTTGTGGGGCGTGGTTCGTGTTCGTCGGCTCGTGGTTAAGCTTCCGGTGGGGCCCGTGGGCATGATTTGCGGGTTAGGCGGTTTTGGCGGGTTAGGCGGATTCGACGGCTGCGGGCGTGGGTTTGGCGCCGTCGGGCGCGGCGGGTGCCCGTTGGCGTGTGCGTTGGTGTCCAGCGGCTCCCGGTTCGCGCGGCTTTTTCTGGGCGGGGTCCGGCGTGTTGTTCGGTGGCGGTGCCCGGCGGGGTAGTGGGTAGTGAGTGGGTCACTGCGGGGGGCGATGCCGGGCGGGGTCGTCGGGCCGGGTTGGGTCCCGGGCGGTTCGGCCGGCGGGTGGGGGCGCTGTCGCTGGCCGGTCGGCTGCCTCGGGCGTGGTCAGGCTTGGTCGCGGCGGGTGCGGGCCGCGGTGGCTCGCGGTGCCTTGTGGCTGGCGGGGCGGATTGGTTCGCGGCCTGGGGCCGGGGCTGCTAGATGCGGCGGCCTGTGGTGGCAGGGAGCGTCTTCGGCGTGTGGCCCGGGCGTGGCCCAGGAAGTAACCCCCCCGTGGGGTCAGGCGGGGGCGCCGCCGGCCGGGGAGTCAGGCGCGTCATGCTGTGTGGCGCGCGGGGTTCCCGGGGTGCTGCGGGTCGGGGCGGTGTCGGTGTCGCCGGTATCCGTGCGTCGGCGCTTGCGGGGTGGCGAGGGGGTGTCCGTGGGTGGGGGTGGGCTTGGGGTGATGTCCCATAGGCGCCTTCCTTCCCTCCGAGTCGCCTGGAGGGTCTCCCGCAGGCGCCTGAGGACATAGGGTGGTCGTGGGGTGCGGGGAGCTCGCGGGGGTGGACTCCCTGGGGATGGAGCGCATGGGCCAGCATGGCTTCCCATGCGTCCTGCGGCATCCACCCCCCCCGCCGGCTGGAGTGGACGGTTCTCCGTCGACTCCCTGTGGGGCCGGTGGACCAGGCCCTCGAGGGAGGGCTCCGCCCAGACCCACTTCCGCAGCTCCCACAGCTGCGTGTGGGTCCAGCGCTGCCACCACGGTCCACGGGCGGGTCCGTGGCCTTGGGCGTGGGCGTGGGCGTGGGCGTGGGTGCGTGTGGTGGAGTCATGGGGACTGGTGGCGGCGGTGGGCCGGGGGGAGTCCTCGTAGTCCTGCGCCGTGGGGGTGCGCGGGGAGTGGACGGGGCGCGGGCGTACGCGGACACGTGGATACGTGGACACGGACTCTGCCTCGCGGTTGGGTTGGGGTCCATGGGGGCGGCGGTAACGGGGCATTCGCTAGACGTGGGCAGACACCGGGGGCTGGTAGGGGGGTGGGGACGCTGCTGGTTGCCTCTGGCGTTGCTCCGGCCCGGTCGGGGGGGGTGGCCTGTGGGCCCGGGGTGCGGGTTTTGGGTGGTGTTGGGATGAGGTGCGTCGTGCCTCGGCCGTGGCGCGTTCCGCCATGAAGGTGGTGGCGGCGGCGTCGGTGATGGCGGGGGGGCGCCGTGCTTGGCGCTGCTGCTGCCGGGTCTGGGATGGCAGGGGCTGGAGGTCGTAGAGGACGTCCGCGGGGGGCTCGGTTTGCGTTGCCGGCTTGGCGCCGGGCTTGGGCTTGGGCTTGGGTTTGGCAGCGGGTTGGGGCCGTGGTGTGGCGGCGGGTTTGGGTGGCTGCTTGGCGGTGGTCTTGGGTGGTGGCTGGGCTTTGGGTTGCGGCGTGGCGGCGGGTTGGGGTTCCGGCTGGGCTGCGGGTGTGGGCTTCGCTGGGGTGCGCTGCCGCCCCGCTTTGCCGGTAGCGGGTCGTGGGGCTGCGGGGGCCTTGGCGGTGGCGGGGGCGCCGGCGGCGGACGGGTTTGGGGGCCCGCATGGATGGTGTTGCCCGCGGTTTGGGGGGTGGTGTGCTGGGTGAGGGTGTGGTGGCGGAGGTGGACGAGGTGGTTGTGGTGGTGGAGGTCGTGGAGTCGGAGGCGGAGGAGACGGATGTTGGGGACGGCGGGGGTCCCGGACGGCGGGGGCGGGTGCTGGTTGCTGGGTCCTGTGGGCAAGGAGGGTGAGGGTGTGGGTTCGGGCATCGGGCGTGTGCGCGCGCTTTCCCTGGCGTCCTGTGTGCGTGCAGGTGCTGGTGCCGTGGGTTGTGTCATGTGTGGTGCGTGGTGGCGTCGTGGAGTTGTCTTGGATGCGCGGGTTGGTGAGTTACCCGGGGGGGGTCCACTTCAGCTCCAGGACGTGTGGGTGTGACTGCTGGAGGCAGTCGAGGGTTCCGAAGAAGCACCGCTGGATGCCGGGCATGTCCTCCCCTGCCCAGAGTGCACCAAAATTTTTGCCCTTTGTTTCTGAATTTTTTAGCATCTTTCTGCCCTTGTAGCAACCCAAAATTTGGACCGCAGCGTGGGTCCATGTTGCATTCCCCATCCCCCATGACCCCCTCTGCCCCCGGCAGTGCTTGGGCAAACCCACCTAAAACAAACCGTGCCTGCCGGTATATATAAGTATGTATACACACATTTTCTAATCCAAACACCAAACCAACTATGCAAACGTTGGCAAAACGCCACTTGGGGTCACAAGGCCCAAGCAACCAATCACAAAACTCTACATTACTTGTTTTATGAGTTTTGCACATTGGTTGAGATATTGAGTGACACCGGCCATTTCTTAAATTTACACTTTTGTGAAGGAAATTTACACCACTTTTGGGAAAATTTACACCAATTTACACAAGGTGGGGGCCGGGGGCCAAAAGCACTGTAAGCCCCCGTAAATCCACAGGCTGTTACATGGGCACTGGAAGCAAGTAGTGCACTCCTCCCGGCGATCACACCGAGGACACAATGTGAGTGGCGGATGCCACTCCCCTAGATGGAGGGGCTCCAAGAGTCGCGCATCCTCTGGGTGTTGTGTCGGCTATTCTATGAACGGCGGGTGAAGTGCCTACGGAGGCCGCCAATGGCTAGGTTCATGGACCCTCCAATCCAACGTTCTCGTGCCTTCTTTTCCTTTGACCCCATTGGTTGCCCTATGTGGGGAGCAAGCCTGCCATCAAGAGGCCCTAGGCAGTGTGCTCCGGCCCAATGTCGGCATACTTGTCTGCCAACTTGTTCCCGTGACGGCTACACTCAGCGTCTCGATTGGTGCACAACTCATCCACGTACCTCACATGCCATTGTTTTAATGCCCCCGAAGGCTCTAGGCGGGACCATGGTACTCATGAGTGGCTGGCGGTCCCAAGCGGTCAATATTTACCCCATGATGTGTTGGCAGTGCTAGAGCTCCAACGTTGCGGCACAAGCGGTGTGGGCGTTGCTAGATGCCATGTGAGGCACATGGGGTGTCTCAGCAGGTGGAAGATGGGCGGCCAAGACAGCTAGGACCAGGGGACCAATGGCGAGGTGGAGCGGCAGCCTCTGAGGGCGGACGTGGCACCATATGGGGCGTGTGTCATGCGGACTAGGGCCCCCACCCACACCCTTGTGTCCGGTTTTGGCTCACATGCCCCCCCTGCCCCGCCCACCAAGACAGAGGAGGGGCAAGCCACCGGAACCGCAAACTAACCAAACCCCCCTGCTCCTTCTCTTGTAGGATTTGGGCGCCCCATGCATTGAGGTTCATAGTCTTCCGTCAACACCTCAGTGTTGTGGGACGGCCACATCCTTTTTGGGGCTTGGTAGTCTAGGTCCTAACCACCTTGGCTGATCTTTTGGGTGTGCCCTATATCTATGTAGGCGAGAGTAAGTCGAGGCGAGAGGATGTTGTTTGTTGAGTCCAGCAGCACAGCAATCGAACACAAACAATGGGTTTGCTGCACTGGTATAAACCTTGCAGTTTGAGCAGCGCTTGAATCAGATCATGGCCCTCTCTTGTAGCCCCACGCCCCCCCCCTCCCCAGCCCACCACTCGGGGACCTTTGGCCACTTTTAGTTTGTGTGGGGGGGAAGTCTATATCATCGACCAAGGACCCCCTCCCCCCCTTTATCCAGCCCCAAGTCACGTGCCCTGCCCTGCCACTGGCCATGGCCCTGGGCCTGGCCATAGTCCCTGGCAAGCAAGCATAGTGCCGCTGCGATCCCCATCTCTATACCCCTTGCAGGTGCTTGTGGACACCTTCCCATGCTCATTTTTGCGCCGCCGGGGACAACTGGACCGAGACCCCGATGACTCCTTGCCATGCCCTCAGACTGATGTCATGTTGTGTGCAGGCCGGGCATATGTGACTCGCACTCTCTTCTGCTTCTATGGACATTGGTGGCAGCTGTGGACCAGCGCCTCCCACACGCCACATGTTGTGTCGCTTGATGACGTTGCAAAGGTGGAGCGATGTGAGTCATTGGGTGCGTCGGTGCGCTTGGAGTTGAAGGGGCATACAGAAGTGCATGTGAGTGGCTTGCAATACCCTGACAAGGTACTGATTTTGCTGCGCACCCTAGTTGGCCGCCAACAGCGTCTCAGTGCAATGTGCACACAGCTGCTGGGACAATATGCACCTCATAGCCACGCTGGCCTTACCAATGTGGCAGGCCACACGGCACCTGCCGGTCTGTACACTGCAAAGCAGTGCCGTGTTGTTGAGGAAACATGGGAGAACCAGCGGCGGTATCCTTTCGTGGGTTGGACGGCACGGACCCTGCCGACAGACCGCCCTTCATGGAGTGATAAGAGTGGGTACCGTGCCCGTGAGCCTGAGTCTGTTGTGCTGCCCAACGTGGATGAGTGGGAGTGGGCCGGAGACTGGATTGTGGCATCAGGGTTTGAGTATGCTGTGGATTTCAAAGCGTCTGAATGGCATGCGCAGCCCTCTGCATTTCACATGGTCCGACGTCGGCGGTGGATCCGGGCACGACAAATCAAACGGGATGTGGTGAGTGCACGGCTGTTATAGAAGCCGGGCAAGGGCCAGGTGTTTGTGTGTGTAGCAACAAGACTGGTTCAACCAGATAGGTCAGAGCACATATCTGGGAGACATAGCATGGAACCAAGGATTCCTTTGAACAGCTGACATCATTCGGAGGAGACGCAAAGCTCCTTACCGTAGACTCCCTCCATGCACACGTAGCTTATGGAGTGATCTCTAACCATTATGCAGGCATTGACCCAGCAGCGAAGACATGAAGCGAAGTGTGGAAGGCACGTTGTGTCAGGAATGAACAATGAATGTCTGGTAGCAGTTGGCGAGATCAATGGGCCTTGCACAATCAAAGCCATGTGGCCGGGTCGGCTGGAGCAACATGGTGGTTCCAGACCTGACCATATTGAGGCCCATGAGCCTCCATCCCCACCCTTTTCCTCCTCTTTTTCATGGTGATCCAGATCAGAAATCACCCCCCAGAGGCTAATAGATCAAAACCAGGCAGCCCGCATATATGGGAAACGCCACATGCCCCCCCTTTTGAGGCCTCTTCGCATGCCATGGCCTCAGGGGTCAAATGTTGGGGGTTAACCCCTTGTAAAACCCTTCTTTTGTCCGCCAAAGTTTCCCCCCATGAGTTTTTGGAACCTCCCCCCCCCCTCTCAAATCAATTGAACTGAAGACCCGTGTTTGGGGGGGGGGGGCAAATTTTGCTTGGGGAATGCTGTGCACGCAGTGCACACACAATGCGCACGCAGTGCAAATTTTTGTATGTCGGCAAATACTCGAACCCTAGTTTTGGCCCCTTGGGGGAGAGCACCTGACGCGGCATGCGCGCGGCGCGTGCTTGGTGCCAAGGGCCATACGAGGGGTAGCGAACCTGGCGCCAAATACAAAACTGGGTGAGGTATGACAAGATGCGAATTTGTGAAGGGTAGTCCCATTGCCCCTCCAAATATTGCGATAGCCGTTGTACTCACGGCATCTTAACAATAATGTACACCACGGAGACCAACACTGGGTCCGACAGTATCACAGCCCAACAATAAGTTTCGCCCCACACCAACCGCTACCTTGTGCCGGGGCTGAGCTTCGAGGGCAGGATCTTCAAAGAGCAACAATCGACATTTCTTACGCGCCTCGTCTTGCCCAATCTAGCGCGGATGTTCAATGGGCAGCAACAAACGACATTTCCTACTCAAGAGTATCGCGGATCAGGCCCAGATTCTTGGACGAGGGGCCCCTAGGGTAGGAACTGTGGGTGCTTGGGTGGGCTAGAAGGTTGAATCTCCGCCCCATGTGCCCCCTCATGTGTTGGTTGTTATCTTGTGGGCTTTGTGGATTTGCTGTGCTAGCAGACAGGTGGCAGGCGATCTTGGGTGAGTTTCTTGGCAGGTGCACGCAGTGCAACAACTTGGCCTTGGTGTATTACGTCCCCTATGTGTTGATCTGGACCCAGGGCCCGTTCCATTTTTGCTTTTGCCTTTTTCAGGCCGAGACCAGTTGGTCGATATTAATTTTTTGGGGGGGAACCCTGCTACTGGTGCCCATTGGTCCCTATAAGGGCTGTTTTCAGGCTGTTTGAAGCCATTTGTATAGATTCATGCAAAACAAAGGTCATTTTGTGGTACATTGTTGGGACCAATTCTCTGCGAGGTGGACTTGTCGAAGGCAAGAAATTTTTGTGAGGCTGGAAAAAATAAAGGGCCTGCAACTTTTTAAATTGCAATTCGGTTTTTGGCATTTCTGGCATGTGCCTTGCTTGGCAGGCCACACCATAGGGTTTCCTCTGCAACCTCATTTTGTTGGACCGCTTGAGCAACGTGGAAAGATGCGTGAACCCTCTGTCTTTTCATTGGATCCCTGGTTTGTTCTGGCGTGGTGTGCAATCTGTTGCATGTTTCTATAGTCCAAGTATTTTGGCCTTGAGGGTTGGATACCATGGAAGAAGATGGCAAGGTGTGCCCAGCTGCCCCATTCATAGGTAAACCCCCCGGCCTCTCTTCTAAAGAAAACACCCTGCACAACACTATGGGCAATGCGCACCTACTTAGGAGCTTCATTCCTCTCCGTTTGCCGTGGGTTGTGCATCCACTTGCCTCTGCTTTGCTTCCCAAGAACCCAAGGACAGATGGATTCTTGGGCGCTACGGGTGTCGATGACCAGCAGAGGGGTTTAGGCTCGAAGGGGGAGATGACACTTTCAGCCGCGCGGTTGCCAAAGGAGGCATGTTGCCTCATAACAGACCTAGAGCTGGAGTTGGGGGGGGGGGGGCTACGCACCTACACAACTCATGAACTGCATGAGAAAGATTGTGATCATTGCATTGTTGTTGGTTACTTCATGGCCGTGTTGTTTACAAATCACAGCTGACTGAAAGTGAGACAGCAAAGTCCTATTGCTAGAAGGTACACAATCTTTATGCATGTTAGTGATGTTGGTGTAGATGAATGGTCCCTATCAAAGAAGAAGACGAAGATGCATGACGAGGGCCGTCACCTGCTGAATCACACCGCAGAGTCCTAAAGCAGGCACAGGAGAGAAGTGAAAGGACTACGCAGCCCCTGCCGTCTTAGGTAACTCCAAAGCAGAGAGAATTGAAGTGGCAACCGAAGTGCCATTTTGGGAAACTCCAAAGCAAAGAGAAATTAAATGGCTATGTAACCCCTGGGGAACTCCAAGGTGGAGAGAAGCAAAGTGGCTACCCCCCCCCCCCCGTATAAGCTTGTCCTTGTCCAAGCTACAATAGGCGTAGGGACTGTAATAATTGTGTACGTAACTTTAATGGCGTACAAGATGTAGTGCGGCCACAGAAGACATGGGTTTGTCGTCACGTTTGCCAATTACATGGAGCCATGGACACATTTGTGAGTCTTTGCCCACTTCAACCCACATGGTTCTGAATTTGGGAATGTTTGTGCTTCATCTTCCCCTTTCTTGCATCAGCTCACCATGCAATCTTCTCTTTTTGAACCAAGGCGTCCAGTTATTTTCACATGTTCCACCGGTGAACGTGTGGATGATACAATGAAGGGACCATCGGAGAAGAGGGACCAATTTGCCGTGTTGGAGTACATGAAGGGTGGGCAGATGGTCACACACCCTTGTGCCCCCGTCCCAAGAATCGAGTTCCGGCATCTTCAAGTGGTGAGCATGTGCAATTGTTCCGCATGGTGTATGATCGCAAGAAGGTTTTCCAAGCCGAACATTTGTAGGCTTCGCATCCTTCATTGCTTGTGCCAACATGGGTGTGAACCTGAAATTTTCATGTTCCCAAGGCTTTCTTGTGTTTGCATGCCTTTGGAAATGTGGGCGGAGGTCAAGGTGCACTCATACCATGCGCATGCGCACGTGTGTGCCAATAGTTGTATGTGTTGCGCGCAAGCTACGACCTTGTCCAAGCTAGTGGGTGTTAGGGACCATAATAATCCCATACATTGGTGTAGCTTATACAAGGGGGGGGGGTATGGAACCGATACTATTCCGGGGAACTCGCAATGTGCATCTCTATGTCTAGAGTTATCGAATCCTCTGTATGCCTGACCATCCTCTCGCACTTGAACTTTAAGTACACCATGGAGAGCCACACTCAAACTGCAATTTTGATCAGCCCTTGGGTCCTTTTCATGGCAATGCAAGCTTGCCCTCCATTGTGAATCTCCATCAAAGGGGTTAGCACCACTATTGATGGCAACCACGCGTTTTTGCGTGCCCCTCCTAAATTCTCACGTTCACCATCATTAGCAAAATTTCTTGCCCACAAAGGGCACAACCAATCAATGTTTGTGAATGCCACAAAGCGTAGAATTGTTGTTTTGGGCATAAGCAATTGATATTCACGTTTAGGTGCCATGCAACAACCTGCCCATGCCTTACAGCAGTGTCTCAATCACTTGGAACTTGTTCCTAGGCGGGTAAAGTGTGCCTGCCCAAGTGAGCAAAGAAGTAAACTGGGTAAAATGTGTCATCAAAGATTGATTTAACAAGCGTTACACCCCAAACACGCACGGGGGGGGGCGGGCACCACTCATGCAACAATGCTCTTCGGCCATGTGCTCTCCTATCCTAGCCCACGTGTTGATGAGGAAACCTTCTTGTGAACCAGATTCACCACCCAATTGGTGTCCAAATGTTGTCTCCGGTTGGCTATGAAGGCATTGACCAGTACCCCCCCCCCCTCTTGTAATAGCTACGCCAGGGGAGGGGGGTTTCTGAGAAATCCGATAGCGTGGGGTTTTTTGAACCGCCCCCCCTCTTTGTTTAAAATGGTCCGTCAGGGGGTTTTAAGGGTGTTTTTCGACGCAGACACACCATTTGTGCGAAAAAAATTTTGGTGGTATTCTTTTGGACTGCACATCCAAAGTTTTGTCCTTGCCCCCAATTCAGCCACTTTTGATTTTGTCCCCTTAGCTAGGGACCCCCCATAATGCAAGGGTGACGTAGCATTTCCGCCCTTTTTTGGACTCCCGAGAAGGCAGGGACAGGCTGGTCCTTAGTAATGTCTATCCCCCCTTTTTGGGTATCCCCCAGAAAGCAGGGGTTAGGTAGCAATTCCGCCCTCTTTTGGGCGCCCAAAATTTTTGTTCCCTTTGCTCACCGGCCCACTTGTGGGCCACTTCTGATTCTGCCCCCCGCTCTGTAGCGGTGGGAACCCCCCAGGCGGTAGGGGTTATGTAGCCACCTTGCCCACTTGTGGGCCACCTCTGATTCTGCCCCCCGCTCTGAAGCGGTGGGGACCCCCCAGGCGGCAGGGGTTATGTAGCCACCTTGCCCACTTGTGGGCCACTTCTGATTCTGCCCCCCGCTCTGAAGCGGTGGGGACCCCCCAGGCGGTAGGGGTTATGTAGCCACCTTGCCCACTTGTGGGCCACTTCTGATTCTGCCCCCCGCTCTGAAGCGGTGGTGATACCCCAGGCGGCAGGGGTTATGTAGCGACGTTGCCCACTTGTGGGCCACTTCTGATTCTGCCCCCCGCTCTGAAGCGGTGGGGACCCCACAGGCGGCAGGGGTTATGTAGTCACCTTGCCCACTTCTGATGGGAACCACTTCTGATTTTGCTCCCTTTGTTGGTCGTATTGCCCTTTCTTATGCTCGTATGCATGTGTTTTTTTTAGGTAAGTGGTCGCAGGGGCAGCCCCCTTGATGAAATGGAGTAGGCATCCAGGACAACACTCGCCACAGCGCGACGGAAGTGGGCGGAAGTGTATTTCATTCGGGGGGGGGGGGGGGGGGGTTGGGGGGCTGGGGTGCCCTTCCCGCGGACAATACCCCCGCGCAGCGAAAAACCCCCTTAAAACCCCCCCAAACCCCTCCCCTTTTTAAATTTGGCTCTGGGGGGTTTTTAAGCATGATATCCG
Source organism: Eutreptiella sp. 'Long Island Sound 2002' (assembly GCA_964036045.1). NCBI lineage: Eukaryota > Euglenozoa > Euglenophyceae > Eutreptiales > Eutreptiaceae > Eutreptiella > Eutreptiella sp. 'Long Island Sound 2002'. Next base: position 90,132,696 of record OZ038381.1, read on the forward strand.
ATTTCCGAGAAACCCCCTTACCTTGAGCTACCCCCTTGTCCAAGCTACAGCAGGCGTAGGGACCGTATAATTTGGTACCTAATTTTAATTCGGTACAAATGTAGTGCAGCCGGAGAACACATGGGTTTGGTGACGAATTTGCCAGCTACATAGGGTCATGGACATGTTTGTTGTGAGTGTTTGCCCACTTGAACCCACGTAGCTCTGATTTGGGGGATATTTGTGTACTTTCACCCCCTTCCTTGCACCGGCTCACCATGCAATCTTCTCTTTTTCAACCTGGGCGTCCAGTGATTTTCACACGTTCCACCGGTGAGCGCATGGATGCCACAATGAAGGGGCCATCGGAGAAGGGGGACCTGTTTGCGGTGTTGGAGTACATGAAGGGTGGGCAAGTGGTCACACACCCCTGTGCTCCCTTTTCAAAAATCGAGTTCTTCCTCCGATCCCCGTCCCTATCCCCGGAGCCAAGGTCACTGTTGCCACCTTCCCCCGCTGCTGAAGTTCCTTATGAACTAGAGGTGGTGGCCCAACCGTGTCCCAAGCCAAGGCACACCACAAAGGTCCCCCCTAGGGCCGCCGCAGCGGGGTAGCTCACAATGAAGGATTTCTTCATGCGCCCCCGCCCTGATGATGGGGATGATGTTGAGCCCCCCCCACCAAGTACCGGTGCGTGGAGGCCACTAGCACCTCCGCCTCTTTGTCCGTTTCCATGGTCTGCACCAAGGTGAAGTCCACACGGCGGCGCACAAAGGCGGAGGTTGCTGCCGCCCCCCATTCGGCGTTACCGCAATGCGAGGGAGAAAGTGGAGATCGTTAAGTACGCCAAGCACTATGGGCTGCGCCGTGCTGCCAAAAAGTATCACGTCCCGTCGCCCAAGAACATTGGAGAATGTGAGCGAGCGAGAGGAGGAGTGGAAGAAGTTGGCCCACATGAAGGGTGGGCACCGGAAGACGCTCCATGTGGGGAAGCCCTCTTAGTATCATCAAACTGAGGGCACCCTTCGCCGATGGCTCCTCCACCGCCGGAAGCGCCAAATTCTGGTGACGAAGAAGATGATGATCAAGAAGGCCAAGGAAGTGAGTCCTACCATTCGTACACTCACGGCAAATCAATTGGAGGATTGGTGGGCCGCGTTCCGCCGCAGGCGAAGGATTTCTGCCCAGAGGGTGAGTTCTTACCGCCGGGCCAGTGAAGATCATGTTCTTCCGTTAACGCGTGGGTATTTTGGCCCCCTTTTGTCCCCTGCTGGTGCACCAAGAATTTTTCTTTTTTAGTTTGATGCTTTCTAACCTTTGCTGTAGGTATCATGTTGTTTTGCATCGAGCCATTCGGACAAAGAAGGTGCATTGGTTGGCGAACGGGGACGAGACTCAAGTGTCGTTGGAGCCGGTGTAGGGCAAGTGTTTGGACGACAAGTCCGCCAACCGGGTTGTGGTGCGCATGCGAATGGTGCGCATGTGAATGCCAAATTGTGGCTTTACATCACTGCTCCCAAATTGCACACCATACATCCAAGCATGTGATAAAAAAATGGTGAACGGTGCATTCAAATCCTCATTGGAGGAGAGCTATGCGGAGTGGGTGGAAGATCATTTGATGGGGGGGGAAAAGAAACGTGGGCCGGTCCCCGTTCCTTCGCGCAAGGAGACCGCCACATGGGTTTTGGAGGCATTTAATGCAATCACCGAGGATGATATTATGGCTGCATGCCATGCGGCTTACTTCCCCAAAGGGATGAAGTTGTCGGAGCTTGAGGATTTGACCTATTTTGGGAATTCTGATTCAAGTTCTGATTCTGATTCTGATTATGATTCGGGGACGGACACCGATGAGGATGAACCCATTTCTGACCTCTCCTCCTCAAGTGATGATTCTAGTGACTCCGATGATAATCCCGATGAAGTTATTTGGGCTAAGCCTGCCCGAGGTGTGTGGGGAATGGCCCATGTCTGTGATGGAAAGTTGTACTTTACAAGAGACCACATGCAACGCAATGTCATTCCCAAGAATTTGAAGTTGCCCCAGCCCAAACCGGCCCCTAAACCTGGGGCAAAGGCATCTTCAAAGGCATCTTCAAGTGGTGAGCATGTGCAATTGTTCCGCATGGTGTATGATCGCAAGAATGGTTTCCAATCCGAACATTTGTAGGCTTCTCATGCCTCATTGCTTGTAGGAACTTGGGTATGAACCTGAAAATTCATGTCTCAAACACTTTCTTGTATTTGCATGCCTTTGGGAACGTGGGCGGAGGTTAAGGTGCACCCATACCATGCATTCACTCACGTGTGTGTCGGTAGTTGTATGTGTCGTGCGCAAGCTACGCCCTTGTCTAAGCTACAGCAGGCATAGGGACCGTGTTAATTCTGTACTTTGGCGTAGCTATTACAAAGGGGGGGTGGTACAAACATGGCAGGGCTGGACTTATGGACGCAAACCGCAGACAATCAGCCTAGATCTAGTCGGGCAGCCTTTTCTTGACCTCATTCCAACAACATAGTCACCTCCTTCCACAGAAGCCCCACTTGGTTACGAAATCGGATGTCATCCACCAACTCCTCTACAACTGGCAGAACCAATTTGATCCAAACCTCATCTGGCAAGCTACAGCCGCCATCAGCCCCACCCCATTTGGCATGATCTCCCACCAATATTTCGGCCTGCTGGGGACGCGGAGACATCCCTAGATGCAACAATATGGCAAAATGATCTTCCTGCAGCTCATCCAACACATTGCACAAACGTATGATGGGTGCCTCAGACCAGAGATATTCACACAAGATGCCTGATTCAATCTTAGTAGGAAGCCCAAGCTCCTATTGCAATTACTCTTGGGGTGGGTCCCTGAGGATGGGAGGTGTTCCAAGCAGGTGCGTGGATGGAATGCGTTCCAAGTGGGTCGCCAGTGATGGGATGTGTTCCAAGAGCCTCCCCCGGGATGGGTTGTGTTCCAAGTAGGTCATCGCATGCATCGGATGCATCGGATGCATTCTGAGTGGGGTCCTGGGGATGAGATGTGTTCCAAGTGGGTCCCTAGGCTAAGATGTGTTCCAAGTGGGCCCTCATGGATGTAATGCATTCAAAGTGGGTACCTGAGGATGGGATACATCTCAATTTGGTCCCGGGGATAGGTTGTGTCCCAGGTCATACCTGATGCTAGCGTCCGTTTTGATATGGGTACCCGTCCGTGTGCGTCCGTTTTGATTTTGGGGAGCGTCCGTTTGCGTCCGTTTCAGTTTTGGGGTGCGTCCGTTTGCGTCCGTTTCAGATTACGTTCTGCTACAGGGGGGGGGGAGTTTTGCACGGGGAATTTTTCGCACGAGAAAATTTCGCGCCGGGTTCATTTCGCACAGTGGCCTGAAAATTGAGCGGGAAATTTCGCACCTTCCAGGATTGTCCACTGTACGGGCCAGTGTACCGGGCGGACCATCTTTGGTAAAAAAAAACCACCACCAGGGCTTTGCATGGTGACCTGAAACCCAAAGTATGTATGTTTTTTTTGGAAGCCTGTCCCGAATCTATGCTACCCATAACCAAAATTTAAGCAGAGTCATGTGATACCCTAGTGGTATGCACCTACGCCCTCACCTGAGGTGGCGTTGATTCGATTCCTGGGCACTTTTTATGGCGCTTTTCTCTGGTTTTCCTGGCACTTTTTCTGGCGCTTTTTTGGACTGTTAGCAGTGGCATACATTGCAACACATCCTCTGGTCAAGAGCACGGGAGAGGGTAGGAAAGAGGCAAGCAAACAATACTTGGGCTGTCAATCAAGAATTTGGTCTGGAAAGAAAACAGTTGAAGAACTGTTGGGCTGAAAACAGTTGAAAAACTGTTTGACTGGATACCACTCGGTCCATGATACACGACTGTTTGATAAGATGTCATTTGAAATTGAAAAAAAATAAAAGGTTGCACTGCGGAAAACAGAGAGGACCCAGTGGGCGCTACCTCCCTGCATGAAAGGTGCAGAAGATGTGAGGGCACAGCCGTGGTATGATTTGGGAGCGTCCGTTTGCGTCCGTTTTAGTTTTTGGGTGCGTCCGTTTGCGTCCGTTTCAGATTTTGGGGGGCGTCCGCAACCGTCCGGAAAAACGGACGCTAGCATCAGGTACCACCTGGGAGGGTCCTCAGGGATGGGGTGTTTTCTGAGTAGGTCCGTGTGGATGGGATGTGGTGCAGGTAGGTCCCTGGCGGTGCGTTCCAAGTACGTGTCTGTGGTTGGGATACATTTCAATTGTGTCCTTGGTGATGGGATGCGTTCCAAGTAGGTCCCCATGGATGGGATGCGTTGCAAGTGGGTCTCCAGTCATGGGATGCGTTCCCGGTGGGCCCCGAGTGATGGGATTTGTTCCAAGTAGTCCCCGAGATATGATGTGTTTCTGCTAAGTTCCTGGCGATGGGATACGTTCCAAGTAGGTCCTCTGTGGATGGGATACGTTCCAAGTAGGTGCCTGGGAATGGGATGCATTCCAATTGGGTCCTATCCCTACTGATAGGATGCATTCCAACTAGGTTCCAGGGATGGTCTACATTTCCATTGGGTCCCAGTGATTGGATGCGTTCCAAGTAGGTTCCCAAGGATGGGATGCTCTCCAAGCGGGTGCCCGGGGATGGTTTATGTTCCATGTAGGTGCCCTGTGACGCGGTGTGTTCCAAGTATGTCCCTGGGGATGGGATGCGTTCCAGGTGGGTCCCCCAGGATAACATGTGTTCCAGATAGGTCCCGGGGATGGGATGTGTTCTGAGTCGGTCCCCCGAGATAGGATGTGTTTCAAGTGGGTCCCTGGGGATGGCATGTGTTCCAAGTGGTTCCGCGAGAATGGGACGTGTTCCAAGTCGGTGCTCATGGATGGGATGCATTCCAAGTGGGTCTCTAGGGATGGGATGCGTTCCAAGGGGGATCCCTGTGGATGGGATGTGTTCCCATTATGTCCCCAGTGATGGGGTGCATTCCGAGTAGGGTCCCGCGAGTGGGGTGTTCCACGTGGGTCCCCAGGGATGGTATGCATTCCAAGCGGGTTCCCGGGATGGGACGTGTTCCAAGTGGGTCCCTGTGGATGGGATGCGTTCCAAATGGGTCCCCCTTGGATTGGATGTGTTTCAAGTGGGTCCCCGGGGATATGCTGTGTTCCAAATATGTCACAGAACGTGGGATTGTTTCCAAGTGGGTACTTGGGGATAGGATATTTGCTGAGTAAGTCCCTGGGCATGGGATGTGTTCCAAGTAGGTCCCTGTGGGGGGGTGGCATTCCAAATGGGTCCCCAGCTTATGATGGAGACACTAATGAAGCAGTAGAATGGACCTTTTGCAACCTTTTTGTAGAAACTCTCTTGGTCTTGTTTGGGGTGGTACTCCACAATGGACACTGCAACATCTGTGGCACCACTGCCATCTCTGGGCAATGCTTTGAAAATGGTGCAAACCTTGCCATTGAATGGCATGTGCCACCTGTATTGACACAGAGGGCATGTGACCACCTCGGAATGGGAAGGCATGGTGGGGCATTGCAAGGAGGCTGAAGTTGATTAAGGATTGTTATGCCCTAAAAGTTCTACCCCTGTTGACAGCCAGCAGCATTGGTTTTTTGCTAGGGCACTTTGCGGCACGCTTTTAGCCTATCCACAAGTACAAACGTCTTGACAACTGAGCATCAGTTCACCACTACTTCGAGCAGTCTGACCCTCTGCCTTGAGCATTGACTCTTCTCGATTTCCTTTGTTGCAGTGTGCTATGACTCTAGTCTACAGTCTAGAGGCTTTGCGATGGGATGACTTTCGGGCAACCAAAGAGGGTCGGCGGCTGTTTCCCGAGGGCGTCACCACTCTGTGCCTGCTACTTGCTATGGGGTTCCTGCCCATCCTGGAGAATGATCCCCGAAACCAGCAGCAGGTTGATTGGCACTCCCACAACCCACAGTGCTCCTAGACTAGCCCCAAGAGTAGGGCAGGTGTTTGGAAGGGATATGTCATTTGCCCTGCAGCATTGCGGTTGCTGTCGCGTACATGGCACTCTGGAGGGTTTTGTTGCATGTATGGGCGGGGAGAAGGTCACAGGGCATTCTTGCTACTCTGTATGATACGAAGTGAGAAAATCGGCCAACAAGCTCCATTGTGGGCACTGTTTTCAGAATGTACTTGCAGCCCGGGGAATAATGGGGGGGGGGGCAATCCAATTTACGCTGTAAATTACGTAAATTTTTGTAAATTTCTCAAAAAGTGGCGTAAATTTCGGTAAATTTCTGTAAATTCGGTGTCAATTGAGGAACCCAAGTGCTTTGCATGTTATTAGCTGGATATTTAGATATGTAGGTGGTCTAGAATTGTGAGTATTGAACATGAATTTTGTAAATTCTTCTTTGATGTGTCAACCTTTTTAGAGATTTAGCTACCTTCATCAAACCGTCCATGCTTTGAGCGCCAGGTCCACAAGACGAGGCGCTATACAAATGTCGTTTGTTGCGTGCTGGAGATCCCACCCTCCAGAGGTAGCCCGGCCCGAGTGTGGTGCGTGCAAGGGCGGACGCCGGTGGTTACATACCGTCCATGCTTTGAGCGCTAGATTCCACCAGACGAGGTGCTACAAATGTCGTTTGTTGCGGGCTGAAGATCCCACCCTCGAGAGCTAGCTCAGCTCAAGTGTGGTGCGTGCAAGGGCGGACGCCGGTGGCTACATAGTGCGTCTTACCCCCATCGAGCTGGAGTACTTTGCATGTTATAAGATTTACGCATTTAGCAATTGCCTTGGTTGCAGTGAACCTTGTACATTGCTGTTTGTTTTGGCACTTTTTGTCGTGTGACGTGGGTGCGCAAGCAGCCGGGTCGCAAGAATCACCTCGAAGAGATGTTGTTAGATCAAGCGCAGGCGCGGGCGTCATATACCCCCCCCTTTTTGGGGGTCATTCGCGTAGCATGCCCCAAGGCATGATATTGGATGTCCAACCCCTTGTAAAATCATTAATTTGCCGAACACGACCATCCCCCAATGGATTTTTTTATTCTGAGGCCTCTATCCCCTAAAACCGGATAGCACTTTTTTGAGGGGGGGGGGGTCAAAAGTTTTCGCTCACAAGGCTCCAAGCAGTGGGGAAGCTTATCGTTGTCACACCACCGCCGGTCGAATGGTAATGCAACGGACACAAAGTTTTTGGTCGGCGGTTCGAATCCCGGTCGGCCGACTGTTGGCGGTGGCGGCGGCGGCGCTGCATTCACCCGACCGGGGTTCGAACCGCCGACCAAAAAGGCCTCGGTCAGTTGCATTACCATTCGGCCACTGCTTGGTCTGAGGCGAATGGTCTCCCCACTGCTTGGGGCCGCGTCTGCCATTGACAAAAAACCCAAACTGTGTGTTTCTGTCTGACTGACTGCTGGCCTTGCTAAGGGACTGATTGGCTGACCGTCAACCTCTCTTCAAGGTGCACTGCTTTGCATGTTATAAGATTCACACAATTAGCAATTGGCTTGCTTGTAGTGCAGCTTGTACATTGCTGATTGTTGTGGCAGTTTTTGCCATGTGATGTGGGTGCGCAAGCAAGAAGCGGAGGCCGAGTGGCAAGAATTAGCTACACTGCGCCCTCGACTGTGCAGCAAGTGCAGATCGAGCGCGTCGCAAAGAATTCCAAGCCCCGCAATGGCTTTGAGTTCTCATACACGCCCCCTGCCACAGCAACCCCCACAGTCCCAAGCCGCCTCCCCTCCCACTACGACGCAATCCATCAGCAGCTTTGTCGAAGTTTTGGGTTCATCGTATTGCAGTAGTTGCCGCGGCAAACTATGTGGAGTGACAAGCTCATGCTCACAATGCAAGCGGGGTGTCCAGGAGCATTGCTTTGTCACGGGGGGGGGGGGGCACCGGTGGTGTTTTGCGTGTGCCTGTAGAGGTTGTGAAAAGCCTTTGGGTAACACTGATACCCAACAATGCAAGCAATGCAAATGCTATGTGCATGTTGAATGTACACTTCATGGTACATGTCTCCAGTGTGCTCAACCCATATGCCCGCGTTGCCCTCCCCCTACCAAAGCTCGGACATTCCACACTTCATGGTAATCGGGGCGCGCCTGGCTAAAGTATGAGAACGGGGTGATGTGGTGTGCGACATGCATGCCGCGCACATCCCCAATTGGCAGCCCAGCCCGAGTGGATTGCTGGCATCATGAACATTAAGTGGTTCAAAATTGCCAAGCACTAAAAACAAAAGTGCGGGACACATGTTGTCTCGCTTGCTCTTTGGAGCTCGGGCGGTAGGGTGAGGCATGTGACACACACTCTGCCTATGGAACAGCGGGAGGCCCTTCGGGCACATTTTCGTCCAATCTACCGCGTTGTGAAGCACCTCCTGGTATGCTCCGGGATGTGGCTGGGGATGCGGAAGCTGCAACTTTGAATGGTGTGAATCTGATTGAGGCGTACCGCTGCCATCAGGCTGTGGCTGAGATTTTGCAGCACATTGCCATGGATGTGTGCATTGGGGATGCCCAACCAGTCACACAGGCCCCATACTTGGCATTGACGTCCGACTCCTGCACGGACAGGTTGGCCAAGAAAGAAGAGTTCATGTGTCTGGGCTTCCCGCAGGGAAACAAGATCGACACCCAATTTTTGTCTCTGCAACGACCCCCCTCCCCTGCCCAGAGTGCACCAAAATTTTTGCCCTTTGTTTCTGAATTTTTTAGCATCTTTCTGCCCTTGTAGCAACCCAAAATTTGGACCACAGCGTGGGTCCATGGTACATTCCCCATCCCCCATGACCCCCTCTACCCCCGGAAGTGCTTGGGCAAACCCACCTAAAACAAACCCTGCCTGCCGGTATATATAAGTATGTATACACACATTTTCTAATCCAAACACCAAACCAACTATGCAAACGTTGGCAAAACGCCACTTGGGGTCACAAGGCCCAAGCAACCAATCACAAAACTCTACATTACTTGTTTTATGAGTTTTGCACATTGGTTGAGATGTTGAGTGACACCGGCCATTTCTTAAATTTACACTTTTGTGAAGGAAATTTACACCACTTTTGGGAAAATTTACACCAATTTACACAAGGTGGGGGCCGGGGGCCAAAAGCACTGTAAACCCCCGTAAATCCCCGGGCTGTGTACCTGTCATAATGTGGTGAGGTATGAGGCACCGATGTTGCGGCTCTATGGGTCCTAGGACCCCCCTCCCCCCTGCTTAGGGGCCGGGAGGTGGAGGGGGCAGTAGTTGGGTAACGGCAGTCTTTTTGGATGCCCTGATTGTTTAGAGACAACTTGGGACGCTGTTTGAGTATTTTCTGTGCAATATGACAAGAAGTTCATCATGTTGTCAGGTTCTGAATGGTAGAGGTGCATTAGAATTCTTCAGAAATGTAATTCTCTCATTTGTTGCATGCGATTTCTCACCTGTCACTTCCTATTTCCAGGTGTTGGAGTACTACTTGCACTGTGCTCTGTCGTATTTGGCACGCCTTGAGGACGCCCGCACCAAGATGTACACGTTTCTCCTATCCCACCGCAACCATGCCATTACAGCGTTCCGAGCTGTGTTGGATGCTGTCTTCGACTTTCTTAGGCCCACCCATAAGGATGCTCCTATAGTTCTTGATGTGAAACTGGGCGTGGAATGTTCACAGGTATCGTTGACAGCAACCCATTTTCTGGCCCTGGCATTGCCAGTGTATACACAATAAGGGATTGTTGGGGCAGTCAGGGTCGGGGATCCAGGCCCAGTCCCTGGCTGCTACCCCCCATTGTTGTGGCAGCTAGTGCCCAGGGGCTCCAGCGCCAAATGCACAAGAAATTTTGCCTACAGCGGGGGGTACCATTGTTTGAGTTCACTGCACTTGTGTATGCTGAAACTGCCCAGGATGCGTGTAAAATTCAAACATGAAAGAAAACCATGACAAAGCATTTCAGTATGCCCTCCACTGAATGTGAGGCATGCCGTCTCCAGCATGGCAGGGACGTCAAGGGGCAGAAGCAGCTTTATGACCAGTGGGACAGTTGTCCCATTTTCACCCACCAAAAACGCCCCTCTCCTTTTTTGCTGACAATCAGGGTGTGGGTAGTGCGCAACCAGTCTGCCCTGGCCTGGCCCCCAGGCCAGGGTTGCAAGGGATGCATGCCAGGGCAGCAACTTTGCTGCATCTGATGCGTGGCTGAATACTGTACAGCCCCACACCATTCATAAGTTCCCAAGTGACCAGTCTGGCAGAGGTTGTGTGAGAATGGCTTTTGTGAAGGATTTGGCCTGAGATCAGGGGCAAGTCTGGGCCCGGGGGACGGGGGGGGGGACTTCTGCGGAGAAAGACGCCATGAGGGCTTCTGCAACCCCCCCCCCCCCAACCCTTTTTCGTTGGCTTGGTTTTATGCCAAAGTAGGGTTTCCACATTATTGTAGATACAAAGAACCCCCCGTGTTTTCACATAACCCCCCCTCTTTTTTGGTAGTGGATGTCGTTAGTCCGGTAAACACAACCTTGGAATGCACCATCGCAGAGCTCATCCAGACAAGCAAAAGTGTTAAAGTGTGTGTGCATCAGAAAGAGCGCTACATTTGGGGCAAAAAGCCCATAATTTCTTTTGCATGACCACAGGGACAAAGGCGAGGTACTATCCAATGGCCAGAAGCTGCGAAAAGTGGTTAGGCCACAAAGGGGGTAAGCCCCCCCCTTTTTTGTCAATATGGCCAATCTCAGGCCAAACCTCCTGGGTTCACATTTTGCAGAACCCCCCCCCCCCATCTGGGCTCAGACTTCAGTGCGATCCTCATGTCAGGCTTTGTGGTCATGGGTAGGTTCGCATGCACCTGCATACAGGATGGTTGGAATTGGCACGCATGGCTTTGTCCAAATGCTGGGTCTATATACGCATTCAATAATCATGTGTCGTGGCTGAGCCCTGAGGAACTTCAAGAGGCCATCTACTTTCTTGAACGTGGAGGTCTGATGTTTCGCAGTAGGGCCCACAATGGTAGGGTTCGTTGGGATACAGTGGCTTCAGGTTCCCGTGGTCAATGGAGCCTTTCAACCAGTCCCCTTTTATCCTCTGAAAGCCTGATGACTTGATGCAATCAGGTTCATTCTGTCATCACACACATCCCAAACTCCTACCCTCCTGCTCTTTTGCACCCATTCCAAGTCCTGTTCTGATGCGGGAAACAAAAAATTCGGTCCCATTAACAGTCCCCTCTGACAACTGCCGACCATCATTGAATTTCTGCTTAGAACAGTGCAAGCAGTGCAACACACTCCAAGTGCTTGCAAGGTACACACCCCTCTCCCTTGTAGCAACGTTGTCTACAGGGCCCTCAGGATCGAATTTTATGCCCCGCTGTCACAATGTGTTGTGTGTTGTGCATGCTGAGGGCATTGGGGCCACTGCTCTCCTGTTGTGAAACACACGATTTGTGGGCACCGCACTTTGAGGCAAGCTGAACCTCGAAAAAGTCGAAAGGGGCATTCACACATCTACTTTTGCTGTAGCATGCTTTTTAATGTACAGTTTATTCTGTTTGAGCTCCAAATGGGTTGATCACTGAGAACATATTTTTCGCATGAAAGATAGTGATATTTAAGGGCAATACCTCCTCAAACCTAGGGCAACCGTCCACTCCATCCATTGAGGAGTACCACTTCCTCTATTTGAAACCCCTAATTGGCTGAGGACCGAGAAAATGCCACCAAAATGGGTATGGGAGAGCAAAACCTCATCAAAGTTGGGGCACCCATGTGCACCTTTTTTCCTTTGTTGCTGCATGCTCTAAAAAGCCTTAATTCACTCCATTTGGAAGGCCCCAGTTGGATGGTCACTGAGGGGATGCCGTGCACGTAGTACGCACATAGTGCAAATTTTTGCATGCCGGCAAATACTCGAACCCTGGGTTGGCCCTTTTCGACACGTTTTTTGTTCCATACCGGGTTTTCTTTAGCTTCCTATGCATTTGGAATGTGGCATATTTGATTTGTCGACCCCCACCCCCACCCATGACCGTCCGAAAGTGCCGACCTCTTGAGCGGGACATTTTTCTCAATGAATTCCGTAGAGCCTCTTTGGATTTTTGGAAGGAGAACCACCCGTCATACCCCGATTTCCCCCTTGGTTCTCTTCCCCCTCTAGTGAAGCGCATTTACCAAGTTGGGCAACGGTACTGCAAGCCTAAGGATGTGATTCCACCCCCCTCTGGTGGCAACATGGAGCCAAGTATTGCCCTTGAGATTGCGCGCCTTCGTGCAGCCAAAACGACTGGTTGGCAAAGCAATTGGCAAAAGCAGCAACATGTGCGAGCCAAAGGTCTCTTACGGGCTTCATGTCATGCCTGACTCAACTTGCAGCTTCCAACTCCAGTTCTAGCTCTAGCTCTAGCTCTTCCGCGAGTAGTACGACTAGTATTGCAAAACCTGAGGCAAAGCCCACACCCAAGCCTAAACGAAAGCCAGCACCTACGCCTGTTGATACGGAAGAGGGTGAGGAACCAATGAAGGAGAAAGAGATAATACAATAAGATAATCGGATCTTAACCTATCTAATGCGTGTGTATAATAATATGGCACATCCAGATCACCCCGACCCTAAAGATGTGGAGTGATGGATTGACAGGTGCTCCGCCAAGCGTTCTACAGAGCCTCATGCCACCCAACTCCGCAAACAAGTCAATGCCGGGAACGTCAGTGGATGTTATGATTTGGGATCAGCGTGGTCCTTCGCGAACACACAGGCGGTTCTTCGATTTTGAACTAGGTGCGCATGATGGTGCCTTTCAGGGCCGCTTGCACACCGCTGCTCCTTCTATTGGGTGGAAAACTTTGAGTGAAGCCCAAGAAGAATACAACGATATCCATGGCTTCTATCGCACAAGGGGGAGCACCTCTTTGCACGCTTGTGGCAGTGGAAGATTGTCCGCCATGTGTGGACAGGCTCTGCAGTGGAGCTGCATGGCCATGTGCGCATTTTGCTCCACCTTGCTCAATTTTGTATTCGTAGGTATTAGCCCTATGGACCTTGGCCTCATGTGCCTGAGTCTATGTGGGCAGAGGAGGAGACAACCCTTGAAGAGGAGGAAAAGGATGACGATGTTTGTTGCCATTTGTGTGGCCACCGTCTTGGTGATATATCTGAGTGTGGCACTTGCCACTTGAACATGTGTGCATCTTGCATACCACTGCATAGTTGTACTTAACAAGGCTGAGTGGTTTTGTTCATAGGTACGTTGGAGCACCAATTTGAAGGCAGTTTCGTTGTCATCTTTCTGGGCTTTGCTGCTTTGCCATGCTAACAAATATGTTGTACGTGATCTTGGGTGAGTTTCCCGGCAGGTGCACGCAGTGCGCACACAGTGCAAAAACATCCCCTGAGAAATCAATTTTGGCAATATTTAAGGGCAATACCTCCTCCAAGTGAGGGCGCGCGTCTTTCTTTGATTCTTTTGCAAGCACAATTAACTGCTTTTGAACACCTGAGTTGGATGGTCACTCAAAAAGTAGTGTTGAATGCCAAGCTGGTGGAATAGAAAAGCAATACCTCGAAAAAGTTAGGACAACAATGTGCTGTTGCTTTCTTTTGAAGCATACTTCAGTCCAAGCTCCAAACAGGCTGGTCGTCAAGAAACCAGATTTTTGTGCAAAGATGGCGATCTTTGAGCGCAGTAGGCTTCTCAACTCTGCTGGCTTATTGCTTTCTTCTTGCTTGCTTTGAAAAGGACGATTCCTCGCTTCATTAGCCCCAAATGGACTGATCGAAGTAGTATTTGTGGTAAGATCTTGATGCTAAAGCAATACCCCCCCCCCCCAGCACAGCACAGCACAGCGGACCCGGTACCCAGGGACGCTGTGCGGTTCCTTTACACACTGCTGAACACACCCCCATGCGAAAGAAGATATGCATGACAGAGGGTGACAACAAGGAGAAGAAGAGTGAAGCGCATGGTGCCATGGTGCCGTGGTGCCATGGTGCAAATAACCCATCGTCGTGGCCCAGTGGATACACCGCACCTCTTCTGTCCCGTGGAGGATGGTTCGAACCCCGGGGGGGATAGAGATGCACCAAGCAACCCGAACCCCCCTTTTTTTTGGGCGCGGGAGAGAGGGAAAGAGACACAGAGTTAGAGAGAGAGAGGGTAGAGCACGGTGAGAAAGGAACAGAGAGGCGCAACAGTAGAGGATGAGCAGGGGAGAGCACGAGAGAATGGGAGGGAGAGAGTAGGAGAGAGACCCACAGAGCGAGAGACCGGGGCTAACCGGCGCAAAGGGAGGTGGTGGGTTCGAGCTGACCAGGGTTCGGGCTGAGCAGGGTGGGTTCGAGCAGAGCGAGGTGAAAGGGACGCCACGGAGACACGGAACAGTCAAGAAATGAAAAAGTAGGGCGCCGTAGCGCCCCTGAGCCACAAGCACAACATGTTGTCACGTGTTGCACAGCCAAAGCACGACTGGGGCGGCGAGAGTGCGGCCCATGTGAGGAAGACGAAAGCAAGTAGGCATGAATGTGTGGGCGGCATGCGCATGCAGAGTGGGGAGCAGACGTGGTATGCGCCACACGCATAACAGCAATGATTTGTTGAGTTGCCTGACAGACGGAGCGCATGCTGAAATACTGAGACGCCTTTGCGCCAACCAAGGCGCCATTGCGCCCCTAAGGATGGAGTATGACACGACCTCACGACCTGCGGGGCCAGGGTTAGAGACTAACCGGCACTGTGGGTGGGTGGTGGGTGCGAGCTGACCTCGATGTCCAGAGGAACAGTGCCAATGCACAGCCAGCAGCCACCTGGTGTGGTACAGAACTGGTCTACGCTGCAGTGCAGCAAGCAAAACACTGAACAATGTAGTTATGACCATGCGCCTGTGACACGGGGGCGTATGCGAGCCCAGTTTCCGTTGCCTCATGGCCCCCCCCAACTCACCTTAAGTAGGTCTCAACCCCCTTGCCAAAAGTGCTATCCCTCCATCCATCCAGTACCTGTATGGCCTTGGTGTGTGTGCTTGTGCTTAGGTGGAGAGCCAATTGTAGTACTCTCCCCAGGGTAACAGCCAAGAAGGCAGCAAAGGGATTCATACTGTCGGCGAGAAATGCTTGGGGTGCGGACAAAGCTATGGTGCACCTCCGAGAGCCATTAAATATAGGAAAGGTCCATGGCAAGCTGGAGATGGTGGCGTGCATTTGGAGAGGATATGGCCAAAGTGGCCAACGGACAACTCACTTGGACCCCATCCACTGGGCTGCGGGCTATGGTTGTGCGGCACATAGCAGTGCTACAACCCTTAGTACATGTTTGAGGGACAGGGTTGCTCTTGCAGCTAAAGCACCTGTTGGTAGCGCTAAAACATTGTTGGGAGACGGAGCACTGTATTGCAAGAATCAGGGTACTTTGAACAAAAATGCCTGAATTTCATTGTTGTGTTCCATTGCGATTGTGTGTGACTATCATGCCATTGACTCACAGACTTCTTATGTGTGGAAAACCAAAGCCTAGCAGGCTAATCAGTGCTGTTTGTGCTCACACAGAGATCTCGACCTGGTGTAGCGTGTGAATTCCAGTGTGGTTGATGGCACCAAAGTACAAAATGCCGAATACATTGGATTTTTTTGGAGATCCATTGACACCCCACATTCCCCCCGAATTGTGTGCTGACTTGTGTGACAGCTAGTACCCCTGCATGTCCCTTTTCGTATGCACATATATGCACACCTACTGGGCCTGGTTGTCTTGCAAGGCTGCAAGACCCCTTGCCCCATCATGCAGCTCTTGCTTTGGCAGTTGGTTTCAATATAACAACAATTTTTGCAAGCAAAAAGCGATTTGGCTTGACCTGCACCTGGGGTGTGATATCTGCATGAATTGTTAGTGCAAGGTTTTGAGACTAGAAGAAACAGGCAACAACAGGTGGTAAGTAGGGGGAATAGTCTGCAGAAGAAGGGTGCCAAGGAGGGTGAATGTTGGCCTGTCAATTATACCTCAGCACCAGTCCATGCATCTAGGCACCGATGTTATACATTGAAATGTGCACTATGTGCATGCGGGTTGGAGGCTGTAACCCTGCTGAATCAATTGCACCAAGGCGTTTGCTTTGCCATGTAGGAGACTTGCCTCTGTGTATCCGCGCTGTCATCCATTCTGCTGCCATCAATGCCAAAGGAAGGGGAGTGGATGTTCCTGAAGATTTGCTGCCAGAGCAACAAGACGTCTATGGTGATGAGGTCTTCATTCCACTGCTGTGAGTTGCAGTCAAGCCTTGTGCAGTCATGAGAGGTTGCCTAGGTCATCCTCTGTTGTGCAGCTGGAGTATCACAACACCAAGTCCAACGCACCCCTTGAGGGAGCGTTAATGTGCAGGGCGCGTAGGGCAACTTTTTGGGCTACTTCTATTCCTACCCCTGTTTTGGCGTGGATTCTACCCGTGGGATGGGTGAGTGGGTGAGTGGGTGAGTGGGTGAGTGGGTAGATGGGTGGGTTGGGGCGATTTGGGATGATTTCTCCTCATGCACTTGCCCCTTTCCCGTTGGGGATATGGACCGGCCCCCTTCCAGTTGGGGATAAGGACTGGCCCCTTTCCCGTTGGGGATATGGACCGGCCCCTTTCCCTCACCCATTGTCCCTTAGTTTGCCTAGTCTAATGTGTTTCAGGGCTACAAGGTGCATCTATGTGTATTGTGAACCAGGCATGCTGAGCTGGGTACATGGTGATGCATTAGCATGTCCATTGCGGAGCATCAGTTTTTGCCCCTTGTGTCCTCAAACCTCTTTTGCTATTTGTTATGGTGTTGAGCATTGGGGATAGGGTGTTCTACACCAGGTCCACTGGGCTTCAGGTACCCGCGAAGGTGGTTGGCCTTTTGCACGATGGGCATGTGGATTTGGAGTATGATCAAGGTGGTGTGCAGGTCGTCAATCATCGATGCCCCATGGACTCCATCTCCTTTGGTATCCCCCCCAGTCTCGAGTCTCCACCACCATCCCCATCAATTCCCGCAATTGATGTCCTTCTGGAAATTCCTTTGGACCCCCTTGTTGATTGAAGCCCCGTTCACAGTTGCTCCCCAACACGACTGTTATCACATTCCCCAGCTTGAGGCTTCATTGGGTAATGGTGAACTTGGGAACTTGGAGACTGAATGTGGAAAAGTCATAATAAAAGTAGCGTGCAAGGCGCGTGCAGGGCAAACAGTCCCCCTTTGTCCAGCAAACACTTGGTGTTTGGACCGTTTTGTTTTGGTACCCAAATTAATTAGGTGCCGAGTTTAGGGTACAGGATTTAGCCTAGAGGATCAGGAAAATGAGGGGCTATTGTGATGTGTCTTGCTTCTAAAATGTCTAAAACTAGATGTGGGCTACTGGTATCCCTCAACTATAGGACCTCTATTGCCCACCATGATGGATTCTCTCCTTGCACCCCGCCGGGACGTCCCCGTGCACACCGAACGCACCGAATACCTTGTCAAACAAACACTTGGTGTTGGGACCATATGTTTTTTGGGGGATTTCAGTGTTTGTTGGACACAGGGGGGTGGATTAATTTATGTCCCTTTTGCATTTCTCGCACATCAGTTGAGATGTTGCTTGGATCAAGGTCATGAGGATTATTTGTAGAATGGTTTTCATGCTTCCTCCCCACCTTCAAGGACATTTAGTTGCCTTTTGCCGCCCCCCTGCACTCCGCTTGCCCAAGGGGGCGGGGGGGCGGGCAGGAGGGCTTTTCTGATTTTGATGCATGGGGCGTGGTTAGAGTACATGACCACTTCCACCATTAGAGGGGGGCGGATCATAGGGATTTTTAGAAAGGATACCAAAGATTCAAAGTCGGGGTAGCGTGTCTTGCAGCCAGCTGCTGGTATGCAGGTTGGTGTGACTGAGGGATTGTAGTATTAGCAACCAACAGCACGTGCGGTGCCATTGGTCGCGGAACGATTTTGATTTTTTCTTCCCATTTCCTCCTGCCTCTATCCTTTCTCCCCCCCCCCCCCATGTCCTGCCCCACCCCTTGTCCTTCCGGGGGGGGCAGGGGGGGGCGTCACTTGGTCAACACAAAATTTTGTGTTACGGCTCATTGTGTTGTTATGCGCCTCACTGTGTTGTGAGGCACTGCCACTTGTATCCATTGTACTCTTGGCAGGACATTTTGCTCACTTTCATTGAAATGGAACTTGACAACACGACCATGTTTACCCCTTCATTGGATTTAGATTCACATTCAAGTTCCGATTCTAGTATAGAATTTACCGATGATGACTCTTCCGGTGGTGATTCGGATGCTCCAGACAGTGCAAAGGATGCAGATGGTGGGGCACAAAGTGATGTATCTAGCTTGATTTCTGCCCAAGGGGGGCAGCTTGCTCGAATTCCAGACCCCCCCCCCCTTGGCACTCTAGACCCCCCCCCAAAGTTTTCAAACCCGTCTTTCTCCAATTTAAGATTTTGGAGGAAAGGGTTAGTGCTGAAGGTACCGGAAAAAAAATCACCTCGAAGAGAGGTTGTTAGATCAAGCGCAGGCGCGGGCGTCATATACCCCCCTTTTTGGGGGTCATTCGCGTAGCATACCCCAAGGCATGATATTGGATGTCCAACCCCTTGTAAAATCATTATTTTGCCCAATAAGAGCATCCCCCAATGGATTTTTTGATTTTGAGGCCTCTACCCCCTAAAACTGGATATCACTTTGTTGAGGGGGGGGGGGGGGGTGGGGGGGACGGGGGGGGGGGGGGGTCAAAAGTTTTTGCTTAATAGGCTACAAGCAGTGAGGACACACGGCGCTTGTAACACGGTCAGCGGTCCAATGGTAACGCAGCCGATTCCGGATGTGCAGGCGTGGGTTCGAATCCCAGTCTGCCGAATTTTAGCGCCGCCGCCGGCGGCGGCGCCAAAGTGGGCAGACTGGGGTTCGAACCGCCGACCACACGAATGCCGGTCGGCTGCGTTACCACTCGGCCACTACCTGGATTCCAGCGAAGGGCCTCCCTGCTGCTTGGGGCCGTATCTGCTACTGACAAAAAACCCAAACTGTGTGTATCTGTCTGACTGCCTGCTTGCTGGCTCAGGGACTGATTGGCTGACTGTCAACCTCTCTTCGAGGTGCACTGCCGAAGGCAATAGAATTTTACCCTTCCTGAGAGGGTATTTTTTTTCACCCTATGTTTTTGTCCTCAAAATGCTCAGAATTTTGTGGAGAATTCAAAAATGTTTGAAAAACACAGAAAATGTTTTGACCCGTGACCTGACCTCCGGGTCTGACCTTGGCTGATGGGAGCCTGAGCCAATGGGCAAATTTTTTCTGAAAATATTTTTTACCCCATTTGTGTATGTTCAAAATGATCAGCGCATCATCGGGATCATTTTGAGGTATGTATGTTGGGGTACCCACTGACCCCGGCAGCTGACCGGCCGACTAACCTAGCCCCCCCCCCCCCCCTCCAGACCCCCAAAAGTTTTCGCACCCGGTTGGGGTCTAGAATTTGAACAGGCTGCCCCCCTTGCTTCTGCCGAAGATTTGCCTGATGTGCCCACAACGGATCATGATAGTGATCTGAATTCTGACACGGAGATTGTGTGGGTGAAGAGTGCCTGTGGTGTGTGGAGTATGGGACACAGTTTTGGGAACAATTTGTATTTTACAAGGCACATTCCCGAAGGGAAGTGGATTCCCAAAAATCTGCTTGCACCTGCCAAGCCTCCTACCAAAAGGGCCAAACCACCACCCAAGAGTGCTGCCCAAAGCATTCCAATGGAAAGTGGTGAGCATGTGCAGGAGTTCAAGGTCAAGTGGAGCAGGACAAAGTAATTTTACACCGAGCCAGTCCAGGAGTAGGTCTCAGTACAATGGCAGCCCTTTGAACGGATCTTATGTTGAATTCTTTCATTTTGCAGTGCAATTTCTGTGCCTGAAAATGCGCCTGTACGGTGGTAGTATGGTTTCCTAGGGCGGGGTGGGGGACCGTCACTTGGCAACCGTCCCCCAGGGGGTGGCGGGGGACCGTCTTCCTGGGGTGGGGCAGGACACAGTGGGAGGGTACTAGGATCACCCTGAAAGGGAGCTTCTGTGCAGTTCATATCCTTCCTGCTGCAGCTCTTCGTTCTGGTTTGCAGGGGGAAGAAAATCACCTCGGGGTGCAGTGGGCAGAGAATCCCCAATACCACTATGATGATGGTCAACAACCACCTGCCAAACGGCCGCGTGGCCGACCTCCGAAATCTCGCACTGAATGCCCAATGGACGTTCCTTTGGGAAAAGGTCAGCCTCGCCCGCATGTGGCTCGCATGCCTGGGCCTGCAGCCGCATTAATGCGCAAGCCACTGACAGGTCTGCTTCTAGCTGAATTGTTTTGCAGATTGTGGCTGTGGGCAGCGGGTAATTGGCAGGTGAGGTAACCGAGCAGGCCAAGTACCTTGCACAGCGCTTCAACCCTAAAATAGTTCTTCGTAAAAAAGTGTTGCCGTTTCCATGAACTGGCCCTCCTGCAACTTAACTCAACACACGTGAAGGGTCATGCGGGCACAATACGCATGCATACAGAGCAGGGTTCAATAAAAAGAAGGTGGGTATGGTACAAATTGAAGGAATCAGGCGAGACTCCATTTGGCAGCATTTCACTGCCTCTGAACCTATTAGCTTGTACGTTCTGCTGCAGTTTGCCCACATTGCCCTCCTGCCTCCTTCACACATCTGAAAACATTTGGTCACCAACCTTCGCTTTGGGAAAGCACATCATACCAGGATGGGGGGTAGCCTGTACCATTGAGCCACTGCTCACTACCCTCATCGGTGTAGTTGCTGTGGCCCCAATGGAAATGGAGCTGTTCCAATGCTTAAAGATATGGAGTAATGCTGTCCGCACGTTCAACAATTTCAGCAAGGTTACCTGCCACAAGGCTGAGATAGTCTCCTCGGATGGGGAAGTTGGGTACTCAGGGGGGGGGGGGGGGTGTTCAGGAAAGGGGCTTAATTGACAGGACCATTAGTCAAGTATTTTGATTACCAGTCAGTGCCCATCAGTGTTGGCCATTTCTTCGTCTCGGCATCACAAATGTCAATGGGACAATTTTGGATGCGGCCATGCATCCTTCCATGTGTTTGCATCGCTGTAAGATACTAACTTTGTAGCACTGCATACATGGGTGTCACTGATTGTCATTGCTTGCGCCACGCTGCGTGGTGCAGCTGTCTCCTACAAAAAAGGAACACATGCTGCCATTTATCCTAACGAGGGACAGTTGGAAGAATAAATGCTGCACCATGGATTCCACAAAACACGCATGCACAACGCCCAGTTTGCCCCGCTTTAACTATCAACAAACATGGCAAGATGTGGCACGCATTGTAAACCCCCCCCATTTAGTCCGACCCCACCCACTGCAACAACCCCCTCAAATACAACGACCCCTTCAAGTCGCTGGGGCATGTCACCACAATAAACCTACCCATTCTCAAAATCTGAGCCCCAAGCATAGACGGAAACACGTGGACAAGTGGACAGGCGACAAACTCGCATTGAAACTGCACCGTTCAATAGTTGCTAACGCCAAAAAGGAGGTAATTGACATTTGCTTTGCTGCTGCCTTAGGTTTAGGCTTAGGTTTGGCCTCGGTAGCAGGTTTTGGTGGTGCAATCATGTCCTTCTTGGACTGGTCCATGACAGCATCCACCATTTCATACCCGAATGTTGGGGCAGTGAAGAACCTAAAATCTCTGGTGTGAGTGCTATAAATTAAGCCAAACGCCTTGAATGTCTTAAACATTGTAGGTGCAACATCCGACATGGTGTTTTCATGGGCTTCTGCCACCATCAGAGTGACAGCAAGGCGCCTTTCAGCTGCAGGGAGTTTGCGTTGGTTGCCATATATAGTTGTGTTGTACAGTTTTCTGTAGTGCACTTTGAACCTCATCATCCAAAAGCAATCCAGCCACTGCACGCACAATGTCAGCCCCACAGGCGCACGAGTGCCAACCAATTTGTGTGATGACATTTCACCTTTCACCAGCACCAATGTTGCCTAGCAACATCCTGCACAATGCTGATAGGGGAGGCTTTTGTTGGAAACCAGCTCTGAAAAGCTTGAACCATCACCTTTTCGTCTGTCACATCTTTTTGTTGAAACAGAACGAAAACACGGTCGTCACATAAGCGCGCTGGGCGGAATGACAAAGTTTTGCCTGTGATTGTTACACCAACAATGGGAAGGTATGTACAGAAACGCTTGGCATCACTGGCTAGCACATTAGTCACTGCCTCACCTTGGTCGCCACGCAAGACCACATACCGCGTGATCTCTCCATCCAATGACAGTGGGCATTCATCCAGGGAAAACACTTTTTCAACACCCCGGAAATGACCCGATGCCTGATGGTGCGTTAGATATGCATTCATAGCACAAAATAGAGCATCATAGAAATAGATGTTATTGCGTCGTTTGAAATGCCGCCGCCAATTTCTTTTCAAATGCTTCTCTATGTCAATACCCATGTTGGCAGCAATGGTTTCCACCTCCAAAGAGCATTTAGGTGCGGCTTCAAATTCTTCTCAAACTGCTCGTCCAACCAAGCAAATAACTGCAACCTCCAATTGCTGAAATAAGGCCTTCCTACTAGCACCACCCAAACGACAATGTTGAAGCGCCCTAGCCTGAGCACGCCACACACACTCAGCACGTATCTCGCCCTCCTTCGCTGCCCACTCATTTAAAAAGGAGTTGCCGAGTTCCCAGCGTGGCAAAACTTTGGTACGAACGTAATACTTGTTGCCATTTGCTTTCTTCAAGTGCAAGAGGGCGTACAATTTGTGTCCAAACTCCCACTGTCTGCAGCCAGACTGCTTTTTCAGTGGTGGTGTATGCCCTTGTTCTCCAAGAATTTTCGCTTTTTTGGTTAGCGGAGGGTCCTGCTGCGAAGGCCTAATGGAAGCTTGTGCTGCAGCTGCAACCTCAGCAAGGCGGTCTAGTAATTGTTCATCTGATAGGGTCACAGGTTCATGTTCAGATTCAGCTCCCTCATCTCGATTGAGCTACACCTCTGCATCTTTGGGGTTGGGTTCAGCACGAGACACCTCCACATCAGATGACAGATCACTTGACAGATCACTTGACGCAGGCTTAGAATCAGATGCATTAGCAAACATGCAATAGGACATCCAATGGTGCAGCCATATTTCTACATGACCAAGGGGAAAGAATCGTGCAGTGCAACACACACACAAGGTAGATATACACATATACCAAGCACCGTGGCCTTGAAGTACTCTATGGTGCCTCCGGCAGCTCAGCTGGACCAATGGCCTACACGGGAGGCAAAAAAAGATCCCTTGGGCACCTTCTCTGGCTGTGCGGGGAATGTTTAGGCCTGCCCTCCACCCTCCACACAAATGGCACGCGCATGACAAATAGAACGACCCCCCCCCCCCCCAAATACACCGACCCCCGGAAAATCCCACACTGTGCTGCCTTAATTTAACGACAGAGGCGTTCTGTACAGGCCGGGGGTTTAGATCGATGTGATTTGCGGTGCCTGTGTGTCCTCACTCTACAACGCAGTGCACATTTGTGTAGGGGTGTGTGGTGTACACCTAGAAGGATGTGATATGTGGCCCACATTCCTGTGTGCTATGCATGCCCAACAATTCGTGAGGTCAACGAGAATGTCACAAATGCCACAAATGTATCATCCTTCATGCGGTGGCGACAGCCCACGTCACGCAAGTGTTCTATTTCTGCGTGCAAGCTTTCATCATATATAGGATGGCCTGGCCTGGTAACTTGTTTCGATCTCAACATCATGCTAGAATATTGCTTATTTTGTTTTGGGGGTGACGTGCCTCCGTGTTATCTGCCTGAGATTGCAGCGGACCCATCAGATTCTTTCAGTCATATTGAGTGCATGTCTTTGCAAGCTAGCCTGTTACCACAAGACACAAGGTTGGATAGGGCAAGTTTTGGCATAGCGAGTTTGGCACAAGAAAAGTACCAACTTTTGCCATGGTGTTTAAGACTTGCAACCATTTCGTTGTATAGGTCTGGTCTTTAGCACACCTGATATGCACACATTGCCTCTTCACATGTATCCTACGGGCACAGCATAGAATGCTGAGAACCGGGGCATGTTTGTCAGCGTTGCCTGGCACGTGCCCTCCGATCTTTACAGATTAATTGTCAGCGCTGCTGGGAATATTCCTCCCAAAAACGCTTCCGATATTTTTCCATCCCTAGAGATTTCGGAAGCCAGGCTGCCAAAATTGGTCGGGGTGATCGCTTCCGACGTCGGAAGCAATGCTTGCGACGATCGGTCGGAGTTCACCCAAGCACATACTAGGAGCATTGCTTCCAAAATGCTCTGGCACATTGCTTGGACTTGTCAGAAGCTTTGCATCCCCAATTGCTTGCTAAATCCCAAGGAAATTCTAAGGGTTTTTGTAAAAAAAAGTCACCATCCGACCAACTATACACATTGAACTTTCCCCCCCATAGGACCCTGGTTTGACTGTTTGACTGGTGGGCTGATGTGGCTGGCACATAGGGCCTTGAGACGATGACTGTGATGGACCATGATTGCTTTTTTGCCGACTGGCATGCCCCGTTTTCGAAACTGATTGCGCTACCACTACTCACGCATGAGTTTTTCCCTCTCTTGCCTGGGTCAAAAAATGGTTCATGTACACACAATTGACGACTACCCCCTTCCCCAACCCCTGAAGTGGCAGCGCTTAAAGTAGGGTATTTTTTTTGTTTTGGCAGGTCATCGCCCCACCCCCGCCCCCCTGAAAAATGGAATCCGTGGAGTCCCGGCGGCGCGACTAACCCGTGGGAAGCTAGTGGGGATGAGCGACGCACGGATTCAGGTGGCCTGCCCGGGGCATGGACGACGGTCGCTTTTTTAAAAAATGAAAAAATAGAACAAGAAATTGGTATCACACGGTCATCTTACTCTTTTGTTGTGTGAGGGATTCCCCTAGACACATGTGCGTGGCGTGGGCCTCCCTGAATGTCCTATATTTGTATTGGTATTTGTATTGGTCGCCAGCCAGCTGCTCTGCCTCAACACTGCTGCAGTGCGCTGATGTGGGCGCCGGCCCCGCGAATGTATGGTGACCTGCTGGTTCTTACGAACCACATCCGTGTCGCGGATAAGGCAGTCACTTTATATTCGCCGGGTCTGCCTGCAGCGACCCTGCCACAGCGAGGTGGACCACGAAGGTTGGGGCCGTCCTGCGTGGCCGTCATAGGCTGCTCGGACATTTTATGCTTTGGGTTTCCAGTTTGAATGCTGTTTGCTGCCCTAACCTGGGGTCGTCTTATACCGGGAAGCCCAGCGAAGTCAAAAATTGGTGTTAGGGAGCTTGCTGAGTCCCAGGGTCATGTGCATGGCAAGGGCCTGCCTGAATCGTCCCGCACGTGTGTGCATCACTGGAGCCAGGGACATGTGCATGGCCAGGGCCTGCCTGAATCGCCCCACACGTGAGTGCATCACCGGAGCCAGGGACATGTGCATGGCCAGGGCCTGCCTGAATTGCCCCACACGTGCGTGCATCATTGGAGCCAGGACAGGGGCTGGATACTCTGTGGGCACAGCAGCAATGTTCAATTGAAAACGGTGCTCTTGGTGCTTCGTCCCGTATAGCTACTGAATCGTTGTTTTTTTGGAGGAACAATTCTGATGGTTGAATATGGTTGCTGTTTTCTCTAACAAAAAAAGCACTGTGTATCACTTAGTTTCAGTTGACTGTCTGTCGCTTCGTCTTTGTGCTTGCCTTTGTGCATGTTTTGGTGTGCAAGAATTTCGTTTGCCGGGTATTGTTGTCTACAGTGTGCTGTTCCATGTCGCAAATAGCAGGTCCGGATGGCTCCACATTGTACGAGCCTAAGTTTGAATACACCGGACCGGGACCTTGCGAGCCCCCTAAACATCAATCAGCATCCACAGGGCCACATGCAAACGGGCCATGTCGCCCTCGCAAGCGTCCGAAGCCCCTGACCCGCGTCATTATGCCGCCTTCGGCAGCTGCAAGTAGTTGAAGGTGGGTTTTGTGCTTGTCCTCAGGTCTCTTTTCCCTGCCATGGCGTGGATTTTCGAGCCGACCCTACCCTCGGAGGAGGGGGCAGGCTGGGGAGATCTCCCTGAAACACTGGAGTTTCGGGACTGCCCCCCCTCCCCATGGGATTCAGACACAAAGCGCACCCTCAGCCAGTTGCACTCCCCGCAACCCCCCATTCTGACACCCCCTCCCACACCCCCATCACCCCCATTCCCCCCACTACCCCCGCTCACACCCGCATCACCAATCCCCTTCTTCACACCACATCCCGCTGAAGTGGCAACGAGCCCCCCAAGGAAGATTGTCCCCTCCAATTTCCCGACCCCGCCACTGGCCGCCGTCACCGATCCACTGACCCCCCGCACAGAACAGCTCCTCCGCCTACCCTTGGGCGAGCTGAACAGTAGGTTCGACATGGGTTGGTCACGTTACTTGTTCGCCGTGAGCCGCCGCGGCCAGGTGCAAACATGGCAACGTGGCGAAAGGGTAAGTCGATCCCACTTCTTGTCCCACTCGCTAGAGCGCGCCAGACTCATAGCTTTGGCTACACAACCCCCAAAGCCCCGCCCCACCAGTCTTCTGCCCGCTTCCATCAGCTTGCCCCCCTTGCCCTATGGCCAGACCACGTTGCCTGAGGTGTTGGCCCACAGACAGACCTCCTTGCTCCCTCTTGCGGCTGCCCCCCCCCCCCCCCCACACACACACAACACCCCTCCGTGCGACCTCCTGTGCGCACGTTGTGTCGCACCTTGTTTCCAACGCGGTGCTACGATGGGAACCTCACACTAACGCAGATGCAGTGCAGGGAGTTGCACCCACCAAGGCCCCAACCAAAGCGTGCCACACAACCCCCCAATCGCTGGCAACCTCACGCCCGGCCCACACAACCCTCCAACCGCTGGTACCCTTACGCCCGGCGTAATACGGCTCCGCCGGTGAAGCACCCTCGCACCTACGTTCGTCGTGCATAGGTTTGTTCTTGTCAGTGCATCCGTTTGTCCGCACCTCGTAGATTCATTTGCCGCCCGTCTTCCCCCAATATCTGCTGCTGCTGCTGCTGAGGCCCCCGTCACCCCCATCGTCTGTTCGGTGGTAGACGCAGATACAATCCACGAGGAAACTTCCAGTGCCACAGTGATCTAGACACGGTTACAGCGAATTCTCGCCAAATGCTGCGTAGTGCACCGCGCGCAGAGCTACGTAGTGCCGAACATGTTTAAGTGCCTTTTGGAGCGGCTCTTCCCGTCCCATCTGCAACTGAATGCACGGAATACTGTCTTCTATACGGCCCTCAGCAAATGCTTCAATATCATGGCCAAAACGACGAATTCCTGTGTGGGGGACACTTCCCCCTCCAAACACGAGACCATGGGGGGGACGGCCTACAGGAATCTGGCGGTTTGTGCCTTACCGGTCGAGGACCGGATTCCCCCTGAGGAACGGCCGGGCCCGGTTACTGAGGAAGATCGTGAGGCCTATGAGGATTGGTTGTTCCTAAGCAAGCACAGCAATGACAACAAAGCTGTGCTACCAACCCTCAACTTTGACAACACCATGGTGGTGGAGTGGTTCAAAAACTCCCAATATTACTCGCCACCCAAGAAGCACACAGCAGGGAATCGGCCACCGTTCCCTGCTTTGCTCTTCATGACACGGCCCTACCGCGATCATCGTGTACTTATCAACAATGCGTCCTCTAATGGCCCAATCCTCCATCAGAGTCCTCTGTCACCCTGTGACCCAATCCATTCTTCTGCAACTGGATCCTACTGTGTTGGAACATGATATATATTGCATCTGCGGGCGCTGTGGCACAAAATGCAGTGGGGTACGCCCGTGGATTGCATTTAGCATTGAAATCCTGCAAGGGTGGCCCACTTTTTCGTACGTTGCTATCGGGGCCTTTCTGCCCCGCCGCCAACGCAAGGCAGAGGCCAAGGCACGCAGACAGGAGCGAAAAAAAGGGGGAGTTGTTGTTGTGCCCCGCTCGTCTGGCGTGGCAATTGTACCTGACCCAACCCATGTCGACTCGTCGGCAGAGTACGTGCCACCACGCGATGTATCCGGGGCAGAGGGTGCCACCCAACGCACCCAGCCTGCACGAGCAGCGAAGTTGCACCGGCGCATCGTGGTTGATACTGAGGATTCAGCAGATCCTGATCCCGAGTCAGATGCAGGGTCGTGCAGTGGTAGTGGCAGTGACGGTGGCAGTGGCAGTGGCAGGAGCACTGGGAGTGGCATTGGCAGTGGCAGTAGTAGTGGCAGTGATGCAACAAGCAGTGCCATCACCGTTAGCAGTTCCGATGTGGAGGCAGCCGCTGCTCCTCCACCAGCTAAGAAAAAATTTCGCCGGACAGGAGTGCGCCCAAGCCAATGCGCAACTCGGGCACTGCCTCCCCCCCGCCATTGATGTTGATGCAGAATCCAGTTCTGCCCCAGTACCCCATCTCTTGAGTGAGGGGGATTTTTTTCCGACAGACACGGAGGCGGCACTTAAACAAGAGGGCAAGGAACAGCGTTGACTGTGATGTTCGCGAAGGGGGGCTAACCGGGCTAATCGGGGGCTGGGGGGTGGGGTTGGGGGTGGGGGGGAACCTGGCGCTCCGTGAGTCAGCCCCAGAATTGGGGGCTTGTGATTGGCCACGCCTGGCCATGGTAGCCCGGGCTACTTCTCTTTGAGGAGTGGCGGAGCATTGTACATGTCCTCACTATATATGGGTCAAATTGCCCAAAAATGCCCAAATACGTGTGTGGGGGGGCGGGGTCGATTGTTTCTTCATCCTTGGCGTTTTGGTCGGAAATCGCCCCCGAAAACGCTTCCGATATTTTTTCATCCCTAGGGATTTCGGAAGGCTCCCTCCCGGCTTCGGCCGGGGTTTCGGTCGGGGTTTCGGTCGGGGTTTCGGTTGGAAAAACGCTTCCGATATTTTCGCATCCCTAGGGATTCCAGGAGCGATTGCCTGGCATGTCGGCTGGAAAATTTAGAGGTCGATCGTCAGCAACGCTGGGAATCATGCCAAGTTTTTTGGTCCCAAAATAAAAATTCTACGCTTTGCGTTTGAGCGACATGTGTTGGTGTATGCATTCTGTTGCAGCCATTCCCAAGCAACAGACCCATGGGGGGACAGGACTTTCTGGTGCTGTTGCATGCACAAGGTTGCACACTTGCCTGAGCATTGTGGTTGTCGCTGGGGAAGGCGTCGCTCTCAGTGTGGGCACTTCCAATGGCAGGGCAGATGGGATTGGGGTCAGGGCACCACAAAAAGCACTCTTTGCAAGAAATCAAAGGACCAAGTGACCCAACTCTGGCAGTATAGTAGCACTGGTTGCATGCAGGCGTTTCTTTAGCTCCCCCAGAATTGGGTGGGTTGTCCAAAAGCAGTGTGCTTTGCAGGAGGCTAGAACCGTTCTTCGTCCACAGAGAGGCAACAAAAATGGCATCCAACAACCCCATGCTTGACCTGTGATTCGAGCTTTTTGCAGAAAGGTAAAAGAGGCCAGCAGAGATGCAAAGCGCTAGAAAAGTGTTGCAGGGCAGTCCCAGAGGAAATCGGCCTAGACATCAATACTGAAAGGGGATGGGCCATACCATGCAACCTTTCTCCATCCTGTTGCAGATCTTACTGCTTATTCGGTAACTCGCTGCTCGTTGGAAACTTGTGGTGACAGCGCTTGACAGTTCCCGCCAATCCTTGAGAATACTAGTTTCCTTGGGAATGAGCAAAGTATCCTGTCTCCACCGAATTTGGGTCGAGCCTGGAGAGAAATTTCGTGGCACCAAACCGATAGATGGGCTGAAAATGGGCTGGCCTCATTGAGGCTAGGGGTGAAGCTGCCCCAAGAAAATCGGGGAAATGGGGGTATTAATTGTATTTCCCCCCAGCGCTCACAATGTTGAAAATACCAACTAGAAACTGGGTTGTTAGCATTAAATTTCTGTCAACAAGGGTCCAAATTCATATTCCAAAGGCGGCCAGGAAGCAGTAAGTCAAGTAAATGTGGCAAAGAGCTGATTTTCTTGTTGTGCGAGCCTTCAAGTAATAAATTCCACGACCACGAGCGAACCCAGCAGCCTGAAGAAAATGAATTCTACAACTACTGAGCAAACCTAGCATTGCGCTAATCTACCCAGACTAGCCACTTGTGGTTGAGAATCCCCAAACACACAAAGGCCTTGCATAATTCATGAGTTCTACTTCAGCCAGTCTCAAGCAACATAGGGATTTGTTCAGTATACCCAGACAGTGATTGTCATCGGGGATGGGGTTGGAATCAGGGAGAGCACTGCAAATGGCAAGGCGGCTCAGATTTGGGTCAGGGGTATGATTGAAGATGGAGCTGGGGCTGGGGCCTGGCTCAGCTTGGGCAACTGTCGAACTCTTTTTTATGGCCATAGTCGGCTGCAATTTAGTGCAACCAATCTGGGCAACCTTTTGGCAGAATGGGGTGTTTTTGGTGGCTGCCAACCAACAGCTTTTGCTGCTTCCGCTGACCAAGACCCTACAAAGACTGAATTTCGGGACCAGGCTGGTGTGGACAGGAACATTGTAGGCTATAAACCATGCTCCTCACAATCAGCGAACCGCACACTTTGTTTGTGCCCCAGTGCCGTCTTTGTCTAAGCCTCAGAAACGAAACACACAAGCACTCGCCAACACCTTTGCCAGCAAACCACTCTCAATGTGCTTTATTGTCTTTGCATACACAGGTGGGAGGCACTGCCACGCGGCCCTGAGGGGCAATCTCCAGAGTCCGATGATACCAATTCCAGTGTTACTGGTCTTGGTCTTACAAACCAACGCTGCTTCCTCAGAGCTGCCCCAGTGCCCATCGTGGAGATGGCTGCACTACATTGGCGGGGCGTAGGATGATGCGTCAATGCCTGGGCCAAATAGCTAAAAGGGGTCACTGTATGCTCCAAATATGCTTGCATACGCCAAAATACCAAAAGTACCAAAATTGCATGCAGAAGCATCCCAAGTGGTCTGGGTTCACTTTTGGAACTTGAAAAAGCATGAAAGGTCACTTTCAAGGCTGATTATGGCCATTTTTGACCCCCCAAAGAGATATTGTCGAGGCTGTTAATTGGGTGCAAAAGCAACAAGACAGTGCCCCAAGGTGTTTTTTTCGTCATCTATTTTGGTTCCCATGCAAGTAGCTCCCACCACATACATCCTATACTGCCAAATTATGGCACTTTTTGACCATTTTTGACAGTTTATGGACTGAATATCAGACTGAATATCAGGCCCGAGCTAGTGACAGGACCATTGCACAATAGACACCTTGCACCCCACAGACACTGGCTCCTGCGAATTGAATCACACTTCCACTGCATCTCCGAACAGAAGGTCACTAGTGTATGAATGGTGATGCAATTGCATGGCTCAATGAATCTTGGTTTGGTGATAAAGCGTTGCTGGTGGCCAGAGCCGCTTGGGTTCAAGGTTTTCTGCTGCATTCCCTCAGGTGCAGGACCTCCCATCATGGCAGGCTACATGGCCTACCCTCCAGCAACACCCACCTCAACATGTTCCACCTATGATTCAAACGCCATGCCTATGATGTTCAAGCAGCCGCAGCATGTCCAGGCTTCAGTATGCACCACAATCCTGACTGTGGCCCTTGTGCTAACTCTGACCCAGGTAGGCTCAACCTGATTTTAGTTGCCACCGCAAAATGAAGTATTCTCAATACATTTGATGCTGCTCAATGCACAGTCCAAAGTGTCCTTCGTCGGTGCGCAGTACAGGGTAGGAACACCCCAGCCTCAATTACCAGACCAGCATGAATGGGGCCAGCTATATGGTGATGCCAGTATTACCTCATGTAGGGCAACTGCCACCTTTTTGGGATGTATTTACCACATCCCTTGGCCAAATGTTCCCCTTTGGCAAATCCTGACTAAAACAGTGGAAGTGCCCCCCCCTTTTTTCCAAGCTGCTGAGAATGAAGTATGTGCT
Source organism: Eutreptiella sp. 'Long Island Sound 2002' (assembly GCA_964036045.1). Classification (NCBI taxonomy): domain Eukaryota; phylum Euglenozoa; class Euglenophyceae; order Eutreptiales; family Eutreptiaceae; genus Eutreptiella; species Eutreptiella sp. 'Long Island Sound 2002'. The sequence goes on from OZ038381.1 coordinate 90,164,645, forward strand.
CTTTATTGAGCCCCCTGCCTCTCATACCCCTCAAGCCACGCATTTCATCTTGTGTTGGAAAATTTTTTCACCCAAGTAATTGTCCTGTGTGATAGACAATGAATTCAGGGGTCCTGATGTATTGTGTGTGTGTGTGTGTGTGTGTGTGTGTGTGTGTGTGTGTGTGTGTGTGTGTGTGTGTGTGTGTGTGTGTGTGTGTTCGTGTGTGTTGGCTTGAGCTACGGCTTCCTGGTTATTTATGATTGAGTTGATTGTCTCATATTGGTGTTCCTCGAAATTCATATTTTTCGTCGACATCATTTTGTGAACAGATTGATTTCAACATTGCAAAGCAGTAAATCTGCAGACCCCAGGGTACAAAGCAAAGCATCTCTGTTGGATCATTGCATTTCACTAAGGTCTCCAAGCTCAAGCATGGTGGCCCTGTGTCTTCGCTGATTAAATTTGGGTGCCGCTGGGACATCAGAAGGCTTTGCTCAAGAATATTGATGCAACTTGCAAAGAGGTTGGAGGGACAGTGGCCTGATGTAGGGCATCTCTGTAGATGTTGCAAGGCTTGCTGCGCCTCCCTCGACTGAAGAGAAAGAAGGAGGGCACAGTCCTTGGAAACCAAATGCCCTGATACCCATTCCTACGAAAAGGGCGAATCTGTGTTTGGCTCAGGGTGTGTCTGGAAAAAAGCTGCACGCTTGAGAAAAAACTGCATACCTCCCCAACCCTCCGGGGGTTGCCTGTGCAAAAAAAAAGCTGCCATAATTGTAGCAGTTGGAAAAATTTTTACTCAGAGACAATTCTTGGTATAGAAAGGGAGTTCTTTGCACCAGATGTCCCTTTGCCCATGGCATGTACTGAATTGTTTGAATCTCCCGGAACCCCTATCAAAGCCTCCATCGGAAGCCCTACCAGAACCCCTATTGGAAACCCAACAAGAACCCCTACCGGAACCCCGACCGGAACCCCCACCGGAACCCCTACCCCCACCCCAAAAAGGAATTTGTGGGCCATTTCTGATTTTGTCCGCAGCTCTGTAGCGTAGAGGCCCCCCAAGAGCGCAGGGGTTATGTAGCCACCCGGCCCACTTGTGGGCCACTTCTGATTTTGTCCCGTACTTTGCAGCATCGGGGACCCCCAAGACCGCGCGAGTTATGTAGCCACCCGGCCCACTTGTGGCCACTTTTGGTTTTGTCCCCCACTGTGAAGCATCGGGGACCCCCCATACGGCAGGGGTTATGTAGCCCTGAGCCCATTTGTTGGCCACTTCTGATTTTGTATAGAGGCCCCTCAAGACCGTAGGGGTTATGTAGCCACCCTGCCCACCTGTGGACCACTTTTCATTTTGCCCCCTGCTTTGCAGCATTGGGGACCCCCAAGACCGCGCGAGTTATGTAGCCACCTAGCCCACCAGTGGGCCACTTCTAATTTGTCCCGCGCTTTGAAGCATAGGGGACCCGCCTAGACCGGGTTATATACCCACCCGGCCCACATGTGGGGCACTTCTGTTTTTGTCCCCCACTGTGAAGCATTGGGGACCCCCCACACGGCAGGGGTTATGTAGCCCCCAGCCCATTTGTGGGCCACTTCTGATTTTGTCCCCTGCTTTGAAGCATAGGGGACCCGCCTAGACCGCAAGGTCATGTAGCCACCTAGCCCACATGTGGGCCATTTGTGGTTTTGTCCCCCACTGTGAAGCATCAGAAACCCCCCACACGGCAGGGGTTATGTAGCCCTGAGCCCATTTGTGGGCCACTTCTGATTTTGTCCCCTGCTCTGAAGCATAGAGGCCCCCAAAAACCGTAGGGGTTATGTAGCCACCCGGCCCTCTTGTGGGCCACTTCTGATTTTGTCCCCTACTTTGCAGCATCGGGTACCCGCCCAGACGACGCGGGTTATTTAGCCACCTAGCCCACCAGTGGGCCTTTTCTGATTTGTCGCCCGCTTTGAAGCATAGGGGACCTGCCTAGACCGCGGGGGTCATGTAGCCACCTAACCCACATGTGGGCCACTTCTGGTTTTGTCCCCTATGGTGAAGCATCGGGGACCCCCCATACGGCAGGGGTTATGTACCCCTGAGCCCATTTGTGGGCCACTTCTGATGTTGTCCCCTGCTCTGAAGCATAGGGGCCCCCCAAGACCGTAGGGGTTATGTAGCCACCCGGCCCACTTGTGGGCCACTTCTGATTTTGTCCCCTGCTTTGCAGAACCAGGGACCCCTAAGACCGCGCGAGTTATGTAGCCACCTAGCCCATGTGTGCATAGGTTAAGCGGTTATATAGGCTATGTACATGCCTGCGGGTAGGGTCCCTCTAATTCTCTTTTACGGGCCAAGGGATGCCCCAGTACCCCCTCTCAGTTGTTTTAGGGATGAGAGCCAGGCGAGGCATGGTGGCGGTGTGCACCGGAGGCAATGCATGACAGAGGCGGTGGCAGTAGGCAAGGAGTGCCAAAGGCTCGGTAGTGTAGGTGGCGGTTAGGAAGTATATATGTTCTCTGTGGGGGTTGTGGCAGTCCAGCGCACAGGGCAATGCGAGTGGCGGTAACAGTGGATGCGTGGCGGGACATGGCTGGTAGGGTGGCGTGTCAAGTGTGGACTGTGATGGCCCATTGTACACAATACCTGTATGAGAGGTCCAGGGGGTGAGGCAAAGGACAATGCCATAAGCAAGCATGCAACATCGTAGGTGGCTGCTAAACCTGCGGCTTGGTCACCACTGTAGCAGAGATGGCACAACCACAGGAGCTGGCCAATCAGTGTTGGTAAGGGTCAAGGGTAGGCGCCAGGGCAATGTATGTGGGCCAGACGAGGTGAACGTGGCTACCGCAGCCCAGGGCGAACCTCCAGTGGGTACCCCTACAGGGGGTTGATAACCAAGCTATGGCACCCGCCAGCCCGAGTCCCAGCCGGCGATATTCACGAGTTGTGCCTCTCATGCCGCGGGGTGGCCGGCACCCCCCCTGTAGACCCTCGTGTTGTAGTATATGAGTGTATGCACAGTGGCAGCAGGCCCGCTTGGACAACCACCTGTGGGGATGGGGGACCTTGTCTATATCTGGGATCCTCTGGGAGACTTCGTGGGATGCAGCTACTGTCGTTTGGCGGCAATGGAAAATTATGTTGTACATAGGTGGATGAGTGTATTTTGGGCAGGGGAACCAGGGGTGGTGCCCGAGATGGGTGGCAAGTACTGACAACCTGTGTGACGCGGTGATTGGAGCAATGAAGGCTCAGGGCCAGGCTAGGCCGGAGCTCCCCATAAAACACGGCTACAAGTTTGTAGGCTATTGCATGTGCAGTAATGGGAGGAGGGTGCAGGGTGCATATGGGCAGTGGGGATACTATGGCGGGGTACGGAAGGAGTACAACGAAGGGGCCTGACCTTGTTGCGCCGCATGCGTGATGCTTTGTTTCTTGGTTGCTAGTGTGCTCCCATAGGAAGTGCCCTTGCCTGCTGCTTGTTGCTATGCCGTTGCAATGCCATGCCTTGCCCCCTTACCCCCGGCGGTCCAACGGGCCAGCGCTCGTCGCCGTTGCTAATACGAAAGCTCTGCAGTTGCCACTGCCCCCAAAGCCTGGTTGGCCGGTATCCCTGGTTCTCTAGCTCCTCCGTCATGCCGTGGGCCACCTGAGGCAGCCCTAGGACCCAGGGATTGAGCAAGGCAGGAACCACGTGTCAGTGCGAGATGCCCGGTAACTCTAGTAGACGGCATGATAAATGGTTAGGACTATGACTATGACTATGACTATGACAATGTGTGTGTGTGTGTGTGTGTATGTGATATAAAAGCACCAACGTTGGCTATGGCCGTGCCGGGATGTCTTGTTTATTGCCCCCGGTTTTGTTCCCAGTGCCACCGCGCTGGTGTTGACCATGGCCCTGTCAACACTCTTTTCTAGAGCGTGATTTTGATTTTGGTGCCAAATATGTGTGCTATCTGACTTTGCACACTCATACACGGTTTGGCCCGGGTGGGGCGCCACTTACACAAGTGGCTTGGAATCGACCAGGGGGCACTATGCCGTTAAACAAAAATACCACCAACCGTTGATCCCCCCACCCTGTAAACTTTGTGTTTTTGTTCAAATTCCTAGTAACCTAGTTTTTTTTACCCAGTAAAAAATTCTTTTCTAAAATTTTTTTTGCGAGGTTTTACTACATTGTACTAGGTTTTACTACAACATGTACTAGGTTTTACCAAATGTCCGCTGGTGGACAAACTGATGAGTCAATTTTCAACCTCAAAGATCCCCATATTTCCAATTTTTACGACTTTTCGTTTTGATATTGTGACCGCTTTCAATGATAAGAGAAACCCACATCTGCAAGGCACCGTTTACACACTCTTGGTGGCCCTTGGGTGTTGGGTGGCATGTGGGGCTTGTGCGCAAACTGTTGAGGCATGTTTCAGCCTCATCTGCTCAAAAATAGCAAATTCCAGCACACCATTGTGTGGCATTGTGACCACCCAAGCATATGTAGAAACACTTGCAAACGGTGTTTTCATATTTTTATGCCTTGCTTCTGTGCTCCTCCCCCATCAAGCCATGGTGTGCAGGGTGCAGTGGGACAAAGGCCTAGTGCACAAGCTGTCCAGACATTTTGCAGTCTCCACAGCCCCACAGTACAGATTTCATAAAGTCATTTTTGACTATTGTGACTGCCCACACCGATAAAAGGACAATTGTAGGGCATGTATTACGCAATCTTTTTTATGTTGTTCCATGTATTTGGCCATTGGGTGTTGGGGCCAAAAGTATTTTTGAACTCGGATGACACAAAAATTGCCATTTTCAAAGCTCTTTTTTTGACCTGACCTGACCACCCTGCAAAAAAAAAGCTTGTAAAACACATTTCGCCCCCTGTGTAAACCCTACATGTTTTACACATGATTTGGTAATTGAGTCGTCACGTATTGGTCTCGTGTTATATAGCAATACAGCTCATAAACAGTTTGCTCAAAACTGCCTCACCAGTTTGTGCACTAGCCCCTTGTATCCACCACCCTGTGTTCCCTCAAGTGTCCATTAAGAGTTGACACAGAAATGTGAAGGCGGTTGGACAGACCCATTGGAGGCAATGGGATGGGATCACCATTCCGTGTCTGTCTTGGGGTAAGTAGGGTGGTGGTGGCAATGACACCCAACCTTGCACCCACCCCCCTTCAATCAGGTCTGTCCTGTCTCAGAGATTGACACAACTGGGGTTGAAATCGAGTAAATACATCGCATCACCCCAGTCCTCTAGCCCTAGTCTTCTAATTTCCTTGGTTTGCCATTCTTCTGGTACTTCCACTGTGGTAGGGTCAGCGTGCATGTCATCTGAGGTGAAATTTCCGCTTGTTGAAGTACCATTAATGTACAATGGTGTGCAATGTTTCCATTGGACACCACATGGCCAAAAAGCACTCATTGACGAGAAGCATTTTCTTACTACTACGGCTGTTCTACCCAACTTTGCAAAAAGTCAAAACTGTTTTCTTCGTTGTTGTGACCACCCCAGTGATCAAAAATCACCTGTAAAGCATGTTTTTGCACACTGTGGTCGTGCAAAAAAGCGGCATCTCAGACTGATGCTTTCAGATTTTCAAGCCATATCCCGCAACATGCATTTTTTGACTTTGTTGTTCAGGCATCAGGGCAGGCAACAGAGCCCACGCCTGCTCCGCGGCGGCGTGGCCGTCCCCCTGGCACTGGCAAGAATCAAATACTGGCTCGGCAAAGGTTCATCTTGTTGCTGCTCCCCCTCTCTACCAAGCTTTGAACTGGTGAATGTACACTACATCTGTTCATGCCTGCCTCAGGTGTACGCAACTCTGCATGGACTGAATCCCTGCATACTTATCGATGATTGTGTGGTTGCTTGCATACCTGCTGATTGCATGTCTTGGTCTGTTTGCTGCCCATCTGGGTTTCATATCTTTTCCTGCATGTTTGCCAATGTGCATGTTTGCCAATGTGCGTGAGCAGTCCTCCAAATCTGCGCTCCTGTAGACTGGTTGCTGAGTCTGCATGTATTTGGCCTTCTTACCTCCATGCCTATGCCTAAGTAGGGTCGCATGCTTGAATATGTACATATTTCTTTGTCTGCAGCTCCCAGACTGCACATCTGGTTACCAATGCTTGCCAACATGCATGCAGCTTTTGTGAAGCCAGAGCCCTCAAAAGCCCTCAAAAGCTCACCTTTTATTTGCCAAAATTTGCACATTCTGGGCCATTTTTGCGACTGTTGGGGCATATTGTGGAGGTAGAAGGCTAAGCAAGCTTTGTTGGCACAAGCAACGGAACAGAAAAAGTTTGAACCCCCCCCCCCCACCCCTCACTCTCACACACACACACACACCTAGGTGAACGACGATTCTTGGGCATTTGCATGAGACACCCCATCAGAAGATTTGCAGAATATCATTACTGCCCGAGAGGAGGAACATGCATGCATGTTACCCATGGGGTTGCAGGAAGTGTGGCTCAGATGTATCCTGACCCTTGAAGAGGTAGAGGCTTAAGGAGTGATGAGAGGCCACCGACGGATTGATTGTAGTTTAATGAGCCCATAGATCCCAAACCTCACACAATCCAAACTACACCAGTAGGAGGTGCAGATCACTTGGCCGTCATTGCCAAAGTGTGCCTGTCTTTGCAGCGCAAACCATTCAATGTCTGCCCCTTTTCATCACACATCCCAAATTTGCTCAGGGATGACAGATATTTTTGAGGAATTGAGAGGTGTCACCAGGGTAACATGGTGGGAGTAGGTGCTAGAGTCGGCTAGGGAGCTAGTTATTGCGTGACACAAAAAGACATGTGGTGGGACCAAGAGTATTTTGCAAATGCAAAAGGCTCTAGCTACGTCAACTCTGCAGGGGCTCGGCCCTGTTGCGAAGGTTGTATTGCAAGTGCGCGGGTCTAGGGCGTCCGTTCGGGCAATTTGGAAGGGTGGAAACCGCAAAGGCGGGGGTGGGGGGATTGCGGGTTGTCTACATGCCCTCGGAACGTCATTTCGAGCCATGGAGCCCGAGATAAGGTATGTTCTTGGTTTTGGGCCGTTGTGCCAAATTAGGGAGAAAAAGGCTGTTTTTTGGGACAACAATGCCCATAGCATGGCGCCACTGTTTGCAATATGCGTCAACAATGGCTCATTTCAAGCCCGTTGATGTCCCATCGATTGTGAAGAATGAATGGCTCTGTTTTTAAACACCGGCTTGGCATAGTAGGCTCCGTCCCGAATGCTCGGGTCGAAATGGCCAAAAGCTGGCTGAAAAAGGCAATTTTGGACCACCTTTTAGGGCATTGAGAGCAACCATAGGCTTGTCTCGGACGTGGATACTATATATCACACCATTGAGCAGGGGCAAAACATGCTGCATATGCAAGTAAGAGAGACAAAGCGTAGACCCGGGAGGCAGAGATGGACAAATTTTTACGGCAGATGTTCACCCTAGTGCCCAGGACACAAAAAAAAGGTGTCCCAACGCAAGCATAGGTCCAAACAAGTGTCTAGGTTGTAGTATCATGAAAAGATGATGAGACGATGGGATGACAGTGATGAAGGGCACAACCCATGGTTTGCTTTTCTCTCAAGAGGACATTGCAAGTGAATTGGTACAGTTCTAGTACTATTTCCTTAATGGCTTTAATGACTCTAACCGCGGCAACATTGCCGACACACCAGGGAAACCTCTTTTGATTTCCCTAGAGACCTATGTTAAAACCAATATGTTTAATATTTGAGGCAAAAGTTAATGCGTTAACCCAAAGTTGACCTTTTTTTTTGGGGGGGGGGGGAGAAACTATACCCCCACGGGGTGCCTTACGGGATCGGGTGTCATTTTCACCCGGGGGTTGGGGGGGGTGTCACTTGCCTCAATGGAAAAATTATTAAAATGGTCGTTGGGTTTAATTTTTGATTATAATTTTTCTTTTAATATTTGAAATATTAAAAATTAAAGCGTCGTCGACGTTAATATTAACCTGTCAAATATTAACCCAAATTTCGAAACATTAACCCTCCCTGAAAATCCCTACAAGCACACAACAACACACCATGTACCTTTTCAATGATATTCAGTATTCATTACTGGCTCCAATGCCAGTATATCACCTGTACCACAGGTGGTACCACCTGTAGGTTACACCTCTTGAGACCCCGTCTTGGGGTCCCACAATTGTTGGGTTGGGTCAGGGGCGGGGTTAGGAGTGGGGTTGTTTTATGCTTTGGGGTTAGTCGGGGGGTTATTCTTGGGGTTTGTCGGGGGTTTAGTCTTGGGGTCAAGCGAGGGGTTAGTCTTCGCGTCAGGCTGGCCCGAAGGCTGGGGGGGGGGGGGGGGGGCTTGCGAACACGGTCCAAGTATTCTTGGGCACCTTGGGGGGTGGGGAAGAGGAGGCCACGGGCCACCTCGTAGAGCTGGGGGTTGTCTAGGTATTCCACCCAGACGACCCCCGCTTTTCTCCGGTGGACACCGGTTACGGTGCCCACCTCCACGCCCGTGGGGTACGGGACGTGGACTTTGGTGCCGACGAGGGGGTCGTCGGCTCCATCCCCCCCCCCCCCCCTTGGGGGGGGTTTGTCTTTGGGGCGGGGGGGTTTGTCTTGGGGGTGGGGGGCGCTTGGGGTTTGGTTTGGTTTGGTTTGGTTTGGCAAGCACCCGGCCCATGGCTCTGTCCGTCTTTTTGGACGCACGACCTAAGGCATGGGGCGCGGATTGCGCAACGCATCGACGCTAGGTCTGCTCGCCCTGGGCACCTCCACGGTCAGCCCTGGGTATCGCTTGCCGCTAACCTTGTGAACTGTCCTCCACGAACGCCTCCACGATGCCAGCCCACCGCCGGAACTCCACCCCCTGTAACGCCGGGGGCACGTATACATGATCATGCGGCACTGCCGCCCAGTCGTGGGTGCCTTCTCCGTCAGCTGCTATAAACGTCTTGCTGTGTGGCACCCCACTCAGCACCTGAAGCGTCGTCCCCCCGTGCAGCCTCCATGGTGGCACCACCTTCGCCAGCGCCCGCCTCCACCTGGGCCGCTGGCATGGGCACCTGTACCAGGTCGTCACCTCTTCATGGTGCTCGTACCTTGGGCATGCCTTCAGCAGGGGGTGCCAGAAGCCCAAGTGTAGGGGCACCAGCGTGATGCCCACCTGCGGCTCCTCCTGCAGGAGTTGTCGCATGCTTGGGTGGATGGACCAAGGGGCCTCCACCTATCTAGCTCGTGGATGGGGCACTCTAGACGCTCCGTCCCACTATCTATGGGGTGTAGGCCGTACGTTGGTGGCACCGGGAGGGGCACTGCCAGCCTGTACTAACCCTAACCCTAACCCTAACCTAGCCACAATACGTGTGGAGCGGATGCCCGGACACCCCGTTGCATGTGCAATGCTTTGCACCCGCGCACGGGATCACTACAACGGGCACGGAGGACGCCGAGGGAAGCGAGCCGCCCCTTAGCCAGGAGACTCAAGAGGGGGACGCCGGGGAGGACGACCCGGAAGCGGACGGCGAGGACGAGGAGGAGGCGGATAGCGATGAGGAGGAAGAAGAGGAGGAAGCGGAGGACGCTAGAGGGAGCGTAGAGGACGATACGTTGGAGAACTTCTCCTTCAGCGTGCAGTAGACGGGGTGGCGGAGGCGGCCGTGGTGGGATCGAGAAGGTCATGGCTGCCAAGCCTCTGCCATCCCCACCCATGGGGACCAGTGCGAAACCCGGGGGGGACCAACCGCGTAGGCTGGATACCCAACTGTGAGGACGCGGCCCCCCCAACATAGGTGTGCTGTGTTTTACGCGTTATCCGCGTTCTGCGCGTTCCGGTTCAGTGCTTCCGCACATGCTTCTGGAAGCGTTTTCCGCGTTCTCCGCGTTAACCGCGTTCCGGAGCGTTATGGAGCGTTATCCGCGTTCTGCGCGTTCTCCTAGCTTACGGGGATAACGTACTAGCACGTATGGTGAGTGGAAGCCCAAAAATGGCGCTTCTGTAGACAAAGGAATATTGCGTGCACACACAATGGTGTGCCTTCCTTGAGCCGCCTCCGGCAGCGGCTCAAACGTGTCCCGGAATGCCAGCTACAAATACTTGTTGATGTCCACCTGCACCATCTGCGGGATGGTGACTTCGACCGCGTGTTGGCGGCTCCGCTCTTTACTCCATTTCGCTGGGCCCCCTCGCTTGCCGTGTAGGGCTGCCCTCATGGCCAGCACGACTTCTGCCGACAGCGCCTCTTCCTAGTCGAGGACCACGTCTATCCAGTCAGCCCCCAGCTCAGCCGCCCCTCGCAGGTCCGCCGGCGCTCCCGGTGTCGCCGTGATCGTTTGTTGTGCCCGCTCCCGGGCTTGAAGGGATGCCCCTAGGCTATCCTCTGAGATGCGGCGCTGGAGCTTTGCCTGGGGGCGCTGCTTGCTGTGTGCTACCGCGAGTTGTTCCGTATATTCGGCCCTTGGTGATGTCCGCCACGGTTGTGTCGCTTGTGTCGCCGCGCAGAGCCTGCGCGCCGCCGCGGATTCCATGACTTCCTCTTCTGGCGCCGCCTCGCTCTCCATCAGGTCCTCTCTTCTCCATTCGAACATGGGCTCTCCTAGGGACATCATGTCCCTGCCATGCAGCCTCGCTGCTGCTGGGTGGGAGGCAACCATCATCATTGTTTTGTGGCCTTCCACCGACATGCCCTCGGTGGGGGGGGTACTGCCCTGCTCCACTCACCAGGGGCTTTGTGTCCTCCCAGGTAGACGCGCGAAGTTTTATCTTGAACAGGTCGGAGTGGTTCCGCACGGCGTGGGCCATGTGGCCCCTCCATTCGGCCCACCGTTGTGTGTCCGCGTTCACATACTCTTGGACCTCCGCCCTGGCTTGCTTGGCTGCCCCTATGTAGGCCCGCTCCATCCCCGGGATCATGCGGACGGCGGTGGTCTGGGCGTCGGAGAGGGTCTTCATGGTGAGGGCCACCCACAGTCTTTTGTCCTGCATGAGGAACGACGCTGGTACGTCGGTCTCCGCTGACCCCGAGCAGAGGGTGACGTGCGCGTACCACCCGCTCTCCCTCCACTTGGTCCCGGCTCGATCCGTAGTGTTCGCATCTTCCGCGTCAAGGACGGCTTATACATCGTCCATCCGCACCACGTCCACGATTCCCACATGCTTCCAGCGCTCCCCTTGGGGGAGCGTCGTCACATCTACGTGCTGCCCGTCTCTTACTGCTCCCAGCATCATGTTGCGGATTGGGGATTGCGCCATGGTGTCTGTGTGTCTTTGTGTGGTAGAGGGTGCAATGGACTGTGGGCACCCCTCCCTTGTGGTCCAGCCTTAGGCTCTCGCGCCTTGCCTTCTAGACAGCCCTCGCATCGTCGTCCTTACCTATCAGCGGCCATGCTGTGTTGACTCTATACTCCCGGCTCTCGCACCCTCAGTCATGCCCCCCAGTTGTGCCACCACCCTGAGTCCGCCGTGCCTCTCTACGGCCCTTCGTTCGCAACGCCAGCCTCTATGCTGGGCGCTCATTCTATTTCGCCGGTCCTCGAGCCTACCCCCATATCGCAGCGCCGGCTCGTCGCCAAGCACTAGGGGTCACTGGCTCGGTATCGCTCCACTCGCCGGTTTGCCTGTTGCCTCTTCGCCGCAAGCGCTACCGCCTCCTCTCGAGTCGTCCCTGAATGTCGCTCGCTGTCCTCGGCTGTCGGCCGGCGATGCCCCTGGAGAGCAGGCATACAGGTGTAGGGCCACCCCGGACACGGGGACTGCTAACCGGGGCCCCAGTACGGGGGCACCCGATGTAATTCTCTGCTATACATGATGTGGGATGGGGTAGGCCTCTTTCGCCCTCACCCTCTGGCACAGGGCTTTGCAAGCGGCCCACTTGCCACCATTGTGAGGGTTTTTATCGTGGTGCCAGGTCACCAGAGGGGCTTGGGGGGGGGGGGGGGTTTCTTGGTGGGGTGCGGGGGGGGGGGGCGCTCCATCCGACGAGTCATCGGACTCAGAAGCCCATCTGGAGGTCTTCTTGTCACCTGTTCTGGTGACCCGGGGTTTGGGGGGTGGTGGTTTGGCCTTGGTGGGGGGGGGGGGGGGCTCCTCTTTCACCGTTTCCTCACCCTCCCAATCACCCCCACCCACCATCCTGCCCATTTCCCCTCATCCTCCGCCCCCGTGTGCCCCATCTGCCCTATCGTGGCGCACTCCCTAGCCCTGTACCTCCCTGCACCCACCCACACCTCTCAGCAGACCCAATCCCTCAAGCCCCTCAAGATGGCAGACCCCAAGGGCGGGTCGGCGGCAATGATGCAATGGAGGTGCGTGAGTCGCACCTCATGGGCCGCATCGCGGTTACGCCAGGACACGCGCATGGGCCGCGCGTCCGTGGCATTCGCGACAACGTCCGTCACCTTCGAAGAAATGGACAGGACAACACTCAATTTTGTGATGATTTTTTTGATTTTTCGACGTGGATATTAACTCTTCACTTTTCATTCTTACGCCAGCCATCGAAAAATTAAACGTTCGCCCACAAAAATTAACCCAAAAAGTCCAAATATGAACCCACAAGCAAACACACATACCCCAAAACCAGTGGGCACTCCTTGCGCTTGGACAGCTGCCATTGCTGTCCGAAAGTGCGTGGAGGCCGTTGGGGCCTCCACAGATTCGGCCATGACGTCGGCGGGCGCGGCGGGCGTGGCTGCGGCAGGGACGGCTGCCTTGGCAGACGTGGTGGCGCCGTTCCGCGTCCTGCCCCCCCACCCCTGATACTGGTGCTTCGCGGCCCGGTCGTGGACGGCCCGCGGGGGGGCCAAGATTGCAGTCCACTGGACGGCAAAGTGGACCCTCTTCCCTCGCCGCCACTGGCGGCACCATCCCAGCGTGACCCAATGCTGGAGGGCCATTTGGAAATGTGCGGTCCCAAACCGCACACCTCGAGGGTCGCGGCACCAGTTGAGCGAGCTCAACGACTCAACGCTAATGCCCTCCGGCACTGGGCTGAGGGGCTCGCGGGAAGCGGACGCTACGTCCACGCGCCCCGTCGTTCGCTGTTCCGCCGCCAGGTGCCCTTGTTTTCGCCGTGCCAGCGAATTTGGCACCGCACGAGGCGGCGAAAGACCCACTCAGGGGTCATAATGCACGTGCGATGCGCCCGCAAACAAGGGCTGATCCCTTGGGCAGCCCTCTTGGAGGGCCTGTGCCGACCACGGCACGAGGGGCGCCTTGCGAGCGGGCGCGGAAGTGGGCCCCAGGGCTTTTAGGAGCGAGTGGTGCAGGGTTAGCTTGTTGGGCAGGCTGTGGGGGGTTTGGCCTCCACCACGTCCCCCTCCGCCTCCTCCACCAACCTATCCCCCCCCGCCATGGGCCGCCTCCAAGTGGCCTTCATCGTGGCCCGCCTAGGGAACCTTCCCAAGGCCGTGCAACGCATGCTCCACCGGGCTCGCACCGGCGTCCGGTTGGGGGCTTCAGCTCTTCCGACGCAGAGGAGGCATGGGCCTTGTTCCTCACATGGGAGGAACTCGGGCCACTATTGGCCTACGCCCGGAGGAGGATGAGTGGCAAGCGGTGGTTGCCATGCGGGACCTCCTCCGGGATTTGTACTCGGATACCCCTGCGCGCCGACCTACGGGCCGCTGAGGTTGCACGCGCATACCGCCTGCATTGTTGCAAGGCCGGCTGCCACTCGAATTACCTCTTATACTTGGAGGAGGATGTGACATTGGCGGTGACTAATGCGGCACGCCTTGGAGTCGGGTTGGGCGCAGTGTGCGCCGATGTGGTTGAGACCCTCAACGCCATCCTCAAGCGGGCCTACGACGACCTCACGGCCCGCGCGGGGGGGCGGTTGCCGGGGGCTCCGGCATTGGAACGGGAGGCGGAGGTGGTGTTGCAAGCGTGGGAGTGGTGGTCCTTGAAATTTGACCTACCGTTACAACACCATGGGGCACCCCATACGGCCTCATGCACTATGGCCAAACTCATGAGCAGCCAAAGTCCCCCAGCCTCTTCCTTCTCGTCCCCACCCCTAGCTCTTGTTTCACCGATCCATGGACCAAGACATGCTGAAGGCCCTCTTGGGCGTGATGATGAAAGCCCAAGACGACCGGCGGGTGTGCTTGATGCTTGTTTTGTTTGGTGTTTGCATTTTGCGTTGGTTAATTTTTGGCTGGTCTCCATTAATATTTATAGGATAGTATTAATGCCGGCGACTTTGAATGTTCAATATATTACTTAATTAAGTGGTTAAATATTAACCTCCCAAATGTTATTCGTCAATGCGCATTTTTTTTTTTCGCCTCACATGTCCCACATGGAGCCACGCATGCAAGCTGTAGCACCTCCAGCGGCCCTCTTTCACCACCTCCTCCCCACTGTCCTCCGCCTTGACCCCCCTCTCCCCCGCTGCCCTGGCTGTCACCCCCTTGGCTCTCTTTTCTTCTCTTCCTCTCCTTTTTCTTCTCCTCCTTCTGCTTCTCCTGCCGCCGGTCAGAGGAGTCGTCGCTTGACTCCTCGCCCCCTTGCTGCGGCGGGGGAGCTGTCGTTGGTGGTGGTGGTAGTGGTGGTGGTGGTGGTGGTGGCAGAGCTAGAGCTGCACCATGCAACAATGGAGAATGCATAGGAAGACCCAGCACCGCTCCACCACAACGTGCGGTTCTCCTACGCACCCCCCATTTTCCAAGCTGAGGCCCATTTCCCGATGGCGGTGACGGGCCACTGCCTCCCCCTCCAATGTGCGGCGGACGTTCAACTTCACCCACGCCGCCGCAACCTTGTCCCACACACCCATATTATGAGTTGAGCCCAACATGGGCGATATGGAGACGCCAATGAGGTGCCTCACAAAGGGTTGGTCACCCTATGGAGAAACACAACGGTGGGCCAACACAGCGGCTTGGTGGATCTTCAGGCCTCAAGACCTGGACACAGTGGCAAGAGGCCAATAGGCGCCGCCAACAAACCAACACCAAGCGCTCGTGCCAAGTCCCCCCCTCCCCCATTGTCCAACGAACAATCATGCCGCGCCCACCCCCAGCCCTCATGGGAAAGGGTGGAGGGCAGAAAGAAGTCCCATTGATGCCAAGACGCCTGCCGATACCAAGCACCGCAGCGCAGGCCAGTACATTTGCTCCTGCCTGTGTGCCCTTTCTCGAGGCCATGGCCACGCAAAAAAGCTGGGACACTCCTTGCTGGTGCCCTATGGCATTGGTGGACACAAAACTTCAGTCCCTAGGCTATAGCACCTTGGTACAGCCCCGAAGTGAGACCATGGTACCAACCTTGAGTGCCACTTTTTACCACTGTTGCGCCCTGATTCTACATTTGAAATGGCATTTCCACATTATTTGGACACCAATTGAATGGAAAAGCCTCCCCATTCACACATGTACCACCGGTGCCCAGCACGGAACGTTGGAAGAGAGACCCATATTGTCCCGTTACCGGTGGCAATTTTAGGAAATCTGTACTTACGTGCATGCGATATGCTTTGGTCCGCCGCTTGGAAGTTTTCGAAAACCCTTGGAAAGATGCTCGGAAGTTTTGGCAGATCGGGTCCCAAAACGCAGCCGATATCGGTAGGAATGTTCCATGGACTTCCCGGCCGACCGTGCAGGGGGAGGGCGGAAGAAATTTTTTAGCCCGAACCCAGTGGAACTTTGGTTGGATGCTTGGTACCTACCTTGCCTGCAAGATGCCATGGAGAACAGTACGTTGAAGCTAATGTTTGTCTACCCTTTGTCTGCTTTGCCCGCAAAACTGCATGGAGAACACTGTGCTCAAGCTTATGATTGCTTCCCCTTTGAGCTCCTTTGTGAATTTGGACTTTTGGTTTTGACATGTGCAATGCCAGTTTGATCCTTGGTGCCTGCTTTGCCTACAAACTTGCGTCGAGAACACTATACTCAAGCTTATCACTGTTTTCCCTTTGTGCCTTGTGAAGCTTTGTGCTTGCTTTTGTGGTTTTCCCCCTGATCCAAGGGGGAGATTCCGGGCCACGGGAGTTGATTCTCCTCATTGTGCCCCCTGAGACCAAGGCCAAGGCCTCTCACAAGGCACAGCCTCAGCCTGAGCCTCAGCCGGGGGGGGAGGACTGAGAGGGAGGTATATATGCCCAATTGAGGCACTCAAATGAACTGCAGCTGCACCTGAACTGCCTGTTGGCATCCATTCATGCTTTCAGCCCCAACTGTGCTTGTTCTACCTGTGGCAGGGGGCGGATAGTTGAGCACACTTTGCACCCTTGGATCTTGAAACTGGTGCAACCTTTCATGGCAAAACAAGGCTCTGGTGAAAGGCACAGGTTGGGGCTTTGCATACATGGTCCCTTGAAACAAACCAAAACAGTGGCGCAGAGCGAGGGGGTGGATAGTCGAGCACACTTTTGATCCTTGGATCTCGAAACTGGTGCATCCATTCCTGGCATTTCAAGGCTCTGGTGAAAGGTGCTGGTTGGAGCTTTCCATACATGGTTCCTTTGACACAAACAAAAAGGCAGCAGGAGGACCTGCATCTTCCTGTTGTGGACTACTCCCTGGACACCAGGAAGTTGTTACCACAGCTGGGCCATCTACTTCTACAGAAGTGTGGCTCATTGGCTGCCCAAGGGCGGCAAAACCCCGCACCACCCCATGCCGCCCTGACCTTAGGCCTCTACGCAGACGGTTACCAGCCTCAGGCCGTCCAAATGTTAACACAAAAATCAGTATAATTGATTTCCAGGGACACTGGTTCCCAATGTCTGGCAATGTGCCTAGGTGCACATACATGTTGACGTGGCACGAGCTTCCCAAGGATAGTGATTGCGAGTGGCTACCCAAACGTGCAGAGGCCTTACAAGCCCTGCCTTATTGTACATTTCAGCAACGTATGAAGTATGCTGGTGCAGTGTACAACACCACCCTGCAGATAAGGCTTGGGGCAATCACTGTCGATCGCCACCATTTGTGGTCTGAGTGCCGGCAAAAGGGCTGTGTGGCGTGTCCCTGGGTGAATAAGGATGGGGCGGGAGAACTCGTTTTGCACAAAGGGGGATGTCTCAATGGTGTGAGTGGTTCCCATAAGTTTCAGGGGGTCTCTAACCTGGAAGAGGTTTATATTGTGCAACATGTATTGCACAACACCAAAGGAGCAACCTCCAGGATCCTAGGTGTCATAAGTCGAACACTACCAGCGCCCTACAACGATGAGCTGCTCCAGGTCATAGCACATGTGGCAAGGAGGTATGATCCTTGATCTTTGCCACCCGATAGCAGGCAGCACATGCGTCACGTACGAGGTGGATTCCAGGCAGGCATTAGCCCCACAGGTCGCAAGGCCCGCATAGTCATGGGCAGACTGGCAGGGGGTAGGGTGCTCCCCCTGCCATTCCATTCCTTGGTGTTGGCATTTTGCCACATGGTGCATCTATGCTATGGTGCTAATAACTTGGGACCTGTCACATGGCAAGCTATGGGGATGTTGTACACATATATTGTGCACATCATCCCTGAGTTTGCTGAAGAAGGTTGCAGTGCAACCCTTTATATGCATGGGTGGTCCCACACATGGTTTAATCCACGGACACCCATGCTGTATTCTGATGAGGCCGGCGAGCGGGATCTCAGGGTGGCCAAGAGATATGCCCCCGTCACTAGTACTAGACAAGATGCCAGTATTAGTGAAAGTTTGAAGCGTGAGCTGTATCAAAAGTTCATGCAGAAAAAAAAGAAGATCCCTTGTGCCAAAGTTTGGGCGCCCGTGTGGCGAAACGTTGTTGTGGAGGCGTGCATGGTTGGTGCCAATGCCTTGTGGCATGCGGTCTTCCTACGTCTCTTAGAGCATTTGCTGCATTTCCAGGATGGAGGTGGTTGCTCCCTATATGTGCACCCAGACCCACGTTCGGTGAAATGCACCTTTCCAGGTGCAAATTCCGAGAGTGATGTGGTGTGTGTGTGTGTGCGGGACCTATGGCTCAAAGTGTGGTGTCCGTCAATGGGTACCACTGGACAGGGAAGCTGTCTGCAAGTGGCCCAAACTGGGTTTGAAGAGCCGTGCCACATTCAAGTTCTATGCTGCACGCCGTAAGGCGCTCAAGGACAAGGGAAAGGGTAAGGGACGTGTGGGGCCCATCCCTCAAAGCAGATTTTCTAACCCTGGGACAGTTGATATTGTACCCCTATTCAGAGGGGGAGGACAGTGCTGCTTCATTTCAAGGTCCTACGGGTTTGAACGAGCACCAGCGTGTTCAACCCATGAGACGTACGAAGTTGGCGCGTGTACCCTTCGTTGATAGGGACATTGAGCAGCAACTTGTGCGCCCTCGTGGCAGTGGCAGTAGTAGCAGTAGCAGTAGCAGTAGCAGCAGCGGCAGAAGCAGCAGCAGTGATAGCGGGAGCAGTAGCAGTCGTGAGGATAATGATTCGGATGATGATGCTGTGCACCTATCTGGTGCCTCCACAGTAAGTGCGTCAAATTCTTCCTCATCATCCGGTGACAACCCTGAACCGCAACCTCAACCCAAGAAGTATCGCCGTGTGGTTGTACATAGTCTTGGGGGAGAGGTGGTGGATGTGGATGCCATGTCAAGTGATGGCTGTCCTGTGCAGATGCTCAGCGAAGGGGAGTACATCATTCACAGTTCAAGCTGAAATGAACAGGCAACCAGCTTTTTTTGGATTAGGGGCCTCACGGCCTCTTTCAACCAAGTCACTCACTATGTGGCTCCGGGTCCACTTTAACTCGCGAATGGATACAAGTAGTGGACTTGTGTTGTACTCCGTAAGAAGTTTCATGTTTACAAGGCGTTGTCTTGCCCACTGAACATTCACATTTCAAGCTTAAGTGAACATTCATTCTTGTCTTTTTGTGTGTTTCTTTGCTGAGCTGTGGGATTTGGGAACCAAGAACGGTATAGTTCATTGTACTAAAAACCTATGGAAAAACGCTTGGAAGGTTTTGAAATACCCAGGAAAGATGCTAGGAAGTTTTGGCAGCCAAATCGGGTCCCAAAACGCAACCGATATCGCTAGGAATGTTCCATGGACTTCCCAGCCGACCGTGCCGGGGGAGCTCGGAAAAATCTTTGGCTGGGACTCCTGAGATCATCCCTCCAAGATGAGTCCCATTTGCTGAGCATGAATGCTGAGCATCCCCAAACATCCTGAGCAACATGCTGAGCTTTTTCGTGCCATTTTTTACCTTCTATGCTGTGCGTCCCAGCACCATGTGATTCCGAGAGGCCCGGGGTTGAGCCATTGCAGCCTTGAGAAAGTGGCCAAAACGGGCTACTCTAGGCCAACTCGATGAAAACCCACAAGGCTCATAATGTTGGCCTAGCATGAATTCGAACAAATAAAAAAACAACCGTGCGGTAGTTTCTGACGCTGAATCCAAATTTGAAGCCAAAATATCGGCTGCTCACAGCTCGAACATTGAAATTGACGGTCAGTCCTGTAGGTTGCTGATCCGTGCAGATGTGCGAAAAAGAGATTTGGCAACACTTTAAAGCTTCAAAAGCCGTATGCATTTATTGTGCGAAATGAATGTTTTTGCGCCTCTAGCTATCTTCAGCTTGGCACAGCCAACTGGTCGGATTGCCCGATGACCAACTCAGCGGACACCCACTTGGTGCCCCAATAGAGCTTCTTGCAGTCGTGGACGGACTGCAACACCTACGAACAAACGGGGGTTAATTTTTCAGCTAATTTCTCCTCGTTAAGATTAGATTAATTTTTCAGTTTGCGTTACTTTTTGCGAAACATTAAGTATTAACCTCGTGAAATTACCGCAAAAACGGAAGCAGAGCAAAACGACCGTATACCTGCAGGTTCTTGGACCATATTGTCGCTAGCGCGGCCCTGTCCTTGTCCCCGGATACGGCCCTACCAACCACCCATATGTTGGCGGGTGTTCGGCCCCGTGAACTGTGGTTGAGGAGCCCAATGGAAATTTGGGTCCAACTTCCACCAGCGCACAGGTAGGCATCCCCACGGAGGAGGAAAGTAAGCGGCCGCTTCCAATGGATGGTGTCCACAAGGGGTGGGCGTGATTGGATGTAGCGGGCCCACAATTGCAACGGTCAAGAGCGGCCTGTTGTGGGGGGGTGCGCCATGGACACAGGTCAATCTAGCGCAAGCAGCTTGACTAACTCCTTCCATGTGTCCATGAAGTGGTCACGTGAAGGGACGGGGCGGGGGAATGGGAGACCCGTTGCGGCGGTGTATGCGGCCCCCGGCAGGTCATGAACTTCGACACATGATGGACGCCGCCCTTGGGGACATTCGCGTCCAAAAGTAACCCGATCAATTCGGGTGCGTGGAAGAGGACGGAGGCATATTGCTTCATGGCCTCTATTTTTCTGTTGCGGACGGCGGGTAGTTGGGCTACCTTGGTGGCCTCGTACCACCAGGCGTTGGACAAAGGGGATGAGGCCAGCCACTCACCGAGGAGTAGGCAGACCAAAGGGTCCCGCAAACTCTTGGCCCCACTCAAACGCGTGAGCGTCATACTAAGCTGGAGAAAGGTGTCCCGAGAGAAATGCATAACAAGAGCTACACAAGGGAAAAAGGGGGTTGGGTGTAGGGTGACTGGGGGGACCGGAGAGGGATGTGTGGGGCTCCATAACCACCTATAGGACTATGCAACCCGTGTAGCAACCCGTTGGGCACTCTTTGACCACCGAAACACTTCAAATGGGCATGGTACGCGCACAAGCAAAGCGAGGCAAATGTGCCAAAATTGGGTTAACGGGTTATTATTTGACACGTTCATTTTTACACCCTTTCATATATCAAAAATTACAATTAACCATATTTACCGAGCTGGTTTTACCCTGTCGAGGTTTTACACCACCTTTTAGGGTCCAAGGGTGCGCAACATGTTTTAGCAGCAGCAGCAAGCAGGACCAGCAAGCAGCAAGGAGGCGGTTAAAAAGTCCTTGCGACCACACCCTGGTTCAAAACCGGCTTCCAAGTAGCCCAAAATGACCGGGCAAAGGCGCATCACCACAAACAGGTTTCGTTGCATTTTGAGCCGTCTAGCCCGTTCTACGGCCGATTTAGTGGCCAAAAATGGCCGTTTTTGGGCTGTTTTGAGGACGATCGTGCTGAAAATTTAGGACGATCGTTGGTTTGTCCAGTAGGTGTTTGCAATGAGGGCCGTTGTTCTTCTGTGGCGGTTGGGCTATCAAATGATGGCAAATGGGTGTTCAATACGGCATGTACCATGCCGTGGTGCCAGACGGTGGTCCATTTTGACGTGAAAATGAGCCGTTTTTGAGCCGTGTTTCAGGACGATCGTCTTGACCGTGGAGGCATATCTCTAAAGCAAGCGGTCTTTGTTCAACGGTGATCTCCCATGCGTTACGCCCGCCTAGGACGCAGCTCGGTCCTAGTTCGAGTCTTGATGGTTTTGACGTAGGTGTCTAGGGTTGCTGCTGTAGAGGACGGGAGCAGGCGACATATTTTTGCCACAACCTACATTGGAGACAATTCAATGTGCACTCACGGGCTTGGACCCCTCGCCCTCTCCAAGTGTTGATGGTTTCACGATGCGATTCTTATATAAGTTTTAGGCATGAATTTGCTTTGGTTATGTGTGAGGAATTCCAAGAGGCATTGTGCACTGCACAAAGATTTTCTTGTACGTGTGGACAGAGGGAATGACGAGATGCGTTCGCGGAGATGTGTGGCAGTCGGTCATTGACAATATCCACTCCATCGCATTGCTCCATTGTAAAATGAAACGGCTCTTAGGCGTTTTGAAGTTGGTGCTTGACGATGTGGTGGAGTATGTAGTCTTGTTGGAATAGAAAGGGTTTGCTAAGCACATGTATGAATGCGCTTTTAATAGCTACACAAAGCGTGTGGCCCCGGAAAACGAAACACAATTTTGAATTTCGAATTTTGCGCTCTCCAAAGCGCACCCAATTAAACACCTATGAAATGAATGCATGAAAATAGCCCATAGCGAATTCATTTGCTTCCCTGCCCAGTGGAGGCTTGGCCTACTTCACTTTCAGAGCCAAGTGAAAGTCTTCACGCCATTCTCACAACGGTTCTGTGTTGAAAGAAGCAAGTGCTGCAGCGGCCTCCAAGTCATCCAAAGAGTCGTCTAAGGGGATATAAACAAAGCACATGCACGGCGATGCGGTGCCGCAACAACCCACATTACTCGGTTTTGATGGCACAATATTTGGGAGGCGGGGGCATTATGCAAAACAACTTAATTCCCCAAACCGCTCTGATTTGAGTTAAGGGGGTACAAGGTAGTTTTCCTCGTTTTTTCTTAGAAGGCGCATAGTGCCCCCCTATTCTAGCTATTGTAATTTCTGAAAAAAACGAGTTTGTGCATGGGGCTTGCCTTTTTCTCGGGGTAGTGTGATGCAGATAAAGAGGCACTTTCAGACGTGGCATGCTACGAGGGCCAACACAGCGCAGTTTGGGGTAGAAAATGGCGAAAACCCGGCATTTTGCACACTAACAGCCCAACAACACGCCACTATTTCACTCCTTTTGAGTGCGGCAAATGCAAAAAATGGACCGACAAGACAACAAAATAGTGTTTTCCACCACGATATAACAACCGGAAGAATCGTTTCCGAGCAGGACGTGGCGTCCCTATTGGGGCAACAGTCGAAATGGAGTAACAACAAGCTAGTCTAGAATCCCAGCCTTCCCACCCGCAACAAGGCCCGGTATGCGGGTCAGTTGTAGTTCTCGTCCATGTCACATGCCCAAAAAGATCAATACAATTGTACAATTCAGCTTGTTTCGTTTTCCAAACCATTGACACGGTTGAATGCACCTAGATCCTATTTTTTTAGACTAACTAATCACAAAAGCCGACCATACATATGTACAATTCAATCTTGTTGATTGGTGGTACAGATGCCAACAAATGACACTTTTGCCACATTACATTTCGTTACAACGGTAACGATAATGTGTCGTACAAAGAACAATACTACATGCTAATGCAGTTGCCCAAAATAGCTCCCTTTGCCTCGACCCACGATTGGAAAACAATATAGCCTAAAAACACACAACTTATACAAGCAACAAACGTTCTCCCATCTTACACAAATATCAACAAACGGGATCGCAAAAAGAAAACAAAATAAACCATAAGGCAATTGATGGGATTAGTTTCTCTTCCTTCCCCAGGCTACCCCAAGGCTAGAAACGCACAAAATGTCACAAAGTCGGCTACCACAAATTTGAATGAAACCTTGAAACGACTGCTGCACGAAAAGAGTGTGTTTGCTCCCACCAAGCACCAAAGCACAAATGTGACTTTCAACATGCAACCAAACAAAACAGATATCATGCAGTTATCAATGGTCGAACCCTCGCGATGCACCATTGTAGGTTGTAGGCAGAAAGGTGAAACCCGAAAAATTGGTCCTCAACACGATTTTTTCTGCAAAAAGGACAAGCTAGTTGGATTGGTTTTCTTTTGGTGCTTCGCGGAACCGCCAGTTGGTTGGGCCGTGGCAAGTTCCCGCGCCAATGGTTTTTGGTGAGCACTATTGACACAGGTACCTAACCCCCAACTCACAAAGCTATCTTACTATAGCATTTGCCCAAGCTACCCACCACCCATTTTGGAGTCTCTCCGTCCATTTTACACCCCCCTATCCGTCGTAGTTTGTGATGAAACCATACTTAACCATAGGAATTCTTCGTTGACTGGTCACTTCACAATCTCCCCAAATGATCGCTGCTTGTGATGCCAAAAAAAGTACTTTTGGGTGCAATTTTTGCCCCGAGTATTCGGAGCTATCACATACCTCCCCGGGTCATTCTGGTTTGCATCTTAATGAGCAACGTTTCAAGGCCTAACTCCACCACATGTGCAAATGTCGCCTAAAATACGTGATTGCGCAACTTGAAAACCACCAGCTGTCAAACCTCCAACACATAGATCGGCTTCATTTTATAACATTGCGGACCCAAATACCAACCCGACATGTGCTACGCACCACAAGGGACGTTGAGGAAACCAGTTTGAAGGCAGGTGGATACAGGGCTCCTTGCGATACCACTTTGGGGGTGCTTTGTGGTGCTGACAGCATACTTCAAAATCTTGCACTAGATAGCCCCGTTTAGAGGACAATAAGAAGGCACACACCAAACTACATACTACATAGATGGAAGGGCAACAATAGCGCTTCAATTTGGTCGCAGGGCGGCCTGGTACCTCATCGCTGTTTTTGCGTGACGCCAAATTCCATAAGGTCTACAATCGAAAGCTCGCATTTTTTTGCCCCAATTGGACTCTCTCCAAATGGTTGTATCTCAACGTCCAATCGTCCTTCGGAGCCAAAAATTTTTTTTGCAACGCTTGTAGGAGGTTTGGCATACTAGTTGTTGCATCTGGGCCACCTACACCATGAGCGCGGCACTATTCCTCTTACCTCATGACTTCCGTTTGGAAGATTCCCAATTTTCTCCAACTTGAACCTTTACCCAACTACGAAATTGTATCGGGTTTTCAAATTCCAAATGCTAGATGGTACTTTTTTTGATAGTTGCATCTCTCAGAAGTGATGGTGCAAACAAGGATTTGCAACAAGCTGTGCTTTGTACAGCCGCGAACAAGGGAAAACACTAGAAACTAGCTAGATATTAAAGCCATGTATACTAGCACAGCATGAACCAGCACACTGCGGAACGCTCAGGCGCCAAATGGAAGAGGCCCAACCAATGGGTGCTGCAGAGCCCGCCTCCACAGAAACCACGTAACAAGACCCATCAACCGGCATCCCGAGTGCCGGGGTTGGGATTAATTGGCAAATGTATAGATGGCGGCAAAGCCAGGAACATCGTATCATCCCCCTTTCCCCCCGCCCCCCGCCCCCCCGCCCTTGGTGCACGCACGTCTACAGGGCCGAGGCAAAATATTACATGTTGGTTGTACACCATTCTCGTGGTATTAGGCACATACAACGGAACGGGCGCAAATTACAAACAAGGTCCGTCTGTGCTGTGAAATCGGGCATGACTGCAAATTGGCATGTCTAGACACATGGCACACAAGCATCCAGTCAGTGCTTGACACTGTGCCTCCTGCACGTTGTAAATCTAGAGCGTACCATGAAAGCGAAATCACATGTTATGCAGAACAAGGAAAATACGTGTCATGTGACAACACTACAGCCATCAAACCCCACTCAACAATTGGCAACCATTGCAATAGATGTAAACGAGGGACATATCAAAAGAACGGCACCAAGTGTAGCGAACAAATGAGAAGTAGACCAAACGTAATCAAATCCCATGGACACAGTGGAGTAACAAAGAAACATTAAGCCATACCGCTCTCAACCCCTTGCAAAATGACGCAAACAACATCCTCGGCCTTGAGGAGCCCAGCAATGTAAATACGTAATATTAGGGTTCAAATCGTTCCACACAACGCATGTGGGCCCTGTAGGGTCTACTTCAACGGAAAATGAAAAATTGGCAGCTCAATTCAATGATGAAGGCCTACACACACGATTTTGGCACTTCGGGTCGAGGCGTTTCGTCGGCAAACGTAGCAGTAATATACAATGTCAACAATGGGCATTTGAGAAGGACTATACCACGTGGATAAGAAAAACCAAAATTACACCAATCGTAGGGACAGCATCATGTTATTTATGGCAACGTGAAGCGATACCTCTTTGAACACCCTGGAAGCTAGAACCCAAGAGCATATTGTGCTCTACAAAGCCCACAAACGCAAAATATGTGTCATCGGGGGTCGTATTGGGGTGGGCTTTGTCGAAGCAAAAAATTGTGTTCCTCTCCCCCTATTTCCCAAAAATCCCCGCGGGCACACCATGTGTTGGTAGTGGGCGCGTGGCGGTGGGCTTGGTGGCGGTTCGTGGTGGTTGGCGCTTGGCGGTGGTCGCCACTTGTGGTTGGTGGCCGTTGGCGGTTGGTGGTTGGTGGCGCCTAGCGGTTGGTGGAGGTTGGTTGGTGGCGGTGGATGTTCCCTTGGGGCGGTCCCGCAGGGCGGCCCTTAGCCAAAGAAAATTGGTCCCAAAGGACCGCCTTGGGTCAAATAATTCCAAGCAATGCTTTGGGCTGCACAATTCCAACTCGGTGCAAAAAGAGAAATGGGCAACGAAATTCAACTATAACAATGTGCAAACACAGATTGGCGACTTGCTGTACAACTGAAGTGATACGACAGGTATCCTTTGCTGCCTATAGGTAGGTCATGAACACAAAACAATCACAGATACCACATAGTCCCATCAACGGTTTGAGTCATATATTTGTCATGGAGCAAGTTTCCAACGGCGATAGTCGTAACCCATTTGGTGCGCAAAGATTCCACTCCCTTGTGCTTCCCCTTGACGCCACTCCCGGGTTGTCCAACGTGCATGCCACGTATTGCGGTACCCTACAACCCATCGACTGCACCCTTTTTGTCAGCCACGGATGTTGCTGGTGCTGCACTAGCAATTCTGTACTCTTCACCCTTTTGCTTTCAGGTGACTTGTTCCTCCTCTCCGGCTTTCTTATCCTTCTCCTTCCCCTCCTTCTGATGTCCCCGTTCCTTGGCGTCCCCCTTAATTCAGGAACTCGTATTATGCCTTCTCTTGCTCCTTCTGCCATTGTTTGTCGAGTTTGTCCTTTCCCCTTCGCTTGGGGGTTTCCGGACCAGCCATCTCCCACGCACTACGGGGGGCAACGCCTCCCTATTCGTCTTGCTTCCGCTGCCGAAACAGCGGCCGGCACGTGTTTGCCCACTCCATGACATGTTGCCACTCACCATCCTCTTCCGTGTCCCCTTGGCGTACACCAGTCTTCACAAGCGTTCATGACATCAGCAACATGATAAGGCCTGTCACATAATCCATCCTTGGCGCAACTCAGTGGTACAGTCAAGTGGATACACTCAAGTAAATTAGGGCAAGGCGACGGCTGTAGTACAATGTCCACAAACAGCATGATGCATCACTGTCACTTGCTATATCAACTGAGTTGTCGGTAGGGTCCTCGAGCAATTTCACCAACCACCACAAACGAGCCAAACCGAGCCACAAGACTTCACCAAGGGACCATGCCCATGGGTCTTCACCAATAGGATGCTGGACCGCCCTAACAGATACGGCTCTTTTCGGCGACCAAGGTGGTACAGGAACACGCGCAGGGCGGTCGGATATAAGTCCTCACGCTGAGATCGGCGATGTTGCTCAACAGCAACCGGATCCTTTGTGCGGCCGGGAAAGGCCCCAAGCACCCCCTAGGGTAGGATGCGGACAACTTGGGCTCATGGAGTCAAACTCCCCCGTCGAGGGACGTCGACAATGAGCAAGTTGTCATGCGGCACATAATTCAGCAATTTGTCGCATGGTGTATGCGTTGCTTGGACATAGTGAGCTAAAATCATATTACTCAATCGGAGACAAATGCATATAGCTCCAATAGGTAGCTTGCAATGAGATTCAGAGATACACCCAATCACGGTTGTCTACACATCCCGTAAATATGTATTAAATGGTAACCTCGGCTGTGCAGAGCTCGAACCTCAAATGGATAATATCGTGGCTAAAATCAATCCACACCCTTGACCCCGGCTTTGCAGGGCCCACCAAGACAAAAACATGAGAGTTGGTGTGTGCCTGAGGGTGGTATGTAGAGACTAGATGGGTACGCATTCCCATGGATATATCAAAGAAAAACTATGTTTCCTCTAGCATATACAATGCAAATTTACACCCCTTAGCTATTGCTCACACATAGCGTGCCCTCTATAGGGCCCAGTCCACCCGAATCAGCAATTTTATGCTTACAAGAACTGTCCAGGACTCCACAAGACCGGATGAGGAGGACTATCCAGGGAGGGGGGGGGTCAAAGGGGGTGGCAAGTGGCCTAGAGGCGTAGGTGTGGTTATCTTCCAGGATGTAGGGAATCACCGGTGTCATGACTTCGGCAAATGAGATGCAAATTGGCAGCCGTATCAATTGTATAAACACATCTTGGCCTCTGCATTGAGAACACCATGTGGTGGCAATTGTGCCATTTCTTCTTACAAAAGGACCACGTCACAGAGCAACTCCATTGGCTTTGGCTTTGGTGGGTTTCTCAGGGACGGATTCGGTGGGGTGAGTTGGTCCTTCGTTACCATCTTTGGTGTCTACGCTGAATTGTTTTTCTTGATGATGTAAAAGCCTTTGTAGTGTGCGGTAATGTCGTGCGCCTTAATTTAGGGCTCTAATGCACAACTGGATCACATGCACAATGGTGAAGAAAAGGAAGCACATCAGCATGCAATTCACCGCATCACTCGGTGCAGCCATCCGTTCCTTTTTTGGGGAATTGGTTCGCAAATTGTACACAAGGCAGCTCCACGAACCTCAATGTCATTGGAGTGTCGTCGTTGAGAGCAGAAGTCCACCGGTATTTGTACCATTTTTCTCTGTGACCAAGGAGCACTAGGTCTAGGCAACCCCACACACGAGACACAGACAGTCCACAAAGGTGGATAAGGGGGCTATGTATAGACCACTATGAGGTGCACCAAACTACCTTGGTTCAATGGGTCAATTGTTCACATCGAAGCCATGCTAGGATGGGTGCGTGGAAGCGGTTTTACTCAAAGGACCATGGTCCAAGTCTTCAAAGCCGCGAAACACTAGGTTCATGAAAGTTTTCGAGTGCTTAGGAAGCACTTATGAAACTGCTAGTTCTGGGTGTGCGCCTAGACCTTTGGATGTACACATTTACATGTACACATTCTTTTCCATGTACACAGACGCCGCACAAACACCCCCTGAGTCTCCGATCATCACCCCCCCCCCCTTCGCATTTTGCGCTTTGCGAGCTGGGGCTAACCTGCTTGTCAGGCCTAAGGTAATTTAGGGTTTCTGTTTCCTTTTTGTAGGTTTGGCTTTTTTTGAGTGCATCCGAAAAGTGGGTGCACCGTGGACATGCATTGACAGGTAGGTGTGTTACTCCTTCCCTCCTACCTGCTGTGTGTGCTTGTGGTGTTGTATAGGTGACCACCATTCCTCCTCCTTTGCTACCCCCCCCCCCCCCAAAGGGACTATGCCCCCCAACTAGGACACTATCTAGCTCATAAGATGCAAGCTGACGAAATTGAGCGACAAATACAAGAGTGTATCGACGCCGGCTTTGTCTTGGAGTACAAGGATGGGGACTAACCCCACCACTGCAGCCCCTATTGCATGGTGGCTCAGCCTGGGTCCTCAGCCAAACAGCTGGTGGTGGGCTATGGAGAGCTGAACAAGAAGACGTTGAACCATTCTGCGTCACTCCCCAACATGGAGTCACCCCTGGAGAAAAAAAAATAGCCTCATGCCACTAGAAGACTAAGATGGACAAGACAAATGGATTGTGGCAAGTGGACCTGACACCCAACACCTAAGAACTCCTGGCGTTTATCACCCCTTCGGGGATGGTGTTCAATTGGAAGGGTAGTTGTGGTGTGCTTCGTGCCCCCTCCTCCTAGGTTATGGGTTACGTCCCCCCCTTGCCCCAATCGGTGCATCGCAGCCTACGTTGTTGGTTTTGTTGGCGGCTGGTTTTTGGGTTGGTGTGTTGGTTTTTGGTAGGTTGCTTCGAGGGCTGCTGAGTTTGGCTGGCTGGCTAGTTGGTTGGTTGGTTGATGTGTGGGTAGGGTTTGGTGGTTCGTTGGGTGTGTGTACATGTGCTGTAGCATGATGTGTGGTGTTGCTGCGTTGTGTGTGTGTGTGTGTGTGTGTGTGTGTGTGTGTGTATGTGAAGCCACTGCAAGGGTCCTAGGGGGTGCTAGAAACATTTCGTTTTGCCGCTCTAGCAGCATTCTAGTGAGGCGTTCTAGCGGCGTCCTAGCAAGCGATCGGCGCCTCTAGAACAGCGCTAGAACGCCGCTAGAGCGCCTCGCTAGAACGCCGCTAGAAGGGCAAAATGAAATGTTTGTAGCATTCCCTAAGACCCTTGCAGTGGCTGCACATACATGCTCACACACTCACACAGACCATGCTGCAACACTACACAACATGCAGCACTGTGCCTAGCCAACAACAGCCTGCTACAGCACATGTGCACACACCCAACTAACAAACAAATCCTACCCACATATCAAACAGCCAACCAACCAACCAACCAGCCAGCTAGCCAAGTGGAGCAGCCCACAAACCAACCAACCAACAACGAACCAAGCAACCCAAAAAACCACCGCCAACCAGCCAACAAGCCAAGTCCCATTGCACACCGGGGGGGGGGGGGGGGGGGGCTCGATAACTGGGAGGAGGGGGGGCGGGGGCACAAGCACACACAGCAGGGAGGGAAGGAGTAACACTACCTGTCAATGCATGTCCACGGCGCAGCCAATTTTCAAATGCACCTTAACCAGAAAGCCACACCTGCAAAAAGCAAAAACATATCCTTCCTCACCTTAGGCCCAACAGGAAGGTTAGCCCCAGCACCCAAAGCGCCACATGGAAGGGGGAGGGGGGCTGAGTGAAACTTTAGTGGATGTTTTTGTTGAAGTTCTCTTCTACCCTAGACCGTTCCAGCAACCTTCTAGCGAACACGGTACATCGGAGCTAGAACGTCGCCAGGGCAATGTTTCTGTGGTGGTGGGTTTAGGGGTCAAAAATGCGTTTTTATGAAAAATGAGACTTGCAACATGGAACCCCTAGAATGGTCACGGGGGACCAAGTTCCACAATTGATATCACCAAACATCCACATCCACAGGTTGGGGTAATCTCCGCCTTTTTCGTTCTAGCCTTCTGGCGCCATCTACGCTAAACCGAAATAGGGTCTTCTAGCGTACACCTAGGGCAACGTGCACGTTGCCAATTTTGCCAGCGATGATGGCCACGACCAGAAACCTCCCCCCCCTTTGGAAGTAGTGTCTGCCCAAAGTGACGACTCCAAAGCCTCTTTGGCTGTATTATGTGAACTTTTTGACTTTGACCCGTGTGTTTTGCTAGGGTCATCTCACCGATATTATCTCTACAATCATGGTTCAATCATCCCGTGCATAGAGTAGAGTTGGAAATTAGGAACTTGTTTTTATTGTGTCATGTCACCCTTTGTGAGCCACTGTTCTTCATTATACCTTTGAGTGGGGAATTGTCGCAAGGGATCAAAGAGCAAACATCGTCACAAGCGGTCAACCCAACGTAGAAAGTGAGAACCTTGACCCTATGTACCTGCGGCTCACTGGTGGCTAAGTGGAAATGTGAAGTTGGGGCTCATTTGGGGCTCAGTTGTGCATTGCGATGTCTTTGTGCTTGTTTGTTGTGCGTTTTGCATGCTAGGTAATGTGCATTTAATGTTTTTAGAAGTTTTAGATACTCACTTGGTCAAGGTTCAAGGGGGGGGGCACTTTTTTTGGCGACGGCTCAGTTGACTGAGCGCCCGACTGAGCCGTCACTGAGCCGTCACTGAGCCGGCTCACTGAGCGCTCAGTGAGCGCGCAGCGAGCGCTCACTGAGCGCGCCAAATGGCTCTCAGAGCGCGCAGTGAGCGCTCAGTGAGAGCTAATTGGGGGCTCACTCAGAGGGTTCCCCCCCCTTTCCGCCTCTCCTCCGCCCCCCTATCCGCCTACCCATCCATTCCTTCTCGCTCCCATAGGTCCTCTCTTTCACACCATGTCTAATGTTGTCCCAGGCCTGGAACCGGCAGCTTCAAAGGCTCTCGCGTCTTTCCTTAGTCGCCCCCGGGTACCTACCGCTTTCACAGAGGCAGCGTACCCGGGAATGCCTTCGACGGATTTAGAGCCCTTGAAGCTGTGGGCCCAGCAGCTCCCTGCCCCTTCCCCAGAAGTGGTCCACATCAACGTGTCCAATGTGACCCTTCTTGGAAAGAGCTGGATGCACCGGCGCAACCAAATGTTGCGCCACGTGCATCCAGCTCTTCGTGCCGTACGCTTCCGCTTTCCTGTGGCTGCTGTCCAAGATTTGGTGCAGCAGTCCTCAGGAAAGCTGATCGGTACCCCCCACGAGTTCGGGACACGGGTTCATGACACCAAAGATCTCCAACACGGTTGGACTTCAGATCTTGGTGTCAGCCACGTGGCACCCAAGAAGGGACTCCTTGAGCCCCTGCCTTTTCGGGGTCGGGGTGGTGTCAGGGGAATGGTGGGAAAGCCTTTCGGCTTGTCCCATCATTCCTGAGTGGTGCCATGTGGTGCCCGACTACACCACCCCAGCCCTGTACAGGACCAAGGAGCCCGTGTTCCTCCGCGGTGCCGCCTCCCCTCCCCCCTACATCTCCCTGGCTGCCCCGGTGTTCTCACATGAACTCCCGGCTCTCGACCTTGAGTCGGATGAGTCCTTGTGCGACTTGGGGCTCCGGGTGGTTAGGGGGGCGGTAGAGGCGAAGGAGTGCGAGAACTGGTACCGCATTCTCGTCGACTCCTGCGGCACCCAGCCGGATGCAATTCGGGATCTGCTGTCCAATGCACACTCTCGCGAGGAGTGCTTCGCTGATCCCAAACTGCCACGGCGCTGGGGTACTCGGCCCGGCAAGCTTATCTCTGTGTTGGGAAGGGACCCCTTGCAACGGGCTAGTCAGCAGTGCAGTGCTCGCTGGCCCGAGATGAGGGGTCTCTTCCCAACGCAGTGGTCGGCAATTGCCGCCAGGGAAGATGCTAGGGAGCAGACCTGGCATACTGACGTTGATAAGTTGCCAGGTACGCTCCCTAGCATTGGTGAGCTGCCCGACCATCTCTCAATGATGCTTGTCCTCTCAGACAAGTATCATTTAGAGGTGCACCTGGGCAGCCATCTGGGTGACCATGACGCTCTGCGGGTCGAGACCTTCGAGTTTCAGCGTGGGGACATGGTTCTCTTTGCCTCCACGCTGAGACATTGGGGTCTCGCCGCGCTGCCGGGGGTGGGGAAGCAGGTCGTTCTCTTCCGCTTCCTCACCCCCGACGAGCGTCACAAGTGGGTGGACGTGGAGCGGTTCATCCTTGACCCTCTGCCAGGGGCCAAGGATGCGCTGGCTTCACGGCCACGGGGAGACGGGCCGCTGCCCAACCCCAAGGCTATCAGCCACTGGGGGCAGTAATTCGCCTTCGGCGAGGGACTGCAGGGCGCGGTCGGTCTGCCGCGGTTCGAGCAGCTAGACGACTGGCTGGCCCCCGTGGGCCCGTCAGGCCCCGGCTGCCCATACCACCCGCTGCTGCTGGCCAGGCCTGCCCTGGACGCCGCCGACCCCATGTGCCACGTGTACGTGGAGGAAGGCGACGTCCTGTGGACAAGCGGGCCATCATGGCTCGACCTGGGTAACAGTGGACCCGGGGAGGCTGCCATGCTGCAGCAGTATTGGGCCCGTTGCTCCCGCCCCATATCCGCACAGCAGGCTTTGATGCTCGGCTTCTCGTGGCATCGCGGGCCGGAGAAGCGGTGTACAAGGAGCGATGCGGGCACCGAGGTCCCGCTTTTGATGCGCTGCATCTGCAGCGGCAAGGTGTTACTCCCTTCTCCCCCTGCCCTGCAGGATTCACACCGGGGTGTTGGGGGCAATATTGGTAGGGGGCGCGACATGGTGGTGGTGGGGTGCACCAGGGTGTTTGGAAAGGTCGGTCTGGGGCTGTGGGCCTGTGGGGCTGTGGGCTGGCAGGGGGTTCTCTGTGTGCCCCACGAGCGGGCTTAACATGTGCACAGAGTGCCCCACGAGTGGGTTTAACATGTGCAGAGTCTGGCCAGCGCGTGGGCCTCCTGCACAGGCCGTGCCAGTCTGCTGCTGGCCTTTACGGGGCCTGTATGGGGGCCTGTACGGGCCCTGTGTGTGGCCTGCATGGGGCTGTGCTCAGGCGGCTCCAGCATCCTGCCGCCAGTTGCAGTTGCCAGTCTGGAGGTGCAACTGAGACCTGACTGAGCCGTCTGGTGCGCTCAGTGAGCGCTCAGTGAGCCCAATTAGCTCTCACTGACGGCTCAGTGAGCTCTCAGTGGGGGCGGCGCGAACGTTACCGGGCGCGAACGTTGACTCTGTGCTTTGCTGCTGTTTGCATCTTTATTTTTGGACCCCCCCCCCTACATTTGCAGGCTCAATTCCCCCTGCACGAGCCTTTGGTTGATGCAAACGGCAGCAAAACACAGAGTCAACGTTCGCACTCGGTAACGTTCGCGCCGCCCACCGAAGGTGCCAGCAGCTCCTCACGACCACCGCTACTGGCAACGCAACGGCAACTGCAACTGGTGTCAGCGATGAAGGAGCCGGTGCCAGGGGCATCGGGAGCGGAGCCCGCGATGGCAGCGGCGGTTGACAAGGCTCGGGGGCCGTTGGGCCCATCACTCGCCGACCTGGCCATCGGGTCCCCGGTCCCTTTTCCCGCGGTGCAGCCACCCCGGGCCAGTGATGTACGCGCGGGCTTCTTGGGGCTGTACATTGCCCCGGTCAACAAGCAGCCCGCACCGGCGTACCTCCTCAACCGGACGGTGAACGTGAAGGGGGTACCGCGGCACTCCACCGAGAGGTGGTATTGGAGCGTCACCCTCAACGCGGTCACCGCCGCGCAGCAAACGACGGCCACCCAGATGCACCTGCCGTGCAGGGTGACCCTGTCCGAGGATTGTGGGCTTGTGGCAGGGGAGGGGGGATTTTTTGTAGCCCGATTTGCCTACCGGCTGGGGTCCAAACACTGGTGCTTGGACCTAGCCTTGGGGTCGGAGGAGGGGGGGTTGCTGGCGTGCGCTGGCTCAATTGCTTTTAAGCAGGTGCTGTCATGGGACGTGCAGGGGGAGGGGTTTTTCTCGGAGGCTTGGCACGCCATGCGTGGCCACGTCTCCACCTTCCGTGCCAGCGCTCTGGGGGGGGACGTCATCGACCCAGAGGTGGTCAGTGATGGGGGGGTGACGGATGGGGGGAAGAGTGATGGCGGCCGCAGTGATCGGAGTGCCCGCAGTGGGACCGCAAAAGGAAAAAAACAGGGGCTACGGACAGCAACCCCCCCGCCCCCCGCAAAAAGTTGGCGGGCAAGGGAAACGCCGCGGGGGCGGGGGGGGGGCAGGATGGGACAAACACCCTGGCGGCATCCTCCGGGGGGGGTATGACGGGACAAACACGCTGGCGGCATCCCCGGGGGGGGGGGGGGCAAACACCCTGGCGGCATCCCCCCAGGGGGGGGGGGGTGGGACAAACACCCTGGTGCAACCCCAATACCCCAACCCGACGAAGAGTGTGAATCCTGCAATGGCAAGGGGGGGGAAGGCTAGGGGCAACAATCAAGGGGAAAACAGGGTGGGGGGGATAGCAAAGAGATGTGAAAAGAGGTAAGTGTGCCGCAAGCACGGGGACTGCATGTGGCAATACACCTCTACCACAGGTCCTACACAAAATGCCACCTAAGCGTCCCTTTTCCTTGTTGGGAACACAGCGCCAGCGCGCAACCCGGATTGAGCATCTGGAGGCCGCGGTGGCGGCCTCCCTATGTGAGGCATATCGGGCCGAGCTGCAACCCGATGGTAGCATACTGCTAGTCCCTGAGGACTATAGCCGGCCCACGGACACCAATCCCGACATCAAGTCGGAGGCCTTGCGCGTGCTGTGGCGGATGCGTAGTTCACAGATGTCGCGCCGCGACATGGCCTACCTGCTGCCCGACCTCGACAGCACCGTTAGCTGGGCCGACGTGGCCCCGTGGCTAAAGCACCTCAGCCAACCTGCTAGCCGGCGGGTTTGTATCCTGGAGGGGGAGTATGAGATGCAAGGGGCGTACTGCAATATTGCTCAGCGGCTAGCCCTGTTCTATGAAGCGCGTGCCGTACGCACACCGGAAGCCTTGCAACCGGGTGCGCAGCGCAACACCTGGGTGACCATCGGCGTTGACGGCACCAACCGGTGGAATCGGGCCTACGTGCACTGTGCAGTGGCTGCACCGGGTTGTGGGCCCACACAGCTTGCTAGCTGGTGGCTGTTCGAGGGTAGCGAGATGTGGGCCACGGTGTACATCATGCAATCGGAGTGTGACTTCGATACGCGGCTCCGCGCTGCTACGGCCCTGCAACTGCTGCATGCGGATGGGGTGGCGCGCAGCCCCCTATTCTTCGTCCGGGCCGATGGCAAGGCCCACATCATGCTGGCCGGCGGGGACGGCTTCACCAAGAAGAGCCCCGGGGCCATGGTGTGCCACTGCTGCGGGGCAAACAGTGAAACGGTTTTGCGCAAGTTCGGGGGACAAGAGGTTGCCCTGGAAGGAATCAAGGGACATGTACGGCTGACCGGGGTGTTTCGTGACATCCCGGCGGACCGCCGCATTCCTGACTTCGGTGCGCATGGAGTCATGCGTGTTGCCATTGCGGGGGTCAATGGAATTGTGCGGGGGCTGGTGACCCATGGCGGGGTATCGACGAAGAGTGCGGCCACCATGGTGCAGGGGGTTGTAAACGGGGCACGGAAAGTGGCCCGCACGGTGCGGCCTGGAAAGTGGGGGGCGGACAAGGCAAATGCCAAAGGACAAGTGCGCATGGAGTTGGGGGTTGCTGCGCACTTTGTCAAGGCCCGGCTGTGGGGCCCACTGTTGCAGCTGGTTGCACCGGTGATTGGGAACCATCAAGTGGGGGGCAGGCCATGGGTTGATGTGTGCACGGAGTGGTGGGAGGCGTTTGCGGCCATGGCCGAGGTGGCCTCGAAGGACGACTTTCTGAGTGGTGCAGAGCAATGTGCCTTACTGCAACGCCAACGGACCATGGGGGCACAGGCACCTTGACCTGGGATGGGGGAAGACCTTGTGGACGCACATGTGGGTTGACCACATGTATGCGTATGTTGCACGGTGGGGGACCATTGCAAGGTTTACTTGCTTTGCATTGGAGGGCAGCCATGTGCGACTGAAACGGTTGCTTAGGAATAGTGGGGGGGTTAGCTTGCTGAACGATAGGTCCGGCTTGCAGTGTGTGGTGGATAACCACACACTAGATGATAACCTCCGCAAGGAAGTTTGGGAGGTGGAGAGTAGGGCCGTGACCAAGCAAAGGGGGTTCCAACGACGGTGCATGACTTGGTCACGTGCCCGGCGGGAGTGGAAGGGGAGAGAGAACATGGTGAGGAGGATTGTGGAACGTGCATTGCGACAAAGGACCAAGTAAGTGCTTATGATGGACGATTTGTGCCCGTGCATGTTAAGTGAGCCCTGAGTGAGCCCCCAATTAGCTCTCACTGAGCGCTCACTGAGCGCTCACTGAGCCATTTGGCGCGCTCACTGAGCGCTCAGTGAGCGCTCAGTGAGCCGACTCAGTGACGGCTCAGTGACGGCTCAGTGACGGCTCAGTCGGGGTGCTCAGTCAACTGAGCCGTCGAAAAAAAGAAACTTCCCGGTGAAATCCTCTTGGCCCAGGGATTGGAATCATTTTGGGGACATTCCAAAACCCCAACCCACCCCCGAAAGCCACAAGTTTTCACATTAAACCCCTTGAAAAACACCACTTAGCCCCAAATGAGCCGTTTTAGCCCCAAATGAGCCCCAACTTCACATTTCCAAGTGAGCCGCAGGTACATAGTGTGGAGGAGAGGTTGCTGATGGCCATTTGGCGGATCCAATCGTTGCACCTCCCTATGATAGAGGCTCCGTTTATGGTGCTAAGCATGATGCACGGTGTGGTATGGGAATAGGTGTACAACATGCTCCAAAAGGGTGCATAACCAGAGTTCCGCGCGTTCACTTCCTATACGGGTGACAACACGGCCATCCACGGAGCGGCGAGTTGCCTGCCCAACCGCATTGAGTACATGTACAAGTGTCCTTCATCTCCACCTTCAGACATCATGCACCCTGGACACCAACGGCTGCATGGGCTACCTATTGATGTGGATGGTACGTCGGGGCATGAGGGCTCGTACGTCCATTGCACATCGGGTGGCACATGCAGCCCCAACCAACCACGCAGCTTCCCGCTGCTCGGTGGCAGCGACAAATGGGACACCCTTTACGCGGCCTCCCAAGGAACAAATTTTGATGATGACTTGCGCAAGGCCGCAACCGTTAATTTCAGAGGGAAAGGAGGCAATAATAGGGAGTCCCTTTTTTTATGTGTACAGATGAGGAAGCCAAGGTGCTCAGGCGGGGCTGCCAAAACATGGGAGGCATAATCTCCCGGAGCGTTGGTGTGTTGGATCTGCATCAAGAGGTGTGCCCAGTGCTTTGTTGCCTTTGGTAGAGCAAGTGCAATAGAGGCGGTGCGGCAAGGCACTGTAGCCATAGGTTCTACATGTAGGACTATCATATGGCATAGGCGAGTGCCCCATTATCGCCTCCATGGCGTCCTCCGTGTCCTATTGTGCAGTATCAATGAGACACGGCACCTAGTTCTACAATGAACAGGCAAGGCACCCACAACCGTTGCACGGACCATCTTGCAACCAATTTTAGATGAGGCACGGCTTGCTGCAAAAATTTGCACCCGTGCCTCAGTAAATGATGACACGGCAAACTGCAAGGGAATGTAAGGATGGAGTGTATTACTGCCATACACTTCATGCGGAACAAGGGATGGGAAAAGGTAATACATGCTTGCCTACAAAGGCCCAGTGCGAGGCAGCATCAAGTAGCAAGGAAAAGTTAGGAGTCGGGGTGCAAAACCGAGTGGGAAAATCTTGCAAGCATGTGCGTTTTCGCTTGGCCTTCCGCATGGTTCTCCGGAGCTGAGTTAGGGCGGCTCCGGAGACATATCATAGCCATGGGCACCGCCAGCTCCAATGGGCCAAACGTCTGTGGACGCATCTTTGGATTGACCATGTGTATGTTTTTGCAAAGAACTGGACAATCTTCCCAAAATTCTCTTTGTTCGCCATGAGGGGGCCTCCCCAGAGGCCGAAGCGCATGTTGGGCAATAGCAGGGGCCTAACCCCTTCCATGGGACACCAGGGGTGCAAGTTGTTGTGGACAACCACACCATTGATGTTAGCCTAGCGGCGCATGGGTGGGATGCGATCAAAACGGCGCACCATGGACAAGGGGCCCTCGTTGAACAAAGGTACGCGAGCCGTACAAGAAGACGGCTTCTAACCGACATGCACGCACCTTCAGACCCGAGAGTGGTGGTTTTGATGCCGCAAGAAAATGGTGTTAGAATAGAACATGAACAGGGACCATTGTTGCCTATAGCTGGGCTGCATGCAAGGGTGCTCGAGGCGCATAGTCCGTGCCATAGGTGTACCCTTCGTGAACCGGCCGTTTGAATCCGAGATTCACGGTACCGTGAATTTCACCCAATTTTGCTGTGTTTTGCTCGTAACTTGGTGCTATCGTGTGCTTTTGTCGTGCTACCTTCGCCCAAAGTAAGATGCAACAAATAGGTGCAATTTAGAGGTTTAAAGTCCCCGCATGGTTTAACAGATTTGGTGAGATTCACGTGAATGTGAGATTCACGCACCTAAATTCACGCAAAAATTCACGCTAGATTCACAGATTCACAGTATGTGAAATTCGTACGAAATTCGTACGAAATTCGTACGAATTTCGTACGAATTTCATACGAATTTACCCTCATTTCCACTGTTTCGCTTTCCCACAGCTCTCAAAGCCTTTCTTCGCATTCTCTTTGACAATGTCGCAGCAGACTATGTCTCAGCTCGCCAGCCTGGCCTCGCGCCCCGACCCCGCAGCCGACACCCTCGCCCACTACCAAGCCCTCCCCGTTGCCCACCATCAATTGGAGGAGGCAACGTACGAGTCGGAGGCACTGGGGGTGGATGCCATCGTGGGCTGGGCGGCCTCCCTCGACCCCTCCCCCGATGTCATCCACATCGACATGCGCAGCCCCACCCGCAACAGCTACCTCGGGGGGAGGGGATGGGCCACAACCCTGTGGAGGGAACTGCGCCACCAACTCCCCACCCTCAAATTTCTCCATCTGACCCCTCTCCCCTCCAGTGTTGACCAGCTCCTCAACTCGATGAGGAATAACCCTGTGGGGAAGCCTAAGGACGCCCACGTCCAGGTGTACCCCACCGCTAACCTTGTCCACACCCCCCCCAACTGCGATATGGTGTGCCTGCAGGATCTTTCTGTAGGTGCACTAGCAGACCACTCTTTTTTCCCCTTTTCTTGGCATCTTGCCAACCCCCGGTGGTGGGATGATTTGGGCATCGCCCCTTTCCATCCCACCATCCCCCCCCAGGTGCACGTCCCCGACGTCACCCACCCCACCTTCTATAGCACAACTTCTTTGCAATGGTACCGTGGTGCCTCATGCGCCCCCCCCTTCATTTCGAGTGAACCCCCCCTCCGCACCGAACCCCTTCCCGACCCCCCTCATGGGGTGACGGGCAGCCCTGACCCCGCCCCCGACAGGGTTGGCCCCTCTCAGCCGCCCCTCAACTTTGTTGATGGGAACGGCTACATTGTGCTTCGGGGGCTTGTGGAGGCACGGGATTGTGAGGTGGGGTGGAACAAGGTGATGAAGGCGTGGGGCAGCGGCGACGAAAAAGTCGTCGCAAAAAATTTTGAGCTCCTTTTCAACGCCGCGCGGAGTGAGGAGCAGGCCAAGGATCCCGAGCTCCCCCGCCGGTGGCAAAGCAAGAGCACCTTGGGGTCGGGGGTGGGGGGGCCTCTCTTCAAGAAGTTCCACCCCCACCTCACCGAAAGTGTCCCTGGGGTTGGGGACCTCCACCCAATGACGCCGGGCAGCGTCATTGTGGCCAGTGTGGGGAGTGGGCCGCAGCCCCCCCACACCGACGTGACCACCCACCCCGACGTCCTCCCCCCCAGCGACAGGGCGGTGGGGGACTGCCACCTGAGTAGCTTCCTCTACTTGTCAGAGGACTACCAGGTGGCGGTGCAGGCGGGGACGGCCCTGGGGGAGGCGGGGGAGGCGCGCTGGGACACCATTCAGCTGCATCGGGGGGACATGCTGCTGATGGTGGCCACCAGCCGCCATCATGGATTGCCTGCCCACCCCGACTCCAAGGATGGGCTGCAGGGGGCTCTTTTTAACTTGTGGACCCCCGACCCCCGACACAAACACCACCAGGCCAACACCACACACTTGGACGCCATCCCCCCCAAGGAGGCCCTGGACGTTGCTGGGGATTTGTCCAGCTGGGACCTCCCCAGCGTGGATCAGGTGTTGTGGGTGGGGAAGGGGGCGGTTGCGAGGGTGGGGTTGTGGGAGGGGGAGGTTGCCCAGGCCCTGTTCGCCGACGCCCCGCAGACGCTCCCGGCAGGCCCCCCCACCTGCCCCTTCCACCCCACCTTCATCTCCCGGTCGGCCCCGGCCGCCGACCTCGCCGTCATCGAGGTCGGCCCCCAGTGCATGCTGTTCTTCCTGGGCAGCGTGCACCAGCTGGAGGTCGTGAAGGGGGGCGATGTCGACGCGGAGTCGGAGATCCACTTCGCCTTGTCCGGCATTCCCCCCCCGGGTCGGCCGACCACGCTGTGGCACCTGGTGAACACGGTCCCAGCGTGGCGGTCGCCCAAGTGCGCGAGGACCGGGGCATGGAGCATCACCTGCCCATGCGACAACAAGGTGTGCTTGCTTGTGTGTTTGCTTTGTGTATTTGCAAAAATTGGACGAAATTCACGTGAAATTCGTACGAAATTCGTACGAAATTCGTACGAATTTCGTACGAATTTCACGTGAATAAATTTGTGTGAATTTTCTCGAGATGTGAAATTCGTACGAAATTCGTATGAAATTCGTACGAATTTCGTACGAATTTCTGTGAATTTCGTCCAATTTGCTCCTTTTGCTCTTCCATTGCCCCGTGTCCACTCCCCCTTTCTCAATTTTTGCCTTGCACACCTCCCCACATCTGCATGCAGGTCCCGTTCACCGCTTGGTCGCCGGATATTCGGCACCACACCAGGCGCCAGTACAAGCCCCAGCCCCGATTGCCTGAGGAGCACGCCGAGCCCGCCGAAGGCCCCGGTGGCGCCCAGCCCGCAGGCACCGGCGGTGGACGGGCACCAAGCGAGGCCGGCAGTGTGCGCAGTGTGGGGTCGCAGCGCTCTCGGCGTTCGGGAGGCAGCGAGGCCAGCACCGCCAGGGGGCATATGGCGCGCGAGGTGGTGGTGCCCCAGCCGTCCCGCGACGAGGTGGGCGAGGCCCACACCGACCCCCCCCTGGACCGGGTCACCCTGGCCGCCAGGCAGCCGGATCCCGCCTGGACCCAGCAGGTGCCGCCCGGGCCGGATGGGCGGCAGCGGCACCTCAGTGCCGTGTGGGACATGGAGTTGGAGTCGCGGGGGGTGCAGGGCACCCTCCGCATCTCCTTCCTCTGCCCCATTGTGCTCCGGGGGGGGTCCAACCTGCCTGCGGGGCAGGAGCTGGTGGGCATGTTTGCCTACCGGCTTGTGAGTGGGCACTGGCGGGTGCAGACGGGGGTGTCGGGGATCGGGGAGGGGGGGATGGTGACGACGGCAGGGATTTGTGGGCTGAATGTGCTCACGTGTTGGGAGCAGCGGAGGCCGGAGTGGGTGGACGTGGCATGGGTTGCCATGCGCGTCCATGTGGGGAGGCAGCGGAAGGGGGTGGTGGCTGACGTCATTGACGTCGAGGAGGACGAACCCCCCCCCACGCGCAAGCGGAAAGGGCGCCCCGAAGGGGACACGGGCCCCACCCCCCCCCCCCCAAAGCCCCGCGTACGGCCACCCCGGGGGAGCGGGCAGGGCGGGCGGAGCAGGCGGAGCCGTCGGGGGGGCGGGGGCAGAGGGGGGTGGTGCAGGAGTGGGTGGACCAGCAGCGGGCGGGGGCGTGGGAGGCACGCGCCATCAGCGCGGAGGCCGCCAACCGCGACCTCGAGGCCCGTCTGTCCAGGGTCCACGAGGACAGGCGGGACTGCGAGTCGCGGTTGGCGGACGTCACCAGGGAGCGTGACCGGCTGGCCACCAAGGTGAAGACCCTGGAGCGTGACGTGGCGACGTTGCGCAAGGCAAAGCTAGCGGCACAGCCAGCAGAGGCAGTGGAGAGGGCTGAGGGTGCCGAGGCCCCCGCCCCCCCGGGTGACAGGGGGGGGGCCAGTGCTGCCGGTGTC
This sequence comes from Eutreptiella sp. 'Long Island Sound 2002', assembly GCA_964036045.1. NCBI lineage: Eukaryota > Euglenozoa > Euglenophyceae > Eutreptiales > Eutreptiaceae > Eutreptiella > Eutreptiella sp. 'Long Island Sound 2002'. The sequence continues at coordinate 90,207,508 of OZ038381.1, forward strand.
CGGTACCTCCTGGCCGGCGCACAGGCCTGGCATGCCCAGGCCGAGGCATGCGCCGGCCAGATGTCCGCAGTGTCCACCGGCCTGCGGATGGCCATGATGGCCAGTGGCCAGCAGGTCGATGTGGACAGCGTGGCCCCGGACGCCCCCAAGGTGACTGCCGCACTGGAGGAAGTGCGCCGGCAGTACCCCCCCCACCGCCTCACGTCGGCGGCCATGGACCCCTCCTTTGTGGAGGCGGTGGCGGAGCAGAGCTCCCAGGGCTCCGCTAGCCGGAGCTCCGCTCCCGGGGGGGGGGGTGCGTAGGTACCCTCCGGAGCACCTGTCCTTTCTAACCACGACGTTCTAACCACGACGAATGTTATCCTGCCCCCCCCCCCCCCAAAGCATGGGCAGTTTGACCGATGTGTGGGGTACTCCCCCCCCACTGTGCGAAATTTTCTGCAGCACTGTTTGTACATTACCCCCTGACCTGATGTGCCCCCTGACCTGTTAACCTGTTAACCTGTTAATTTGCGATTCCTTTCTGCGGAACTGTTTGTATATTACACTGCTGGCTGAGTGACAGCCGGAATGACAGCATGAGACAATGACAATGACAATGACAGCATGAGCACCATCCTGAGCTTGCTTTGTGAGGGTCAACGAGGGCACAAGGATGAGGCTTTGGCAGAAATTCTGTGACAGTCATGTGAAATTCGCACAAAATTCGTACGAAATTCGTACGAAATTCGTACGAATTTCGTACGAATTTCGTACGAATTTCACATTTTCAGAATATTCACACATTTCTATTCATGTGAAATTCGTACGAAATTCGTACGAAATTCGTACGAATTTCGTACGAATTTCGTGCGAATCTATGTGAATTTCTTTTAATTGCATGCGAATTACAGTAGAGAGAGTGGTCTGCGGCAGGGGGATGGTAGAAACTTTGCGATGACTGCCTGCCCATTCAACAGGTCCTGTATCTCACATCATGCCACGGCCCAAGGAGCCATTCCATCTGGTAGCGGATCGTACACGACGGCGGCGCCTACAAGAGCTCCAGGAGGTTGTTACCAAGGAGCTTGCAGCACCCTACACCGTCAAGTACCTGCCCGACACGGGGCAAATAGTGCTTACCCCCGAAACAAGAAATATAGCCACCGTGCAGCCCGAGCCCACCCAGGAGGAGAGGTTGATTATGGCCGTGTGGAGGATCCGGTCATTGCACCTCTCTAGGACAGAGTCCCGGTACCTGGTGGGGAGCATGACGTACGGTGTGGTATGGGACCAGGTGTACGGCATGCTCCGGCAGCTAGCGTTGCCGGAGTCCCGGGCTTTTACTGCCTATACGGGTGACGACACGGCCATCAATGGTGCGGCCTGCTACCTACCTGACCGCATCGCCCACCTATTCAAGTGTCGACCACCACCACCCTCGGCCATCATGATGCCCGGGGACCGACGGCTGCATTGGTTGCCTATTGCGGTGGACGGTACATCTAGGCATGAGGCCTCGTACGTCCATTGCACGCTTGGTGGCACCGCCAGCCCCAACCAACTATCTAGTTGGTGGCTACTAGGGGGCAGTGAAAAGTGGGACACCCTCTACGCGGCCTCCCAGGAAATTGATTTTGATGATGAGTTGCGCAAGGCCGCAACCGTAAGTTTTAAGGATACGGCAGGGAACGATAGGCAGTCCCTTTTTTTTCTGTGTGCAGATGGTAAGGCACAGGTGCTCATGGCGGGCTGCCAAAACTGGAAGGCAGAATCCCCTGGTGCCACTGTGTGTTGGGTCTGCATGCGTAACCGTGCTCTGTGCCTTGCTACCTTTGGCACAGCAAGTGCGATAGACGGCAACTGGGAACCAGCCGTTGCCATAAGTGCTATATATAGGACCATTATGAGTGATAGGCGAGTGCCTGATTATGGCCTCCATGGGGTCCTTCGTGTCCTGTTGTGTGCAGTCAACGGGACACGGGACCTAGTTGTACAATTGACAGGGAAGGCACCGGCCACTGTGGCACGCACCATGCTGCAACCGGTTTTAGATGAGGCACGGCTTGCTGCACGAACTTGCACCCGTGCCTCATTAAATAATGACAAGGCAAACAGCAAGGGGAAGGTGAGGATGGAGTGTGCTGCTGCCATCCATTTCATGCGCAATAAGGGTTGGGAGAAGATAATAGATGCTTGCCTAGAGCAGCCTAGTGTCAGGCAGCATCAAGTAGGGGGAAAAAGTTGGGAGTCGGTGTGCAAAACGTGGTGGGAGAATTTTGCAAGCATGTGTGTATACGCGTGGCGTTCCGCATGGTTCTCCGGGGCCGACTTGGGGCGGCTCCGGAACCATAGCATAGCCATGGGCGCTGCCCACAATGAGCTCCAGTGGGGCAAACTTCTGTGGACGCATCTTTGGATCGACCACATGTATTATTTTGCAAAGAAGTGGAGAATCTTGTCAAAGTTCTCCTGCTTTGCCATGGAGGGAAGTCACCGGAGGCTGAAGCGCATGTTGCGCAACAGCGGGGGCCTAAGCCTCCTCCGGGCGAGACTAGGGGTGCAAGTGGTTGTGGACAACCACACCATTGACGATAGCCTTTGGTTGCATGGGTGGGATGCGACCAAAAGGGCTCAACATGGGCAAGGGCCCATAAGTGTACAAACGTATGCAAGCCGCACAAGAAGACGGCTTCTAACCGACATGCAGCACCTTCAGACTCTACAGCGGCGGTTCCGGTGCCGCAAGAGACGGACATGAGATGACCTTACGAACCCAGACCATTGTTGCCTGTGACCGGGGTGCATGCTGGGGGGCTTACTAGGGGTGTGAGGACAAATCAGGGGGTGCACACGGGTAACATTTGTGTAAATTCACGTGAATTCACGTGAATTCACGTGAAATTCGTACGAAATTCGTACGAAATTCGTACGAATTTCACGTGAATTCACGTGAATTCACGGCTGTGAATCGGCTACAGGTTTGCCGGGTTCCGGCACCTCTCGTTTTGGGCACGGTGCGGTCATGATGCATGCTTTTGGGGCGGGACTTTCATTGGATGATGCGTAACAAAGCTAGGGGAGGAATTTTGGCCCCTCAAAGCCCTTGAAGCGAACCAAGAATATGGCATTTTCCCCCAAAAACCTCAAATTTTGGGTAAATTCACGTGAAATTCACGCAATTATTCAAACGGCCACTTAACGGCCGTTCACGAAGGGTACAGGGTAAACGTGGGGGTGGCCCAGAGTACAATTTAGGCGAATTTGTGGGAAATCCGTACAAAATTCACACAGAATTTCTTCAAAATTCGTACAAATTCTGTGTGATTTCGCAAGAATTCATGTTTACAACTAGCCCACGGGGTTGCCGGGTTTTGCCAGTTTTCGGTTTGGGCGCCACAAGGCCGTGGTTGATGCTTTTCGGGATGTTCTCTAGATGATGTGTAATGAAGTTGGGGCATGAATTTTACCCCTTCGAATACCTCAAAAGAAATCAAAAATGTAGTGTTTTCCTGAAAAAACCTGAAAATTTAGGCAAATTTGCGCCTATTCGAATCCTCCACGCAAACGACCGCTTAGCCTCTGTGCACGAAGGGTGCGGCGTAGCTTGTAGAGAGGCGAGCGGAGGGGCAGCTGGCCACAGAGACCTTCAAGACAAAATGGGTGAAGAAGGAGCTTGTCACGGTCCGCGTGATGGTGATCAAATTTGATACGTAACTGTGCTGGGGCACACAAAAGAGAGGGATGACGATGCCGTGTTGTAGCGCATGGCCAGCTTAAGAACAAATCTACCTTGCACACAGATCAGAACTATTGTGATCTAGTGTGATGAAGCTACAAAGTTGCCTTTCTGTTCACAATTCTTCTTGTTTGGTGTTGCAACGCGCAGCCGTGGCCGTTTTCGCAATATTTAGCCAGTTTGTGTCCTCCTGTTTTCTCAGCCGAAGTTTCCTACTTCCTTGCTGGTGCACACATCTTTGCTGCACTTCGACGCCTCCATTTGGAGTGCTCTGCCACCTCGCAAGCCTTACCACAGTGGCTGAATCTTGTGCAAAGTGAAGAAATACAGGATGTGTGTGCTGTCGACATGAGAGAAGTCATGAGATGGCACCACATCACAATTTAACATTGAGGCACAAAGCTGAGCATGGCTCTATTGGCGGCGCGGATTTGGACGGAGATCGTGAGGGTGGAACCGAAGGAAATGGTACTCGTGGCTCTAAGAAAGTGTGGCAAACTTGTCGAGAAGTCATCATACAATTTTAGTGCACACCAGCACAGGCATGTTGTCGTTGGCTACTCATTGTGCGGATTGTTTTCACATATACACTTTGCAAAAGATCGTTTGGACAAATTGGAGACCTGTGGTGCAATTGCTGCAAATATTAGATGACCATGTGACGGAATGCATTGACAACGTCGAGAAAAGTTGTGGGGAACGTATTGCTATTTGTGACGAGGTGCACATTGCAGCTTATCGTTGTTTTGGGGCTCGTAGCCCCCAAACTCTGCTTGGACCCGTTTATGGTACTACATTCGTGAACCCCCAAATCTGCGGCCTCGGATGGGTTTTGATGACGACTTGGACGAAATTGTGCTGTACATGCCTGGAGAGGAGGCAAAGATCAGTGGGCTACATGCCAAGGCAAGGCCACTCAGACGTGACAAAATATAGGAGACGATGTACCTTCATCCTCAAAAAACGCTGGTCCATCTATTCACACGTACGTTCCTGTGCCTTGGGGTTCTAGTGTTTGGCCAGGTGACCCCCCCTCCCACGTTAGAAGAGACAGCTGTTGGATGGCGGTGTTCCGAATGGTGCCAGCAATGTCCTGTCTCAGCAGTGTACCTGTGCAGGTTGCAACAGGTTGGCAAGCTACTAGCCAAGTCACCAAGGGCATCCAAATTGGCACTATAGTAAAGGGGACCTCGAGTGTTCAAACCCCTATGCATATGTGGGAGACTGACTGTGCATAAGACCTCTGTGTGGGCACAAGAGGAATTTGCGGACATGCGGATTGCTTTGGCCTTTCCTGTCAAGGAGCCGGCTGTCACAATATACGACTCGGAGACGGCATCAGCGGTTTGGCTGAATAAGCCGTGAGATGGAGCACCTCGGCATGGGGCAAGGGTAGAGGTGATTCCACTGTTGAGTGGCAAGACAATGCCGCACTCAATTGCATTCAAGGAGTACAAAATGGTGTGTATGTCCCATCCATCAACAATGGTCCCGATAGTGCAATGTCGAACAATTTAGGAGCCGTAGTTCCCATTTGTCACAAATTATGCTTTTTGCACCAGGTGTTTATTGAGGGTATGAAAAAACAGTGGTGGAGGATATCCCCCCATTTGTTCCAAAGGTGGCTTGCACGTTAGTGCTTATGGCAATTGGCGTCAACCCCCTCCCTAGCCACAAGACTTGGTACTAGGGTGACACCAAGTCTTGATCTAGGGTGCATGTTAAACCATTGACTGCCGGCACCGGCACAGGATCAACATGTGTCGCATTTTGGATGATGTGCTGGTGATGCTTGTCCGGGCTCCGTTGTGTACAAATTACCCCCTGGTGTGACATCCCATTAGGGGTGCGGGGGGGGGGGGGGCTGATGCCATGGGGTGCGGGCATGTGGATGCCACCAACAGCAGATCCCCTTGGGTTAGCCGCAAGTCATCAGAGAGCGTGTCGCATACCTCACCGTACGCAAAGCCTGCTTGGACTACGATCCGGTATTCGGACGACAACACAAGGAAAATAGAAAGATGACAGCGAGACACCTGCCCATTAGCACGGGGCAGCACAGAGGGGTCCCAAGAAGCAGCAGTATGGTCAAGTTGGTGAGCCGTATCGTGCGACACAATCACGGGGGTTGGAGTCATGTGGTGGAGATTCGCGAACCCCCCAATGTGCGTAGGCAGCATCTCCACCACCTTGCGCAGAAGTCCCCCAATGAGGGCAGCCGAATTGCTGGGCTTCGATTGCCATCTCTGGGGGCGTTCTGGCGTGCGGCGCTGAGCCTCTGCAGACTCAACGTTGAAAACGTGCTCAAAGGACCGGACCACCTTGTCATTCCCTTCCTCGAAAACATTTTCTACTTTCGCCCATGTTGGGCCACCCCCCCCCCCCCTCCCAAACAAAAAATTCTTCACAACGGTGTCCCCCTAGCCGTGCACAAAACTGTCGGCAAGGGGGGGCCCTATTCTCGTCCAAGGGGGGTGTCATGGTGTCATGGTGCCAACGCCACGTCCCACCTCCCGCAACAGGCAATTGCCCGCGGTCCCGGCCAGGCCAGAGTGGCACAATACCGCAGCAAGTGGAACACCCTATGCAACGCTCCGCGAACCCCCTCCCCCGCACTGTCATTATCTACGCCACACGCCATGGGCAGCTACACGGGCGACCACACAGCCGGGCCCCCATGCAGGTTCCTGTGCACATAGGACCCCCGATGTATTTAGTTCTGTCACAGCAATAAATTTTGCATGGGCACACACCCAATGCCATCAGTTCTGCGAAAAGTAATACATTCTGCATGGGCACACACCCAATGCCTTCACATCTGCCAAAAGGAATAAATGTTGCATGTGCACACACCCAATGCCTTCAGTTTTGCCAAAAGTAGTACATTTTGCATGGGCAGACACCCAATGCATTCAGTTCCGCGAAAGGTAATGAATTCTGCATGGGCACCCACCCAATGCCTCTGGTTCTGCCAAAAGTAATGAATTCTGCATGGGCACACACCCAATGCCTCCGGTTCTGCCAAAAGTAATAAATTCTGCATGGGCTCACACCCAATGCCTTCACTCCTGCCAAAAGCAATAAATTGCGCATGGGCACACACCCAATGCCTCCGATTCTGCCAAAAGCAAGAAATTCTGTATGGGTACGCACCCAATGCCTTCAATTCTACCAAAAGTAATAAATTCTGCATGGGCACACAACCAATGCCCTCACTTCTGCCAAAAGGAATAAATTCTGCATGGGCACACACCCAATGACTTCCGTTCAGCCAAAAGTAACAACATCTGCATGGGCACACGCCCAACGCATTTAGTTCTGCCAAAAGTAATCAATTTTGCATGGGCACACACCTAATGCCTTCACTTCTGCCAAAAGCAATAAATTCTGCATGGGCACACACCCAATGCCTCCGGTTCTGCTAGAAGTAATAAATTCTGCATGGGCACACACGCAGTGCCTTCAGTTCTGCCAAAAAGTGGTGCGGAGGGTGGACACACGTCAATCCCCACCTCAGCTGCCACACGCCCTGTAGCCGTAGCCGTTACACGGCAGCTCGACGCAGCGAGCCCCCGCCCCGTTACCAATCCAAGGACTATGGGGAGCAGGTGTAACCCGCAACTCACCTGCCGCATGGCAAGAGTCCACGCCGCAGCGGTGGCGCCTTTGCTTGACGCAGCCAGCCCCCATCCCGTTACCGATCCAGGGACTATGGGGGGTGCTGCACCGGTTCGGGAAGCACCACAGTATTCCTTCTCAGATGCTGCAAGCACTGCAGCACTCCTTCTTAGCCGCTGCCAGTATTGCAGCTCTCCTTCGCTGCCGCACAGTAGCGGTCGTGGATCGGAGCTCCAGCTGCTGCACTGCAGCTTGACACACTCAGCCCCCGTCCCGCTGCCAATCCAAGGACTATGGGGGGCTGCTGCCTCCCACTGCACCCGCCGCATGGCGGGGCCCGGGGCCGCAGAGCTGTCCATAGCCGGCTGGTGTCACAGATGCGGTGTGCCTAGGCTGAGGGTCGTCGCAGCAGGGGCCAAGCCTCGTCACCACCGAGGCCCTGCCCAAGAACGGCAGTACACAGGGGTTGTAGGGGGTCAGCCGCACGGCAGTCCCCAGCAGCAGCCGCCGCACGGCGGGTCCCAGGGCCGCAGAGCTGTCCATAGCCGACCGGCGTCACAGTTGCACACAGCCTGCCACAAAAAAAAACTCACGGTGGGCACCCAGCCATGGCCACTTAAAACGGGCCATGTCGATTCATGGCCGTGAGGCAGGGGGGATGGGCCCCTGGTCTCACCGGACGTTATTTCAGCTTGTCCCCGCCCATTTTCCCCACCCCTTGCCGAAGCCGCTGCACGGCGGGACGGTCCTCTGCATGGTAGCCGCACGGCCCAGCCGAGAAGCGAGTGAGTCGGTGGCTGTTTTTGCATCCCAAGTGCCCCGGCCGCACGGCCCTTGGGTAACGTCCGCGGTCGTCCAAGGGGGGGTGGGGGGTGGCATAAAGGGGGGGTCGCGTAATGGGCTTGTGCACAGAGGGGGGGTTCTACTGAAGAAGGGGTGGAGGAGGGCCAAGCCTTGGCACTAGGCTTGGGATGTGGTGCAAAGGGTGGGGCTGCTGAGAGTAGGAAGGGGGTGCTGAGGGGCAACCCATGGGTGGGTGGGGGTGATGGTAAGATCATCCCAGCAGCTTTTGTTGTGAGATTGGCCACCGAAAGGGGAGGGTGGCGGTCCTCCTTTTCAGGAACGTCGAACTCCTAAAGGGCGACCATGTCGCATCCTAGGGGGGGTGGGGGGGTTGGGCTAACAACGTTGTCCACACGATACACCTTGCACACACCCTCGCTGGGCTTCCCTCCCTGCCCATGCCCCCCCATAACCCCCGGAAGACTTTGCACCGTCTTCTGCCCCGGAATAAGCCTAAGGGCTAAAATCCCGGGAAGTGCCCCCTTCAACCCTACCCAAAACCTTGTACTCAACCCCTTGCGGCACTACACTTGAGTGTGATGGGGAGATTGCATATCCATGTGCACTACCACACGGGCGGGGGGAGGGGGGCAGGTTGGTGATTGCCACACATTTCACAATTGACCCCACATGGATGTCATCGGACTCGTAGGTCGCCTCCTCCAACTCATGGGCGAGGATGGGGCGGCAGTGGTAGTGGGAGTGAACACCATGAAACAAGTACCCACAACATGTCTCCAGGTAACACACACACATACACCACATAGCATGCGAAAGCACCTGTGCACACACACATACACCCCAGCAACGAGCCAACAACCAACCAACCAACCAACCAACCAACCAACCAACCAACCAACTAGCCTGCCAAACTCAACACCCCAAAAACCAATCAGCCAACAATCAACCAAGCAACCCGAAAGCCAACAATCCACCGGAGGGGGGCGATTCCATAACCTAGGAGAAGGGGGGACCCACGCCGCACCTGACGGCATAGCGGTACAACATACAATCCCACACCATAGGCACACATTAGGAATTTCAATGTGTACGCACTTCTTCAAAAACAAAAGCACGCCTACAAGAGGGAAATGGATACCCTCCCTAACCACAACCAGCAGAGTAGTCCTAGAACCTAGACCACAACATGGAAGGGGGAGGAACGGATAGCTCTACACAACAGGGGGTGTTTATGCGGTGCTTGTGTTCGGCCTCTTAACACCCTACCCACCCTTGACATCTTACGTTATATATCTCATGTTGTCTGTTGTGTTGTGTGCATGCCTATGCCAAACTGTGTGGGGGGGGTGGGGGAAGGGGGAGGACATCTGCCTACACATGCATCAAGTCCAGCGGGTTTTACCAATGTGTGTACATTACCCCCATCATCTATGGGACCGCGGCAGGCACTCCTCCTCCTCCTCCTCCTCCTCCTAACCCCCCTTCCCCCCCCCCCACCTCCAAGGTAGGGGGGGGGGGCAACTTCGTGCGATATATAAACACTTTCCACGATCCCAGTAGTTGGTGGTGGACCGCTATCCACACCTCCGCCCCATCACCACGTGTGAAGCAAAGCCCCTTGAGGAGGCCCGGCGTCATGGGGCTGGTGAATTTGATGGACCGGACCTCTGTTCCCGGACCCAGCTCAAACCGTGGTTCCCCCTCAGCGATTCCACCTCCAGGTTGACTGCCGCCAGGCGGGCCGCCACCATGGGCACATGGTGGGATAGGGTCCACGGTTGGACTGCCACAGGCTCACAGGGCACGTTTAGGCAGGCCGCCACAGAGAGCCCATCCCGGGCCAAGGCCACCGCCTTATCTCACCACTGCCCCCAGGATACAACCACGACAGGTAGGAGACTACCGCCCGGGCTTGTCAGTGCTGCAGGTGCATGCCTGCACAATGGGTGTGCCACGTGCATACTCACCCCAAAGTCGCTTCCTGGAGGGTCACCATGTCCCTCCAGGGGACCACCGGGAACAGGGTGAGCAGGGCTGTCATCCCGTAGGGCAATGCCACTGCCTACACCACTTTGTCCGCGTGGACGACAACGCACCCCATGGCCCGCAGTCCTCCACTCTGCGCTGCTTCCACCACATCGCACGGCAGCTCCTCTTGGTTGGTCAAGCGGCTGAGGCGGATGGCTCCTACCCGGGCAATTGTCCCGAGGACAAGGATCACGTCTTGGTGAACCCCCAATGGCACCGGGGGTTGGGTGTTGGCAAAGCCGCACACATCTACCCTCATGCACCACCCCCGAGCCCAGTGCCAGCAACTGTCCGTACCACATGCCTTGGGCTGTGCCCTCTCTGCCACCTCGGCAGCCTCCGGCCGCACACTGGCCGCGCTTGGCCCCCCGTACCCTCGACCTCGTCGGCGTCCATGGGCACCACATCCGCCGCCTGTTGCGAGTTTTCCTCGCCCCGTTCCGTCTCCCCTACACTACCGGTAGGCCACCGGCTGCAGCCAGGACTGGTGCAAGAGTTGCCTCAACGTGGGCTTCCACATCCAATTTGTCCCCTTGCAGTTCCACCAAGTGACCAAGGCCTTGACCCGCTGCAACCGACTGTGCTGCCTCTTGCTCCTCACCGGCTTCGCCCGTATCTCCCAGCACATCACGTCCCGGTGCGTCCTCGGACGTATCCCCCTCCGTAGGAACGCCTTGCCGTCTAGGCGGGCGCTCCTTGTGGTTTCCGACCTGCCGCATGGCCACCACCACCAGCAGCCGGATAGCCCTACCATGGGCTACGAGCTGATAGCGGCTAGAGGTGGGAGCGAGGACTGCACTGCTGGCCGGCAAGTCCGACCGCACCTCGTCGTCTGGAACGGTGGGGCTTGCCAACAAGGATACCCAGTGTTGCTCACACCTGCGCGTTCCACCGCGCATTCCTGTTGCAGAGCAGCCCCCACATCGACCACCTCCAAGTCGGGGATGGCGAAGTCATTTTCTAGCGGGGACCCTTCCAGCTCGAGGTCAGCAAGACCGGGCCTACCGACGCAGATTTCAGTGGCCGCTTTGCCCTCGGCGGTGTCACCCCACCAACCCAGCCCGTAGCTCCATGGCAGCTGATCAACGCCGTCCCTCCCTCCAGGCCCCCGAAGCAAGCAAAACCGGGGCCGTTGTCTATCACCTACCGCTGTGACGTGCAGGTACGCCGTTGGGGTGCACCCTTGGTTGCGTGCACACATTGCATGCCATTTTCGGGAAAAATTTCACACGATTTTCGTGCGATTTGGCACGAATTTTGCATGATCCGAATTTCGAGTCCAATGTGTTGTACCACAAATTTAGCACAAATTTAGGTCCAATTTCGCACGAATTTTGCACGAATTTCACACCAATTTCACACGGCTATTGCACAACTCTCGCACCAGAAGTTCAGTTGCTGGAGATTTCACGCTAGCTCCTTCCACGGTGTTAGGCGCTTCAAGCCCCACACGCAGCAGCACCCTCATAAGGGGCTTGTGCAACAGGCTTACAGCTCCAGCCGGTCCCATCCGGCGTCCGAGTACGGCCCGGAGCCCCCGGCCGAGTCCACATTAACCCCGTGTTGGATCGCCACATCCATGTCATCCCCATGGCCAATCGTGGCACTTGGGACACAAGGTACACCGGGCTGCAGCTTGACAGGCTGTATGTTTGCCCACACCAGGGCACGCCTTTTGCTTTGAAGCCACCCCTACCCCCGGGGAGGGGGGGGTCGAAGTGAATTTTTGGTAGCAGCCTGGTGTTTCAATGTCATCTCCCCCGATAAAGCAGAAGATGATGGCCCCCACACCATCAATTTCCCCTGTCCGGTGGCCATGAAGGAGGGTTTTGCCGTGGGGTGGACGCGGGAGAATCACGTTTTGGTGGCTTGCTTTGGCTACCGCCTCAAGAGCGCCCACTATAAACTGGATGCTGCCATCCACCGTCCGTGGGGGGGGGGGGCTTGCAGCGGGCTGATGTGTTGCCCCTCAATGCCATGAGGCATTGGGGGGCACGCAATGATGACTGGCTGGACAATGCATGGCTCTTCATGTGCAACCATGCCAGACCGGCGATTGGGGCAGGGGTTGAGGGGAGGTAAGAAGAGGGGGAGGGGGATGACAAGGTGAGGAGTCGGTCGTCAGCGGGGGGGGGGTCGGCGGAGGAGGAGCCGCCGCCCACGTAGACCCGGACGGCCAAGGAAAGTCCTATGAGCAGGCGTCCGAAAAAATGAAGAGGATTCATGGGTTTTGCCTATGTATGTCGGTAAGCCCTGCAATCCGCTGTACGTGACAAGTGATGGTGTCTCACAAGTGTGTGTTGCAGCACACAAAAGTGCACTTTTTGAAAGTGCCTTTTTTGGCACCCTTTTTGAGCGGTACCCATTAGGGACTTGTGCCATTTTCCCCACGTGCAAATCGGGCCGCCTAAGCCTTGGAGAAACTCCTACACAATGGCAAGATTGCGGGCATGGGCATTACTCGACGTGTGCTTTTTCTTGGTGTGTGTGCCCAGTCGGCAGGACCATCGCTGGTTGCCCTTCTTGTGGGGCCTTGCGGATTCCAAGAGCTGCTCGACCTTCACGTCACGCAGTGCGCTGTTAACCCTCGCCACCTTTGCCGGTTCATCCTCCTCGCCCGTGATTTAGCCTGCAGTGCTGTTGGACCTGCTACCTCACCCATTGCCTGACCCACTACCAGTCCTGCTGTCTCACCTAGACCCTGACCCGGAACCATCCTTGCCGCTGGGGGGGGACATGGGGTCGCTCCTCTCCAAGATGATGGGTCGCATGGCACGGCCCAATCATGTCCTTGACGCAACTGCTGGCGTCTTGGCCACCTTGCTGCTTTTCCCTTGATACATACTCCACCTCCTTCCGGCTTTCCCTCTCTTGGTTTTTGGCTTTCACCTTCTCCTGTTTCTTTGTCTTCTCCTACTTCTTCTCCTAACTCTTTTGAATTCCCTTTTGCTTCTCTTTCTTGGATTTCTTTTCCTTGTGCACAGAAAGGCGTGCACGTTGTACATGTCCTGCACATTGGCTCTAAGCATGTCTTTTGGGCCACTGAGGACGTCTTACGCATCGGGCGCGTCATGCGTGTTGGGCCCTTGAGCGGTGGTGTGCCGCCTCTGTGTTGCGCAACCATGATGCCCACGGCTTTTTGTTTTCAGTAGACCGATCCCGCTGCTTGTCTCACACACGGTTATCACGTTGGATGGATGTAAGGAGTGGAAGGAGTGAAGGATCCCAAAACCAAAGAGATCCACAACATGCTCTTTCCCACCCAGTGCGTCCACTACCACATCCACAGCCGTGACAAGAGGACTGGTGGGAAGGAGAGGAAGATCGAGACCGGGCGCAGCCACGGGGATTTCCGAATTGCGCTCCAAAGGCTGACCAGCGGCTATTTGGGGTGTCCCCGATGAAGTGTGTGGAAGACACCCGTCGCGCAGAATGCTTGTATTGTCCCCAAGGACCATGTGCAGCATTTGAACGTACTTGTTTGTTGTTTGATTTGGAAGATGATGGACACCGTCCCCGGCTCCACATTGGCAGCGGACATCGGGTCGCACTGCCTAAGGTGCGAATTCTCCAATTGATATGCGCTTGCGTATGGAAACAACGGCAACACCATGCCTGCAAGTGGTAGGAATAGAACATAACGAGTGGCAAGCATCGTATGCATACCGGCACTGCAAGACATGTAATACGCGCATGACACCAAACAGTCCCCGCAGACAATACGAAGGACACACAAAAAACATAACAGACACAAGGCACACACGTGTGCGTGTATTTCTTCTTTCATTCCTCTCTTGTGCGCACGGGGGTACAATAAAACAATTTGGAGCTTATTATCGGGGGCTTACCCATCACTCTCGAGTCTTAGGGGAGCCAACCCCCTGTTGCCGGACCCTGGCCTTGAAATATGACACAACACAACAACGCGTAGGATATGCGGAACGTGAAGGGTCTCTGGGGAAAGCTCTGAGCCCATGTACAAAGACGCGCCCAACATCTAAAAAATGCGGGACACGTGCATTGCGCTTTGAGGGGCACGTTGGGTTACATAGGACACACAGGACACGAGCTACACAACTCCAACTCCAAAGTGGCTCTGATATCAAAAAGGACAGAATCACACAAAACGGAGTGGAAAAAGGATTTAGCAGCCTCGACAACCCCGTGAGCCACAATCTCCGCACGGGCGACATGGGGGGGCACACAACGGCGCATGTAAAAAATCAATTACGTGAAGAAGGATATGGAGAACGCCCAGGACAAGGAAACTACAACGAAAATGGAGTTGAAGAAAACGGATGGTGAATGTTTTCACGGCATCGGATATTTTACTTGTTTTTCAATGAACATGATTCAATGGCGGACGAAATGCAACACGGTAACAATCATCAAGCGTTGGAGGTGGTGCGCGGTATATCCCAAGCCCTGTAAACATCGTGAGAGATGCCACCTCGCCCTGTGAAAAATAGGCGAAGTTAATTGCAGAACGAGGTCACCTATTGCACACGCGTTCAAGACGCAGCGGTCCGGGAACAAGTGGAGCAAGTTTTGCAATCTCGTGCACAAGATACAAGGCAATGCCCAAGCACTGACAAACACCATAAAAACGCTCATGGAAATCAAGGAGTCCAATAGGCGAATCTGGACAAAAATTGTCATGGCCAATGAATGAGAACCACTTCTACTATACACACTCGAGGAAGAGGAAAAAGCTCCGATCGCGAGAAGGAGAAACGAGTGAGACTCAACTCACCCCACTCCGAGGCGCCAAGCAAACGCAAGAGGAGCACACAAGGAAGTTGACGTCACCGCGAGCGCAAGAAAGGAAAAAGGAGTGGCGGCGGACAAAAAGGAAAAGGATGAGAGAAGACAAGTTGGAGAAAGCCACGTTTGAGGCACCACGGTTTCATGTATTTCAAGGAGATTGCGTCCAAGAGCCACCTCCACTTCTTGTCCATTTCTTAGGGTTAGGGATGAAATTTGTACCCCACCCAAAGCCAAAGACGTTCATCTCAAAAATGTGACCCCACATCTTGAAAGAATGTGCTCAGTGGGAGAGAGTGTTAATTTGGTGAACACATTTTCAAAAATCAAGAGTGAGGGCCGGTATGAAGATGATGAGATGAGAACGAAATTACCATACAAGAAACTCTTTGGGGCAAGTGGGGCCTTTCCTTCACATAGGGTAGAGCAAAAAATTGGTGAGCGCGCACACCGTATTCATGATGTAATTAAATCCATGAAACAACGGGTGTAGGAAGCAAATTCACAAATTTTGGGAAGCATGATAGAAGGTGTGGTGTGAGTGTGGGTGGATCCGTGATTGTAGAATCATTCCAGAATCATTGTGTTGTGCATGTGGATAAGCATGGATCCGCTATGATTTTGCATGAGTGAACATATTTACATGAATGTCAAACCCACATGGAGTCGTGCATTCAATGGGAAACTAGTGTACCGAGTGTTAGGAGGAGTGAATGATGTGGTGTTATGGGAGAATGTGGGCAAGAAAATCCAAGGAGCACAAAGTAAATTAATCTTGGGGCACACACCGGAGACACTAAATAATGTACTTGTGTTTTGATTTGATATTGAGAGACCCGTGAAACACCCGGCCTTCTACCTATTGTGTAAAACACATAAAAGCTTGTGTTTGCCGGCCGATGGGTGCTAGGCTTTGCGCCTTGAATCCATGAACAAGCATTGAGTTTCTCAAAGTTGAACCTCAAATCAAATCGGATAAATTGCCCATACTTGTGATACCAACTCCTCTCTATCCTCCTTAAAATGCGTTACGATGCCATCATTAATGAACCAAGATAAATTTATGTGTGGGGGCAACAAATTTAATTTTTTGAAGACTCACACAATGGAAGTCGCCCACATCGGATCCCAATTTGTGCCCATGGGGAATCCAGGAGCTTGTGCAAACACATCAAATCCCGGCGTCTTTGTAATCGTGTGCGTGTTTCTGACACACAACATCAACTCCCCCATTGTGAGCTCATCATGTTATACCATGTGCAAGAAAGGAAAGTTAGACTTCCCACTCTCAAAAGATTCACGATCCATCCTTGACACAAACATACTTGCAACCATGTAATCCTGAACCATGATCGCCAAGCGCTCCGGCGCCGTTGCGCCCTGTCACCATGGCTCCCTTATCTTATAGGTTTATAGGCCCTCAGACGGGTGTTCGCAGGATATGTTTGTGTGCAAGCTTGTAAAATCAAACATTGTGCACGCTAGTGTCTTACTGGAATATTTATGTGATTCATGCCATGCATTCACACGTCGAATCAACTCATGTGTGTCTATTAGTGGGGTGAAGTGCTGACTAAGTGCCATATCCACCTTAAGCCACACATTAGCACGCACCGACATCTATGTGGATGCTGATGTGCTGCCCGATCGTGTCAACCATACAACATCCATACATATACATATGTGGATTGTGTAATTGTATCTTGGCAACCATTTTGCTCAATGGTTTTTTTTTTATTAAAAAAAGAGACTCGTGTAGTGACATCCCATGGAATAGTATGACTCCACGCACCGTCCGGTCGGGGTGGGTACGGGCGGAGTGTTTGAAATTTTTGATCATTTGTTTGTGCCCAGGTTACTATGACTCACGTGTGGCTTGTTTCAAGGGCGCTATCTAGTGCTCGAATTACCCAAAGTCAGTGGCCGATTCTTTTTAGTTACCATGGGAATGCAAAGAGAAGTACATCTCATCGTGTGATATGGTGTGTGGGTTGGTTTTTTAAAACCATGATGACACAATACATGTGTTTAGAGCGCTCTTTCATGTGGGCATGGGCCTGCGTTGGGCTGTATTGTTGAGATTGCAAAGTGCCGTGCCATTCCTCAAGAGTGTACATTTATTTGTTGTGTCTCAGATGGCCCCGAATCAGTGGAAGAGGTGCGTAGGTTGGCACGAGGGCACATGTCGCAAAGCAGGAAATAGAACGTGCACACAACGTTAAAAGAGGAACACATAACATGCACAACAATTTAAGTGTACACCAGAGATATCTGTGTGATTGATGCTTGTACGGAATGGTTGAATCTGTTGATTGGCACATTGCTGTATTATTTGTGCATGCAGTTGGTTGATGAGGCTACAATCGTAGCGAACCAGGTACAAAGCACAAGAATTGCCATTGTGCTCGTGTGTTTTGGGACCCCCCGATTGATCGATTGGAAAAAATGATTTTGGTGAAAAGTCCGAGGCCACAAGGCTATTGGCTCTCAAAAAGCCATGGGGACTCATCGGGACCTATCGGGACCCATAGGGACCTATGCGGACCTATGGTGACCCATGGGGACCTATGGGGACCTATGAGGTCCTTTGGGAACCATGGGGACCTTTGGGGACCTTTAGGGACCTGTAGGGACCTATTGAGACCTATGGGGACCTACAGGGACCTATGGGGACCTATAGGGACCTATGGGGACCTTTAGGGACTTTTAGGGACTTGGGAAACCAACAAACCATCGCTGAAACTTGCGGATCATGTTTTCGATGAGTGGAATAGGTAGGTAACAATGGATGTGGCCAAGGCTCATGCTATCGATGACATTGTTCAATTGGGGGCACAACAAAAAGGTGGCTTGGCAGAAAATGCCACAGAATTGTTGTCCACCCCTCCGACGTCAGCGGATGTTGAAAGAATGTTCAGCCTGGTTGGAGTTCTCGACCGCAAGCTTTGTATTTCCACCAGACCTGAGCTGCGGCGGTGCCAAAGGGCATTGTACTGCAACAATGAAATGGAGGGATGCTTCTAAATTTTTTCTCACCACCATATGTTGATGTTTATGTGTATTCTTTGGTACAGTACTTTTGTAACCCTATGGTGAAGCGCAATGTTGATGGCAGTTGGTGCAGTCTTCTTGGGGCCCGTGGGAATCATTAGTTCAAAAATTAAAAATTCATGGTATGCCATCAAGGACATTTGGGTACAAAATACTCAATATACCACAAGGGGAGGCAAGGTGCAGAAATGAGGTCCCCGGGACCTATGACACACATCAAACGAAAAATTAACATCCATGGGCTACTATTAGGTGCCAACAAGCAACTAAAAGGCACCACGCTTGCATAGCATGCATCCAAACACCACTAGGAACAAGCGGCACACGTTAAGAATGCAATAAGAATGAACAGCAAACATCTAGGGTTCACCCATGTCCATCCACAAACATCGAGAAACAAACAACATGGGCACCGTAATTGGAGTAATGATGGTGATTACAATTGTATTCAAACGTCATAATTATCGTAATTACGACAATCGTAATCTCAGCCTGCCCTTGAGTGAAGCGAAGGTCTAGGTGGGACCTTTGGTCGACTTACCCTTTTTAACACAGCCACCAATATCTACCAGATTGCCACTAAAAGGCATATACTTGCAAAACTGACTAGAACTAAGGGATGATGCAAACTAGTGTGTGAAACACATACTAGTGAATGTACTGTAAACACGAGGACCTATTGCATATTTGCTTTTCTTGTGTGCTGTGTGCATACGGCACTGCATCAAGAAAATGTTGCTGGTGACCAAGCCCACATGGGGATGCTTTGGAACATGACAGACGAAAGGACACGGGAAAACGGGGAGCAAGGCGGCAGCAAGGACATAAACGAGGTGAGGGGCAAGGAGGAAAATGGGGAATGGGTGCGGGGCTTCAAGCTAGAGTAGGTCAAAAGTGCATGAGGGCAGCAGCACATGAAAGAACACACAACACCAAAGTAGCACAAGGCCAAATCCAAACAAGGCAAGTTGAATGACAACTAGTCATACGGCAAGTCATGTAGCAATCCGTCCCATAAGAAACCCAGTATTAACGCAAATGGTCGAAAACAGGGACAGCTAGTGATAAGCGTGCTCTTCAATGAACCCATCCATGTGGTCCAGAGGTTGGGGGCAGGGTTGAGAGCTGATTGGGGAAGTAGAATGGGTAACAGGATCAATGGCAAGAACAAGTACCCCACACTGCAAGCAATAGCAAGGCATTCTCAAATGAAATGTCATGCAGAGTGCTGGCCAGTGCTTCGTGCATTCACACCAGGAGGCAATGCAGGTCTAATCAAGATTCAATGTGTTCATTATTTGAGTTTACACACGGTGGATGTATGTGAGTGGACTGTCAGTATGGTCTATTGTAGTTTGTTTGTCTGCGGTGTAATTCTGAGGTTCAACCAAGTGTGGTTTGTAAAACAGAAGGCACTCTTTTCAAACTGTGGAGCGCACTGCAGCATTGCATTGGATTTCTGCACCCACTTGATTGTCATTTCTTCTCATTCTCCTCAATGAACTCTAGGTCTCACCTCCACTTGTGAGCCCCACCCCATTTTCCCATACAAGTTCCCCAAATTGACTGCATCAGTCTCAGGTTTATCAGATTTTTTGTTGACAAGGTTTGTGGTTCTGCTGTAAACACATCCCCCAATCATGAGACTTCAGGCACCAGACTTGATCCGCGGTCCTGCCCATCTCCCCAATTCCAGGTGCCTCCCCAAAGGGTATGCCCAAAAGGGTGGGCACAAACAGGTCAAAACAAATGGGCCAAAAACACTTGTTTGATTCCAAAGATTTTACTTTTGGAAAAATACAATTTTGACCCATTTGGGACCTCCTTTTGCTGCCAAAAATGGCCCAGTTTCAAGACTTTTTGCGAATATCTGGGGATTCAAACAGGTCACCACAGCCCAAAGCAGGCCAAAAACACTTGGGATTAGTATTACTTTGGCAAAACACCACAATTTGGCCCCATTTTGTTTGCAAAATGACCCTTTTTTAAGGCATTTCAAAACTTTTGGGGGTCCAGCACGGGATACTACGGCCAACACAGGGTTGCTTTGTTGCTTGTTCCAAGAGACGGATTGGGGAAATTCTAAAGAGGTGCATGCTGGGCCCTGCCAAGCACTCGCACTCCCAGCAAACCTGGGCCAAAATGGGTCCAGTGCAAGTCAAAAATGATTTTTCCAAAGCTGTTCCTAAACCAGTTGGGATGCACAACCAAATAAGTTCAGCCTGTGTGGGTCCCTATTGTCAACAACAACAACAGCACCGGTGCATGGGTCTGGGTGTGTGTCTGGACCGGTCTGAGGGGTTCAAACCACAATAAGTGTAGAGTTGTGGGTGAAGTGCCCTTGTAATCGTTTTTTCGAGCCATATGATATGACTTAAGCTTGGTTTGGAGCTGTTTCTAGCCAACCAGCATAGATTTTGGGCCATTTCTGGGCCCCTTTTGGGATGTTTCTCGAGCACCACATGGAGTTTGTGGCCATGCTGGTAGCTTTGACACGAGCAAAGCAAACCAATCGGGGCAGAAGGCATTCATTGTTCTTCATATAGGCTGGGCTGTGTGTTCCTGCATTGCAACTGCCACTTTTACGTGGAGCTTGCTGAGGAAAGAAATGGGTTGCATCAGATGTATTTGTGACATTGTTGACATACAGTAACAAAGGTGAAGCTTGATGTGCCAAACTTTGCTACATTGTGGGGCGCCAAAAATACATGTGACGTCTGCTTCATGTTTCCTACACATACAGGGGGGGGAAATTCCGCGGGGGGATTTTTCCGCGGGGAAAATTCCGTATTTCATCTTGGTGCGGAATTTTCCCCTCATTTTTCGAGGGGAGGTGCGGAATTTTCCCCGTGTGGAATTTTGTCCATGTAAGCCACCGTACCACCGTATGCCTTGTGCTTCGCCCCGCGCTCCCATTTGTTTTGTTCCCGCTCTTCTGCAGGTGTTGTCAACCAACAGGGAAGGGGGGGCAGGAAGTCGAATAATTTGTGAATGGCGGGCCACGCCATCTACAGAGGTGATCTCAGGCACAATGACCATTGCCTTCTCCCAGGATCTGTGATCTGTGATCCATTTAGACAACCAAAATTGGTCACTTGCGTTAAGCACATGCGACCTATTGGGAAGGCCCACGATGAAATATATTTGAGTGCCTGCTACACAAGCCTCAGAAAAGTGGCATGCTTCTGTGTTTTTTTCTTTTTTCTGAGGTTGCTTCACAGGTGTCACGCATCTCAGGGAAATAGCTTCCAATGCACTGAAGATTTGGGAGGTGCAGAATTTTCCCCTTGATTTTTTGGGACAGGTGCGGAATTTTCCCCGTGCGGAATTTTCCCCTGCGGAAAAATCCCCGTACAGAATCCCCCCCCCCCCCCCCTGTATGACTCAGCTCTTTTGTTGGAAGCAGCAGCTGCCGACCCTCAAGCTGCCAAACTGTAAACTGTGAACAAACTGCGTGTGGGCAGCCTGGTTTTGACAATTGACAACTGTTTTCACTTCTGTTTGTCGTCTTCCCTTTTTTTCTTCCTTGATTGTTTTCATCCCTTCTCAAGTTGTTTTCATCCCTTCTCATGGTGTTAGAACTAAAGTTAAGACCTAATCATCTTGTTGCAATTTCCCATTGGCAATCCGCCTGCAGTATTAGCCTTTGTGTTTTCCTGCATTGGAACTTTGTGCCTAATTGCACCAGGATGCTTGAAGAGCAGCAGGACAGCGGTGGCAGTGGTGGTGTTGAGAGTGGTGGTGTTGTTGAGGAGCCTCATGCAGAACCCAAGATATACTGTCTTTGCCGCAAACCAGTATGCCGCTCTACACTCTCTGCCCCAGACGACTTACTCCTTCCCTATTCCGACACCCACGCTCTCTCCATGGCAAGTGGACAGATGTATCTTTGTAGAATGAACAGGTGTTGGAGATTGTGTTGCCCAACACCTGCAGTCGACTGGCTGATTTGGAAAAGAAGCTTCAGCTACATTTCATACCAAATGATTGTGCACAACATGATGGGCTAAGTGCTCGAAGGCTTAGTAACAGCAACAGTACGGATTCAACGTCTTCTTCTGCATGATCTAAGGTGAGATGTACTGGCTACAAAGCCCAAATGAATAATTGTTTTCTCCTTTGTGTGGGTTGGGGAGAATTGTTTTCTCCTTTTTGTGGTGTGGGGGCATTGCAAAAAATCCAGCATGCCATGGTTACTGAAAACAACTCTAGAACTCGACTGTTTGCTTCATTCATTCAAAGTTGCAGGGTTTTGCAAGTGATTGCTTCTGATGATGTCTCTTGCAGCCCCTCGTTGGTGGAGGGGCTGCCTG
The DNA here is from genome assembly GCA_964036045.1 of Eutreptiella sp. 'Long Island Sound 2002'. Taxonomy (NCBI): domain Eukaryota; phylum Euglenozoa; class Euglenophyceae; order Eutreptiales; family Eutreptiaceae; genus Eutreptiella; species Eutreptiella sp. 'Long Island Sound 2002'. The sequence goes on from OZ038381.1 coordinate 90,229,804, forward strand.
CTGTTCTGACGACCCTGGAGCTTGCTTCTTAAGGCCTATTGGCTGCATCGGAAAAACGGTTTTTCATGCAGAGCAGCCACTGCACTGGACAGACCAAGACAGAAAAAAATATGTCATTTACCGGGCACTTTTGGTGAAGGTCCAAGGCTTGCACAGGAGTGGCACTGTGGCCCCAGGCATCCAAAGTGCCTCTTTGGTTCGAAGACTAGTGAAACTCACATGAGGCTGTGCCTGTGGCCTGGCATGAGCGTGCAAGTGGCCTGCAGGGTTGGTGCAAGGTCACGGTATGAATGCCCTTGGACATATCATTTGAAAAGCCTCACACATGAAAGACCAGGCTATAACTCTAAGCCGCTTATGACATGCACTACCAAGTGCTCAAGAATGCTAGCCCCAAACCTACAGAATCTGTGGCCTACCAGCTTCGCTTCTTTCATTTTCACTTCTTTCCTGAATACAACCTGTGGTGAACCCCTGGTCAGCTCTATTTTGACCGGCTATCTAGTCGCCCCTGTCTTGTTCCCAGCATCTGCATGGTGCTGCCCATCTATGTGGCAAGGTCCTCAATCCAGATCTATCTGTTTACGTTTTGTCACATCTTACGTGCACCAAACTTGCAGGTAGCTATTCTAAGGCTGGTTGTGAAGTGTTGAAAAGCGGGGGTCTGAAAATACCAGTTTTGTTGGATGGGTAGCACGGTGCAGAAATTCTTTCTTTCCCAGCCCCTTCATATTGACACAATTAACAAGTTTAGCAACTAGGTATGTTCAATATGCTGACATAGATCATGGGCCGGGGGCAGGGGTCTGTGACCCCCCCCCCCCCCGGCCGCTATTGTGTTAACATCCACTGCCAGGTCTCTTTGCCTCACCTCCTGAGAGGAGTTTGGTATGCACTAAATCCCACCACCACTGATGGCTTCACTGTTTGCTGGTACTGGAACTATTTTTGCCTGATATCCGGGGAAGAAAAATCAACGGTGCAACAAATTCAAGTGTTTGTACCACGAAGGATATGCTGGCCATGTGCTTGCAAGGACTGGGGCAAATTCCAGTGAGGGGCAAAGCATGTGAAACTGTGTCAATGAAGAGGAACAAAAAATAGGATGCAGTGCGAAGAAGGGCCCAGGCAAATATTCCAAGCTGGAGCTAGGCGGCTGGCAGATTCTTGCCCAGAAATGCAGATCAACATTTGATATAAACGAGCAGTGTGACCAAAGTAGCATGAGGTGCAAAATGATATGTGGAAGAAGGGGGGCTGTTTGATTTTTAATTCCTTTTTGGCGAACATCGGAGCCCCCAAAAGAGGGTGCCACACGCGCTTGATAATTTCTTTGGGGAGGGGAATTTGTTTGGTCACAAATTTCACCCCAACACACATGTCTCAAAATGATCCGTGCGACATGGTGATTGTTTTACATCGGTGTGTGTTGAACCTCCTTCTTGAGCGCCCCCAACCCCCAACCCCCCCTTTTCCACCAGTGATGGGTGGGTGGGTTGTACTGCGACTGATTTGCTGGTTTGCGCGGGATCTATGGTACTGACTTCGAGCCTTGGGCGTTTCGTGCACTTTGTTGAGCAGGGCTGGCTCTTATGATGGGACAAGAGGCCACAAATATTGTGCCAGTCAGCACATGTTGAATATTGCTTTGGTTATTCTTGTTGTCCTTTTTACAATGAGGGGGTACCCTCTTCCTCGCCAAATGCCTCAGACGAAGAACAATGCATCATCTTGGAGCCCCCATAGAAGGTTGCTGAAAACTGCTGGTGATATTTTTTCATCCTTTGGGATATTCGTAGCACTTCCGGTTGCCCTGCTATCATGGGTAGGCAGAGACGTTGGGGACAATGCTTGCAAATTGGAAGGAATCTGAAGAAATACTTAATCTGAAGACGTGGCAGCCCACTCCAATGTGGCCCTCACCCTCACTGTTTGGCAAAGAATTCTGTTCCTTGCCAATCGGCATCTGAAGGTTGTGTGTTGTTCTGTGAGAACGACCATAGTGCAACTGATTTCTATGAGGGCCCTGACCAATGCGTAGCCTACACTGTGCACAAGGGCATAGCAATAACACTGCATGTCGCAAATGGCTGAAGCGAATCGTGCTGTTCCTTGAAACCGTCAAAACCAAAGGAACACAGGAAAATTCCATATGCAGTTGCCCACCTTGGCACCTACCCTAGCCCAATAACAAAAAATTTGCATCGGTTGGGTATCCCCAGGTTGGGTAGAGGGACACCAGGGGTGTCCTAAGGCAAGGTCAACTAGTCATTTTAAAGTTAGGCCTACACTTTGGTCAGACCCTGCTGCCCATCAATGTCATCTTCATTCTCAGTCCCGCTGGTCATGCCTCTATCAAGGGGCCTCTATCTATTGTTTTCCCCTCCTTCAGCCATATGTTTCTGCCAGCAGCATGCAATGGCGAGCTCTCTGCTGCTAAGGCGCTGCCTTTTTTGGCTCTCTCCGGCATTGTCTATTTTTTTCCCCTCAGGATTATGCGTAGCATAGCATAGCAGAGGTTTTTCTTTAACCGACGAAGGCTGTACAAGGGGGGGGGTATTTTGTGGGGGGTTTATTTCGCGTGGGAAATCACCTCGAAGAGAGGTTGTTAGATCAAGCGCAGGCGTGGGCGTCGTATACCCCCCTTTTTTGGGGGGTCATTCGCGTAGCATACCCCAAGGCATGATATTGGATGTCCAACCCCTTGTAAAATCATTATTTTGCCCAATAAGACCATCCCCCAATGGATTTTTTGATTCTGAGGCCTCTATCCCCTAAAACTGGATAGCACTTTTTTGAAGGGGTGGGGGTGGGGTGGGGGGGGGTCAAAAGTTTTCGCTCAGAAGGCTGCAAGCAGTGGGGAGGCATATTGCTGTCACACCACCGCCGGTCGAATGGTAGTGCAGCCGACGCAAAGTTTCCGGTCGGCGGTTCGAATCCTGGTCGGCCGACTCTCGGCGGCGGCAACTGCGCCATATTTGCCCGATCGGGGTTTGAACTGCCCACCAAACGGTCTGGGGTCAGCTGCGTTACTGTTCGGCCATTGCTTGCCCTGAAGTGTACAACCTCCCCACTGCTTGGGGCCGCGTCTGCCACGGACAAAAAACCCAAACTGTGTGTTTCTGTCTGACTGACTGCTGGCCTGGCTAAGCGACTGATTCGCTGACTGGCAGCCTCTCTTCGAGGTGTACTGCCGAAGGCAATAGAATTTCGTGCTTCAAATTGACCATGAAATTTGGCACACACAGATTTTGGGGGTCTCCGCGAAATTTCCCACGCTTGTTGTAGGTACCACAAATTTTTCTTAGGCGCCTTTGGTGCCTTTGTGCTCTTTGTGCATCCTCAGTAGCAGCGGTAGCCAGATATTGTTACACTGTTGTTGGCAGTCAGTCTGTTTGTCCCGTCCACTAATTTCAGTTGTGGTATGGAGGGAGTTGCACGCACCGTGTGCACCATGCGTGCGCTGTGCGAAGTTTCGATATATGTGTTTTCATGGGCACTGTTTTTTCCCCGCTTCCAAGCTGAAAGGCGGTCTTGGTGGCGTTGGCAGCGGTTCTGGCCCCCGGGTGGTCTCTCCTCGGGTCGGCCTTGAAGTTCCGACTGCTCCCCCAGCTCAAGGGTGTCTCTACTCCCACAGCCTTGGGAGGCGCCCCGGGGGGGGGGGGGGTGGAACGATTCTGATGCTGCCCCGAGCTGGGGGCCACTCCCGGGCCCTGGTGCCCCCCCAAGGTGGGTATCACGCAGGAGTATAAGGGGGCCTCGCCCGTGACTGCGCACACCATGCGACAACACCCTCATGCTATTGGGGAGTTACGACCAGGCCCAATGGCGGTTTCCTGTGTGTGGTGTTGCTTTCCTGTGTCTGGTGGCCCTGCTGTTCTTGGCATGTGTGTACCCTTTGTTCAGGGCCTGAGCAAACTAGACCCTTATCACTGGCAGATCGGTCTCCCCTGCATATTGAGTGGCACCTGGGGTGGCTCGACTCTATTTTCGCAAGCGGCAAAATAAACCATGTGTTTTTGGGTCCACCAAGCCATGCACTGAATTACACTGGAGATGGTCTGCGAAATTTCCCACGCTTTTTTCAGTGACCTCCGCGAAATTTCCCGCTGCGAAATTCCCGCTGCCAAATAGTCCCCACACGAAATCCCCCCCCCCCCCTTGTGGCAATACTCTTCCAATTTTGCATTGATGCCTGCATGACAACTGTGCCCAGCTGTCTAATACCCCCTATTCATTTGATTGCGCAGGATGATGGAGAATGGATGGTGGCTTGTGCTGCATGCGACGAGTGGTTCCACGGACGTTGTGTTGGGATTACTGAAGCAGAAAAACAACGTCAGGTGAGCAATGATCCTTCTTGGTTATGCCCTGTGTGTCGTAAGAAGCAAGCTTGGGCTGAGTTAGGTGGGAATAACTGTGATAAGCTCTGAGATGTGCCTATGTGTTGAAGCAAGTGGTGGCATTATGGATTAGACAACGTGCAGGTCAGTTGGCTGTGATCTGCATGGTTCTGCATTAGCTGATAATCAGGTATCACAGAAACAGCAGTGTTGCTTGCAGAGTATGGACTGGGCTGCTCTATTTCCTTTCTGCGAAGGACAGCCATGCCCTTGCTTGCGACACAGAAACTGGCTGGAATACGACCTTTCAGTCCGCTTCAAACACCTACCAGATGCCCTGTCCACCGTGTTCAACATCCCCTGTTTCCTTGCTGTAGCTTATGGTATTTGCTTGAAAACAACGGACCTCACCCAGGTCTTGCATGCTGTTTGTAGATGGTGCATGATGAAAGGTTGCCAACCTCTGGTTTATCCAAACCCTCTCAACAGCTTCACTTGCTATTTTTTCCCTTCAAGCACTTTTAGGCTTGTAGGGCCCTTGGCTCAGAAGCCCTTAGCAATCTTTCCATTGTGAGGGAATTGTTCTGCCCTGGCTCAAAACTTGCAGCCGCTCAAGTGTTTTAGATTTAGCAGTAATGGCTGCCCTCTTTTTGTGCTGCACAACACTGATGCCTGCATGCCTCAATCTTTCATTATTTGTTTCCATTGTACCACCCGTACGTGCTTACGCTCTGCCACCTGCCCCTGCATGAGCCTCTTCTCCTTCGATCTCATTTTTCACTATGTTTTAACAAGCAATGTAGGTACAACAGGATTTAGTGTTAGAAGTACTTTTTTGGCCAGGCTAGTTACATATGCATAACCACATACATATGAACCTATATCTCTCTGGGACATTCATAACATGCCAACACGGAGCAAATTCACATTTTTCCCGGTTTTTCTCACCTTTTAGTCCAATGCACCAAAATGTCGTTACCTTGGGGGGGTATGTGTATGCTTTTTGAAATCTGTGAGAAAAGGCCGTTTCAGAAATGTATGGGTTGGGGGGGGATAGGTGACCATATTTTTGAGTACCGAGGCCGAACTTTTCGGCGTTTCAGGGTTTTTGGGCCTCAGGCTGCTCCGCTCACGCGTGCGGGACACCAACTCACAGGTTTTCCCCTGGGTGCTCCGACATATTGTGGAGTTGGAGGAAAGTGAAAGGAGGTAAATGGATGCATTTTGACGTGCTGAATCCAAATATTGTGCTCTCATGTTCCAACTTGACAGCCTGTTTGAGAAATTCTGCCATCTTTGATTTCTTGCACTCTGGTGAGCTTGATGCTGCAAGTTGCACCAGGCATCACCCGGGTGTCCAAGGTAGTTATTGGTCAAAGTCTTCAACATATTGGGGTCTTGAGGGGACCCATGTTGCACATGTCTTCTACACATCAAATGCAACAAATCCACCTGAATGACGTGACCCTCATATGCCCATATGTTGGAGTAATGGGGGTAGGTGTGCGGTGCAGTCTGTCTGAAACCGGACTAGAACAGGCAAAAAAAACCCAACCTGTCAACGGTAACGGCCAATTTTTGAAAAAATATGGTTCCGGACCCCCCCCTAACCCATACATCTCCGAAAAGCCCTTTTCAAGAGCTTTCTGAATATACCCCACATACCCCCCCCCCTACAAGGCACTCAAGAGGCACAAATGAGGCAGCAATGGCACCGACACCCTAAAATGCTCCGTGTTGGCATAAAACCGTCCATCCCAGAGAGATATAAGTGCCACCCTTTTCTGTGCACCATGGCAATCTGCTGGAACATAGGCTAACTTGGGTATGTAGCATATGTAACGCCTTGCTTTTTGCCTTGAGCTTTGCCTTGGCTGAGTCCATGGTTTATTCCTGGAAAGATTAAGAATATTTTTTCTGAGCCCCAAATATGGTGCAGGTGGAATTGGTTGCTCAGGCTGGAAGTGGGGTGCATTTGTTATGTCGTCTGATGCTATTGGCGGAAGGATAATTGTGGTGACAGCAGCAGGTTGGGGTAGTCGTTTTGGTCAGCCCGCCTGTCTGGAAGCACAGGTTACAGCCATCCTGAAGGGGGTATTCCATCCAAAGTCTCAGCGAACGTGGAAGGATGTCTGGTAACAATGTCATTCTGCCATGCCAAAGGGGCACTGATGCCTTGTGTAGAATCTTTGTTTTTGAGGGCGAATGAAAGGTGCCCCTGGTAAAATTTGTTCCATCTGGAACATCTTGAGACCTCTGCTTACCAAGGGGACATCTCGTTGTGCTCTTCTTTTCTGGGATTTTAAGTGATTTACGTAACAGAGCAGGTGAAGGTAGACCAAGCTGAGCAAGGCGGGAGCAGTGATGCAGTGATGAGATTGGCTCAAAGAGTGGCTCAATGCGGCTCAATGTGGCTCAATGTGGCTGAATGTGGCTCAAACGGGCCAGGGGATGCGTGATGTTTTTTTTCATTGCAGCCATACATTTTTCAGCAGTGTGCACAGAATCAGGCAAGCCGGGCCAGAGCAAGTCACCTCTCATCTCATCCAGTATGTTGGTGAGACTGGCAGCAGACGCTGAGGTTTTGGTGATATCTCCAGTTGTTCATTGTACTTTCGTTTCACCATTCTGTTTCATGTCAAAAGGGTTAATTTTTTTATGATTTGGCTGTTGCAGGATGCATGCAGCCTGACCAGCATGTTATCCGTACAATGTGAATATGTACCGCTCTGTATGTCACATCACAGGTTTTCTTTGTTAAGCCAGACTCTTTACGGCGAAGGTTGGGTGCTTTCTGCAGAACAATGGTCCTGTATATTTAGCATGAGGTTCTCGTGTATGCAAGTGCAAGTCACTTGTTTTCACTGTGAACATGTTTGTTGGTCTGTATATGTTCCTTCATTCCTGTCTGGATTACGCCTGCAAGCTCTTAAAAGAAGATGCAGTCAGTTGGTTGGACAGAGGATTCAAGTGTGTTGTTGTATTGGGCTTGCCTATAGCAATCGCACATCAACCTGTGCACAATAATCAAGAGCCATTTGAATTAGAGTTGAGCAGCAATAGTTGGTACATCTTATCCAGGTCATATAGGCCCAGTGTTCATTGAGGGTTGGTGTGTTCTGCATGCCCCAATGCATTTTCAATGCAAGCTTGGAATGTTTCTGAGATGAGTAGAACGATCTGCATCCATGCTGCATCTACCTATTTCTTGGAATATATATATGTATATATATGTATATATGGACCAAAAGTTGGCTTGAGCAGTGCGAACAGGTTGGCAATTTGACAAAGACAACCTGTTTGCATAAACAAACAGCCGCAGGTGTAACTCTGCAGTGGAGGAGATTTTGCACCAGTTTTTTTTTGCAAATATTCGTGTTGTTCTTTTTGGGTGCATGTTCATTTTTTCCAAGGGTACTTAGTTGTTCTGTGGCCTGACCAGGTAATACACTCAAACCACTGTTTTGCTGCCATTCATCCCCAAGGACACGTGCATGCGTGTGCATGTGTGTGTGTGTGTGTGAAACACTGACTTTGCAGCGCGAACACAGGCCTGCTGCTGCAAGGTACATATGACTGATTCCTGGACCTGTTCAGTTCTTTTGCACTTTGCATACCCTCAATACCCGGGATTCTAGGGGACCTCTTAGATTCTGCAGCGGTGCATTTTGAGCGGCCAAGCTTGCTGTGCATAGCATAGCTGATTTTTATTGCTTCTGATTTCAAATTTTTTGGATCTTCTCAATCTTCTGAATCTCAATTTCAAATTTCTTCAATCTTCTTTTCCACCACCATGCTGTTCAACACAGGTAGTGAGTTTGGAAAACTTTGAGCAAATAGCTTTTGAATACCTATAACCCTATAACCCTATTGAAAGGAAAGTTACCCCGCCCCCCCTTCCTAACACGGGCTGATCCAAACACGGTGACCCCGTGTTTCCGCACTTTTCGGAATTTTTTGGAACCATGGTTTTTACGGTTTCAATCCAATGGAGAATGTGGTTTGTAGCTTCGTGCAGGCTGCAGGAAGGGCCAATATGGATGTTAAAGTGTTGATATAATTGTAATTACATATGCTCTTGTGTTCTGGGGTGTATACTGCCTGGGGTGTGTGACTCCACAGGTCCTAGGACGCCCCCCCCCCCCCCCTCCGGGGCCTCCGGCCAACAGTCAGTTGTCCAACATGCCGGCCTCAGGAGCCCATGGGCGCCAAAGGCGCCCGAAGGAAATTTTGTCCATTTTGCACCCCAACAATATCCTTAAACCCAACCCTGACCCTAATGTCCACCCCAACCCTAAGCCTAGTCCTACCCCTACCCCTACCCCTCGCCCTAACCCTAACTCTAGCCTCAACCCTGGCCCCAACCCCAGCCCTAGCTCTAAACTAATGCCAGGTTCCGAGTTAGTGTTGGGGTCCATACCCAACTGTTCAGAGGTGCCCGACCGCCCCCCCCCCCCCCGCCCTCCCATCGCCCCTCCCAAACCCCCCCCCCCCCCGCAAGGCAGCCTCCGGCCAACGGCCAGTGTGGGGGGGTGTTAGTTGGCGCCCGGAACTGAGGAGTCCCCCCCCCCCCCCTGCGTGGTATGCTGGCCTGTTGGACACCTGTTTGTGGTCATGAGCAATTCTCTTTTCACCGCTGGCCTGCTTGTAAGCTAGCCCCTCAGCCAACCCCCAAGGCAAGCGTGTCCAGCTCTTCAAGATTGGGCGCAAGGCTGGCTATTCGGTGCCTCTCAATCAGAATGCAAGCAAATGAGTGGTACCTGAGTTGTGGGCATGAATAGAAATGATTTTTATCGACATATTTTGAGGGGTAGGTCTGCAATATGTGTTCCATGGTTTATGCCGCGCGAGAGCACAGGGTCAAACATGGTGACCCGTGTTTGTGCATTTTTGTGCTTTGAGCCAGAATTTGGCGCTTGTTAGGACCAGATGGAGAGTCTCCGGTCTGCGGCCCAGCACAGGATCCACATGATCTTCTTGGAGTTCTGTGAATTAGTTCTGAACTCATATTAGTTCTTGGGTAACCTTACAGACCTCTGCAACAATTCATTTTGAGAATCCGCTAGATAATGTGCTTGGGGCAATGTCGTAATATACAACGAACAGTGTGAAAACCAGAAAACCCCTACCGAAAACCCCTTGTTTTCTACCCCGCATACCAGTGGGGGGGGCTGTCACGATGCACCCGGCCTTGGCTCGAATACCCCACTCACTCCAAGATACCCTAAAATCTCCGAAAATCCATGCCCAAAACGCAACAAAATGTTCTCAGAAAAACCCAATATGTACTTCAAGAAATCCCAAATTGTGCCAAAAAGACCCCTAATTGCACCAAAACCCCTCAAATTGTGCGAAAAAACAACCTTTTGAGATTAAAAGAAATACCTGAAAATACGCAATCTTTTGTCGAAAAAGCCCCAAAATATAGCAAAGAAAAGCCCAGATGGTTTTCAACACAATGGGGGGGGGGGTTCTAGTACATTTTACGCTGGGGCTTTTTGTGGTACATTTGGCAACTTTTTTTTGGGGGGGGGGGCAAGTGTGGTTGTAGTGCATTTGAATTGTCTGTTTACGCAGGTTTTAGACATGGGGGTAAAAGAGGTGATTGAAGATCACAAATCACATGTGATGGTACCCTCAGTTTTTTGTTTCATTTTGCTTTTTCTAGGCAAATTGCAGGGGATCAAAACCTGGATTTTTCTATCTACTTCCATTTGTTGGCGCAAAAAAGTCCTCTTTTTTGGCACATAAAATATGACACAATGTACAAGTGAAATACTTCTTAGCCATTTTGAAATCGTACTATTATATGGTTTGAATTGGAGTTCAAAACAACCGGTTATTTTCGAAACCATTCCCGATCACTGTTGATGATTGGTTGTTCTCATAAAGTGGCTCACTCGATTCCAAACATTACTCCACCTTCTTTGGTACATTGGCCTCTGCTCAGCTCTTTGTTCTTTTCTCTCCCCTCCATCCCCGACAACCAGTGGACTCATTTGCGGTTGATAGTCGATGCCGTTGGCTTAACACATTACACATGAGACTGGCCATCCCTCAACAATTGGCAGGCACCCACAGCTGACGGCCTTTGGCACTGGTGACAGGGCTTCCCAGCCACAGGCTGCCAGTGCCAAACCCCCTGTTAGGCCCACCACTCCCCTCCTTCTGCAAACCTGGGGGTCAGGGCTCGCACAAACCTCCGAAAGACCCTGCTCTGCGGATGGGGAGGGCTAGGGGGATCACAAAAAAGACATGAGCAACACAACAAAAACAATTGGCATGCACAATTGGCGGGTGGGTGGGTGAGTGGGTGGGGGGGCAAAAGAGGAAGAAGGCGCAAAGGAGAAGCAAAAAGATGGAGGGCGTATAAAAAAACACAAATACGACAACACAAATGTATGCAACACACAAAGCAAAAATGAAGCTTAAAGTACCTAACCGTAACAGCACCCTTGACGTATCCTTAAAATGTCCAATTTTTTCACAATTTCAAAGCTTCTTGTTGGAATACATTGGGTGACCTAGATACATACGGACATGTAGTACATTGAGTGGCATTGAGTGAATAGCGCCATGGCATATGTTCCTGCGACACAAGATGGTGGTGGTAAGCGACAAATGGGTAGTCATGGTTTTTGCCTTGAAAAGTTATCGGTTTCCCAGTACTTTGCTTATTGCTGCTTGTTGTGGTGAAGAACATACAATCCGCCATTTTGTACCAACGAAACCCCCGAACGTAACCCCCCCCCCCCCCGTGTCCACTGAAAACGTTGTGCAACGAGCACTTTTGTTCGGACCGTATTAATTTGGGGCCTAATTAATTAGGTACTTAAGTAGGTACCAGCCGCTAAAACCGCGCTTTGAGGCTAAAGTTTCAGGCAAAGGAGGGGCTGTTGTGATGTATCTTGAAGTTTTCGTGCACAAATATGCAAAACATGTTGTGAGGGAATGGCATGCCTCAACTACAGGACCTCTATTGCCCACCATGACCGATTCTCTGCTTGCGCCTGGGTGGGAGGTACTGTACAAGCGGTACCTCACTAGTGAGCTTGTACCAGCCACAATTCTTGGACCCTCCATGCAAGGAGATGAATTTTTACGCCTTAAGTACACCAAAAATGACTGTGATTATGAGAACCCGGCCGCCCCACTCAGTACGGTGTAGTCCGCTTTGCCTTCACCATCACCTATGTCATCAACATCATTGGAGGGCACCGCAGCCCCCGTTTCGCGGCCGCCCCACCTCAGCCCCAACACACCCTTCGCTTCCATGTGGTTGGGAACAATGTAAAACCTGCGATGGTTCTGCGCTCTATGTGAACGACACCAAACGGGAAACCCAATGGGAGGAACCCCCCCCCCCCATCATATTCCTCCGTGCGCGCTTCTTAGCCTTCCCGGAGGGAAAAACCCGCTATGCGAAAGGCTTGACCGCAGCCCCGGCCTAATCAGTCCACACTAATGCACTTCTTCAAGCCCACTGGCGCCAACAGCGGTGGCAGTGCGTAATAGGAGCCGCCCGCAAAGCGCCCACGGCGAGAGCTCCCCGGCACCATTTTGTTGGACTGTCCGAAAGTCCTATCCAAGAGTCGGCGCACAAGGGCTGAAGTGGCCGCGGCACCCATGCGCTTGCACCGTGATGCCCGTTGCAAGTTTTGTTTTGTGGTTTAGTCCAAGCATTATAGGGTTACGCGAGGCTGCAGAGAAGAATGACATGGTGTCGGGATCGAGGTTGAGAACGTTGGGAAGCATAGGAGGCGGCGCTTCGCAAAAGGGCCCATCAGTCGGGGGGGGGGGGGGGGGGGGCATTGAAGCAGTGGAGGTTTGCATATTTGTCTCAGCTAGGTGTCATGGCGTGCATATGACTAAAAATTAACAATTTATGGTGCGACAATATGGGCTGCAGGGCCCAATTTTCAGCGCTCTACGTGTCATGCCATGCATCACACGAAAAATTAAAAATTCTTGTCGCGACGATGTGGGCCGCAGGCGCCAAATTTTAGCACTCTAGGTGTCACGGCACATTGTCTTTGTAGGTATCACCACTTGGAGGGCCGCCTTTGGAAGTCGCTGATGCGGTGACGAAAGCTGGCCGTGTGTGTGACGAAGAGGATGCTAAGTGGGAAGGCGAAGGAGATGAGCGGCGACATTACCGCTCCAAAACCACACCAACTCGAACTGTGGTCAGCTGGTTTTCGGCGGCAGCGCAAAATTTTGTCGCGATCCTCACATCTTACCGGCGCGCCTGCGACGAGACTATGATGCCTTTGGCCCACCGCTACCGGGCGGCATTGCATGATGCAATCCGTGAGGGGGAAATTTAGTGGTTGGCTGATGGGGATGAGACGCAAGTTGGCCTAGAACCCGTGCCCACCAAATGTTGAGATGATAGGGGGGCACATTGTGTCATTGTCAAGATAAACGGAAGGGGCAAAAATAGCATTACAGTGTATTTGCACTTTACCATCCGAATTTCTGTTGGGGCTGTTGAGGATGGTGACCAGGGTGTGTTTCTACGGGATATCGTGCATCTCAAAATGGTGTTAATGCGGAAGGGAGAGGCACATGGTAAGATTAAAAAGGATTGGAATGCCTTGAAGCGCAACAATGCTTGCCGTGAAATTGAACAAATGGTGACCGCGAAGAGGAAAAACAATGAGATGGCCATGATCTTTGTTGTGCTTGAGACTCTCATGGGCGCCGTTCCGTTTCGTGAGGGTGAGAAGGGAGTGTGTGTGGTTGCTGGTGCATCTTGTCACATGCACGTTTCGGTTTGCCGTGTGTTTCGGTCCGTTCATGTTTCCATGCCTCTTTTTTTTGGACCGCCCAATGGTACACCATATGTGGAAGCATGTGGCAAGCCCGGATTTAAGGGCAGGTTCAAAGGGGAGTTGGAGGAGGAATATGCAGTGTGGGCAGAAGAAAACATCATGCGCCAAAACCAAGAAAAGCGCGCCCGTACCGCAACCATCTCGCAAAAAGGTTACGAATTGGGTTGTGGGGGCTTTTGCGGCGATTACGAATGATGCTATCTGTGAATCATGTTGTACCGCCTATTTTGCAAGTGGTTTGAAGCTGTCCAAATTGGAAGACACCCAGTCTTCTGTAAGCATAACCGTGATTCCGACCTTGATGATGGGTCACAAAGCGATACCGATGAATTGGGTGACTCCGATGATAGTAGTGGTGTGTATGACTCCAATAGTGACACCGATGACGAATATGGCGTGATTTGAGCCAAGGTAGGGCATGGGGTGTGGGGTTTGTGCCATGTTTTTGACAACGCCCTCGACCGAAACCCATGATTTGATGGAGGACAGTGATGTCCCATCAAATCTGTCCGCCCCGAAGGTGCCTCAGCTGGATGGGGCTGCCACTTTTGCCCGTGCCAAGAACAAGAAGGGTCCCAAGCCCGCGGAGCACGTTCAGGTTTTCCGCATGAAGCGCGACCCCAACAAGGGCTTCTACTTTGAAAAGTGCTAATTGGAGGCCTCTACCGCATTGTGCTTTGAATGGGCATGGTATCTTGTGCCTAGGGACGTATCACTACCATTTCACAAACCACTTGTGTGTACAAACAAAAGTCCCCGGTTGAAATGACATAATGAGCCCCACAATACACCAAGTAGAACCCCACTTTTAGCAACGAAATGTCTCTTTGTATCAAATACAGACCCTTGCTTGCCAAATCTTGCTCCACTTATGCACTCCCTATTGTGACATTTCCTTTATTCACCGGGTCTTTGTTTTTTGCACGGAATGTCCACTTTAGAACCCACACAGGGCTACCGAGACCTTGCTTTGCAGCACTTTGCTGGCAACCCCCCCTCCCAGTTTCCAAAGTAGATCCAAAAGGGTGTCACGCTACATCTCAAACCCCATCTCAAACCCCATGCCCCAACCACATCTGTAAATTTGGACCGAGCCCGCTCCTATATCCTTGAACCGAAAAGCATCTCATCTGCTGCTCCTAGTGCCCATAACTTGAACGGGCTGGGCCTCATCTTTCTATTGTGTGTGTGTTGTCCACTTCAGAGAAAGTTAGAAGCTATGGTTAGTAATAGGTCATCTCAAGAGCAACAATCAGAAAAAATGGATCATTTTGATGAACCATAATCAGTCGCGTGGGTCATTTTATTCAAAATTATGTGAAATGGTTTTTTTTCTCAATGAAAGCATATCTCAACGTGAGGCGTGAAGTAAGGAAAATATTGGCTGCACACCACACCAACACATGCTACTAACTCATTAGGAGGCATGGTGCGGGAGCCACGTTGCTGCACGTTGCCTCTTTTTTTTTTTTGTCCTCTTGCGCCCTTCGTCATTCTTGCCACATGTATGACGACCGCTCTTCCCCGTTTTTTTTTGTTTGCTAGATTAACCAAAAGTGGTTGCCGTTTGTGCAAGTTCTACCGTGTTGGTTGTGGAGTTTATTTTCTTGTGGATGCTGGTTGTACGGATCTTGTACTTCTTGGTGTTACATATGCTGTTTGGATTTTTGTTATACCATGGGTATACCATGCGCGCTGATGTTGGTTCGCAATGTTTTTATCGGGCTTCTTGTTTTTTTGGTTTGCCCTTTTTGTTTATCGCCTCCAGTATGGGCGGCTTTTTTTGTGGCGGTGTGAGAATGAGGACCGGTTCTTCTTCAAAAACCATCATTTATAGCGTCATACATAGGACATGCAACCTGACAAAACAACACCAAAAAACCAATCAAACAGCAATTGAGAAGAACCAATGAAGAGCTTTGAAGCGCTCATGAATGTAGTAGCCTGTTTTGATATCTCCGTGCTCAAATGGGTCCTTTGCTAGGCGGCTCTCCCCGGCAGATGCACACATGTTGGAATGTAAGAAGCACCTCACTGCCGGTGTGTGCTTTTATCATGCACCATGTGTTTCTTTTGCACTTCGCTTCCATTATCTTTTTTTTTCCACGCTTGTGCTACAAGCCAATTTAAATGCACATGCTAAGGTACAATGAGTGTGAGGCTCACAGGTTCGCTGCCGCACAACCGCCAACAATTACCACGCCGACTAGCAGGACTTCGGACATGTTGGATGGCTCAGTGATTCTAGTCTCTCACTACGCCACTATTTTTTGTTTGTGAGTGTTTTAAATTTCCAAGAATCTGTGTACATTTGCACTGGCATTTTTGTTTGTTCTTGGTAAAAACATTTACAAAATTTAATCGATGAAGTGTCTCTGCGTGGACCCAATCAAGGACGGAAGCATGCGACGTTGTTTTGCTCACGCCTCAATAAGGCATATGCCTCGGCTACTGCCCATCAACACCAAATTGTTTCTCAATCGTCGGCCCTCACCACGTAACGACAACTGACACGCCTATGGGTCCACTGGGTCACTATAATAGACCACCAGCAGGCCATAACATGGAGGGAGAAAGGCTGTCAACTGGCTGACGATACAATAGCACCTAGGATCCTACAAGTGAAGCGCCAGTGCTCATTCTCTCCATACGCTTGATTTGGCAAACTGCAGTGGTGTCACCCCCAGAGTCGTTGCCAAGTTGCCAAGGGTCAACAGCTATTGGCCATGCATATGGTGGCGCCAAAGGCGCCCGAAATTTTTTTTTCATTCCCCTTGCCCATTTTGTCCATTTTGCACCCCAACATTATCCTTGAACCCAACCGTGACTCTAATGCCCACCCCAACCCTCAGCCTACTCCTAACCCTACCCCCAAACCTTTCCCTTGATCCTAACCCTAATCAAGACTGAATATTGGGACCGAGCTGGTGGGGGAGGGAACATCAGCTATGACTGGTGAGGGACATCAAGAATGATTCACACATTGATGGCTCTTGGCAAAGTGAAATCAGCTTGCAAGTGAACCCCATCACCGCGAGGCCCACTTTCAAGGCTTTTTGGACTTCTGAGGAGCCGAAATGCCCCAAAATGGGCTCAGAATGCGCTCATTTCACGCGTTTGTGCACCCCAAATGGTCTAGGATGAGGTTTGGGAAAACACGTTTTTTACCCATTTTTGACCCATTTTTGGTCCCAAAACAACCCATTTTCAAGGCATTTTGGGATTTTCGGGCAACCGAAATGGGCCACCACCACCTTAAAACGGTCCAAAAAACACTTGTTTTAGCGTCGCACATGGTGTAGGATCATTTTTGAGAAGAGTCATCTTTTTACCCCTAATGAACCCTGTTGACCCATTTGGGCACCCACCTGGTTTGGGCTTGAGCTTGAAGCTTGCCGCAACCTAGTGGGCCTAGGTATTGGGGTCTAGGCGTCCGTGTGGGCATTTCTGAGGGTCGGAAACCACAACAAGTGGGGGGTTGCGGGTGGAGTAGGTGCCCTCGGAATTGCATTTTGAGCCATGTAGCCAAAGATATGGCCTATTCTTGGTTTGTGGCTGGCGGCATTCGCAGCTTCTGGGGGCCTTTTTGGGCCGTTTCCGGGACATATGGAGTTAGAGGGCCGCAAAGAGTTCGTTGACACGGGGAAGTCAAGCCGCACGTGGAGTGTACCTACCGTTTGCCTTCGTTTGGCCGTTTTGAATGGGTTCAAGGGCTTTTTTGGCCCAAAAATGGCTGCTTTTGACCATACACTGCAGTTTCTGAAACTGAGGTCCGTCACTTGCGAATCCCGTTCCCGGCCGCCACCGTTGGTTTTCTTGCTCAAACTTTGTGTGATTGTACTTCACACCCATAGGTATCATCCACCAAAATTTCACCCGAATGTGAAGCACCACGACGGAGTTTTGATTTTTCCCCATTTCGTGTGTGCTGGTCCTTGCTTGTTCTTGCTTGCTGCTACTGCTAAACCTGGTAGGTCCACCTTAGACACTAAAAAGGGTTATAAAGCCGAGACTGGTTCCACCAGCTCGGTGACCCCGACCCTAATCAAGACTGAATATTGGGACCGAGCTGGTGGGGGAGGGAACATTAGATATGAATGGTGAGGGACATCAAGAATGAATCACACATTGATGGCTCTTGACAAAGTGAAATGCACCTGAACCCCATCACCACGAGGCCCACTTTCAAGGCTTTTTGGACTTCTCAGGGGCCAAAATGCCCCTAAATGGGCTCAAAATGGGCTCATTTCACCCTTTTCTGCACCCCAAATGGTCTACGACGAGTTTTGGAAAAATGTGTTTGTGACCCATTTTGGACCCATTTTTGGTCCCAAAACAGCCCATTTTCAAGGCATTTTGGGATTTTTGGAGGACCCAAATGGGCCACCACAAGCTCAAAACAGTCCAAAAACACTTGTTTTAGCGTCGCACATGGTCTAGGATCATTTTTGCGGAAAGTCATATTTTTACCCCTTTCGGACCCTGTTTACCCATTTGGGTACCCACCTGTTTGGGCTTGAGCTTGCAGCTTGCCACAGCCTAGTGGGCCTAGTTATTGGGGTCTAGGCGTCCGTTTGGGCAATTCTGAGGGGTGGAAACCACAAAACGTGGGGGGTCGCGGGTGGAGTAGGTGCCCTCGGAATCGCATTTTGAGCCATGTAGCCAAAGATATGGCCTATTCTTGGTTTGTGGCTGTCAGCAGTTGGGGCTTCTGGGGGCCTTTTTGGGCCGCTTCCGCGGCATATCATGGAGTTAGAGGACCGCAAAGAGCTCGTTGACACGGGGAAGTCAAGCGGCACGTGGAGTGTACCCACCGTTTCCCTTCGTTTGGCCGTTTTGAATGGGTTCGAGGGCATTTTTGGCCCAAAAATGACTGTTTTTGGCCCTAAACTGCACATTTTGAAACTGAGGTCCGCCACTTGCGAATCCCGTTCCCGGCCGCCACCGTTGAGTTTCTTGCTCAAACTTTGTGTGATTGTACTTCACACCCATAGGTATCATCCACCAAAATTTCATCTGAATCTGAAGCACCACGACGGAAATCACATTTTTACCCATTTCGCGCGTGCTGCTGCTTGCTGCTTGCTGCTGCTGCTTGCTGCTTGCTGCTGCTGCTGCTAAACCTGGTAGGTCCACCCTAGACACTAAAAAGGGTTATAAAATCAAGACTGGTTCCACCAGCTCGGTTACCCTAACCCTAATCAAGACTGAATATTGGGACCGAGCTGGTGGGGGAGGGAACATCAGGGAACATCATCATTTTTGATGTCCCTCACACATTGATGGCTCTTGACAAAGTGGAATCGGCTTGCAAGTGAACCCCATCACCGCGAGGCCCACTTTCAAGGCTTTTTGGACTTCCAAGGGGCCAAAATGCCCCAAAATGGGCTCAAAATGCGCTCATTTCACCCGTTTGTGCACCTCAAATGGTCTAGGATGAGGTGTGGAAAAATGTGTTTTTGACCCATTTTTGACCCATTTTTGGTCCCAAAACAACCCATTTTCAAGGCATTTTGGGATTTTCGGAGAACCGAAACGGGCCACGACCACCTCAAAACGGTCCAAAAATACTTGTTTTAGCGTCGCACATGGTGTAGGATCATTTTTGAGAAAAGTCCTCTTTTTACCCCTACTGGACCCTGTTGACCCATTTGGGCACCCACCTGTTTGGGCTTGAGCTTGAAGCTTGCCGCAACCTAGTGGGCCTAGGTATTGGGGTCTAGGCGTCCGTGTGGGCATTTCTGAGGGTTGGAAACCACAAAAAGTGGGGGGTTGTGGGTGGAGTACGTGCCCTTGGAATTGCATTTTGAGCCATGTAGCCAAAGATATGGCCTCTTCTTGGTTTGTGGCTGGCGGCATTCGCAGCTTCTGGGGGCCTTTTTGGGCCGTTTCCGGGACATATGGAGTTAGAGGGCCGCAAAGAGTTCGTTGACACGGGGAAGTCAAGCCGCACGTGGAGTGTACCTACCGTTTGCCTTCGTTTGGCCGTTTTGAATGGGTTCAAGGGCTTTTTTGGCCCAAAAATGGCTGCTTTTGACCATACACTGCCGTTTCTGAAACTGAGGTCCGTCACTTGCGAATCCCGTTCCCCGGCCGCCACCGTTGGTTTTCTTGCTCAAACTTTGTGTGATTGTACTTCACACCCATAGGTATCATCCACCAAAAATTCACCCGAATGTGAAGCACGACGACGGACTTTTGATTTTTCCCCATGTCGCGTGTGCTGGTCCTTGCTTGTTGCTTGCTTGCTGCTTGCTGCTACTGCTAAACCTGGTAGGTCCACCCTAGACACTAAAAAGGGTTATAAAACAAAGACTGGTTCCACCAGCTCGGTGACCCCAACCCTAACCCTAACCCTAATCAAGACTGAATATTGGGACCGAGCTGGTGGGGGAGGGAACATCAGGGAACATCATCATTCTTGATGTCCCTCACACATTGATGGCTCTTGACAAAGTGGAATCGGCTTGCAAGTGAACCCCATCACCACGAGGCCCACTTTCAAGGGTTTTTGGACTTCCAAGGGGCCAAAATGCCCCCAAATGGGCTCAGAATGCGCTCATTTCACCCGTTTGTGCACCCCAAATGGTCTAGGATGAGGTTTGGAAAAATGCGTTCCTGCCCTTTTTTGACACATTTTTGGTCCCAAAACAGCCCATTTTCGAGGCATTTTGGGAATTTCGGAGGACCAAAATGGGCCACCACCACCTCAAAACGGTCCAAAAACACTTGTTTTAGCGTCGCACATGGTGTAGGATCATTTTTGAGAAAAGTCATCTTTTTACTCCTAATGAACCCTTTTGACCCATTTGGGCACCCACCTGTTTTGGGCTTGAGCTTGCAGCTTGCCGCAACCTAGTGGGCCTAGGTATTGGGGTCTAGGCGTCCGTTTGGGCAATTTTGAGGGGTTGCGGGTGGAGTGGGTGCCCTCGGAATCACATTTTGAGCCATGTAGCCAAAGATATGGCCTATTCTTGGTTTGTGGCTGGCGGAATTTGGAGCTTCTGGGGGCCTTCTTGGGCCGTTTCCGGGACATAGCATGGAGTTAGGCTGCCGCAAAGAGCTCACTGACACGGGGAAGTCTAGCGGCACGTGGAGTGTACCTACCGTTTGCCTTCGTTTGGCCGTTTTGAATGGGTTCCAGGGCTTTTTTGGCCCAAAAATGGCTGTTTTTGGCCCCATATTGCAGTTTCTGAAACCGAGGTTTGCCACTTGCGAATCCCGTTCCCGGCCGCCACCGTCGAGTTTTTTGCTCAAACTTTGTGTGATTGTACTTCTCATCTGTAGGTATCATCCACCAAAATTTCACCCAAATCTGAAGCACCACGACGGAGTTTTGATTTTTCCCCATTTCGCGCGTGCTGCTGCTTGCTTGCTTGCTACCTTACTTGCTGCTGCTACTGTTGCTGCTGCTGCTAAACCTGGTAGGTCCACCCTAGACACTAAAAAGGGTTATGAAAACAAGACTGGTTCCACCACCTCGGTGACCCTGACCCTAGCCCAAGCCCTAACCCCGGCCCTGCCCCTAGCCCTAGCTCTCGCCCTAGGCTCCGGTTAGAATGAGTGTTGGGGTCCCAAATGGAGAGCAATGATGTCGCAAAAGGAGCCATGAACGAAATTCGGGAAATGGGGATCTTGTGCAGCCCAATTAACATGGCTGGCATGGCCATACCAACGGGCTGCAAAGGTTAGGGTTAGGTTTATCGTGATGGTACGGTTAGATTGAGGGCAAGGGGAGTAAGGGGAGTCTGTGCCCCCCCCCCCCCTGCCCCGCCCCCCCTCACCACCCCAAATCCCCCCACCTGGACCCCCCCCCAACCGACCCTCCCAACCGCCCCCCCCCCCAGTGCCCCTCCGTGAACCCCCCCTCCAATCCCCCCCCCCCTTGGAGGCCTTCGACCCACCCCTACTGGGGGGGAGTCACATATAAAAGCGAGGAGACGTCCCCCCGGTGGTGTTGACCTTTGTGGTCGTTGCAAGCCCCACCTCCTGCATCGAGTGTACAGTACAATCAGGGTAGCGCCCCCGTTGGACTCTCTCTTGCGGAGTAATGCTTGACCCGCATCCCATCCAGTGGCCAAGCAACCGGTACTGTACATGCTTCCTAAGCCCCGCCGCCTATGTACACTGTCTGCCTTGATGGCTGAACTATTCAATGTCAGAACCGAAAAACCAAAAAATCAAGGACTGAAGCATGGCTACACCTCATATTCTCAGTATAGTGTGTTGCACATCCATTGCCGCGACAATAGCCGTGATTACATTCATAGACATACTTAGCGGTGTTTCAAGCTAACCGTTGGTGTTGGCGTTATGACCGGTGTGATGTTGTAAAGCTACATTCGTTTCGATTGCAGCAATGCGCCAACGCTCGCGACCGGCCACTAGTTTTTTTCTAACGTTGTTTGTAGTCCGCCGCTGCGGTGCGGATTGTATGAATACTTGCTGTTCTAGGGTGTTACTCCGTCCGAGCATTGTCTCTGCACTTGTTGCACCGTTCGGTGATTTTGGTCTATTCGTGTTTGTACTCCGACCTACCGCTGCTAGTATTTGTTAATGAGGGCGCTAGCACTGTGCCATACCTTCACCGCACTACCACATGTTACGGTAGTGCTCGTCCTACATAAATTTTGTCACGTGTATTATTCTCTCCGTAGGGTTGGAAATAACCTGTGGACCCCACCTGCATTGGCACGTGTAACAACCCCGGAAATATGCATGGTCCCTGACAAGGACCCGCAACTGTAGTTTTTGCCCCCCCCCCCCCCTGGCCAAAATGCTTGTAATTGTACCCGCAGTTCGCACAGGTGCTGCGTTGAAGATCACGCGTCATAAGTGCCCATAATTATACCCACAGTGCATGGAGGTGGTGCTTTCAAGCGGACTCGCCATAAGTGCCCTTATTTTTCCCGCAGTTCCTGTAGTCCTTAGCTACGCTTACGACATGGACACCCCTGGGGGAAATCTCCAAGGAACACGGCACGTTATCTTCGAAGGTAATGTTGGAAATTTCATCCGTTTTTTCGTTGGCTTTTGTGTACTCAAATGTGTCGGATGAGCAAGCAGCACCATGATGACATGTGCAGCGGGCTACCTCTATACAAAAAGGATAGATTGAACTATCCATGAGGAGGCCAAGGTGCTTGTTTTTGGTTAATTGAGTTTCAGAGATGCCTTTGGGGAGGAAAGTTACGTATTTTTTGGGCAATGTTGAGATGTATGCCAACCTCCGTGTTCTGGATCTGTTCTTTATACCATTCATATCACCGACCTTATGACCTTTTGCCTATCTAGAAGACCCTTAACCACCCGACCGCAACGTTGAAATGGAGAACCTTGACGATGGGGTCACTGAGCTACGAGTACCATACTACGTTTCGGTCTCAAAGCACCATGGAGTGCATCCGAGAACAAGTGCTTTCGCCTACCCCTAGAAGTTTTTTCGATCCATATTTTTGTGGGCGCCATTTGCGGCCCCTATGCTTTCTTCTTCTTTCCTCGTGTTTCCTTTCCTAGTGGGTGTCCTTGGACGTTCTCTATGCAAATCGCGGTTGATGTTTTTCTATGTAATTTTGCGACGTCTTATTGTTTGTGCGAGTCGCACATGTTTGCCCGAAGTTCGGTTTGACCGGGGTGTATTGTGGACAATCCAGCTCCCACACGATGGTCCTTGCCCTGGGTCTTGTGGGTGTGTCCGTATGAGCCACTGTTCTAGCACACTTACAACCTTGGGTTGGGTGCGGGCTGCCTTTGCTCAAGTGGCTCCGTTGCTCGGCTTGTTGTTTTTTCCTGCTTGATGGGCACATGTTTGAATTTGTAATGCATGTTAATAGCATTGTTTCCTTTCACCATGCACTATGTGTTTCTTCTACATTTTGCATGAACTGTCTATTTGTCCTCACACATTCTAGAGGGAATTTTTATTCACATGCCAAAGTACAACCAGCGCCAGGCTCAAACACTCGATCTACAGTACCTCCAACGATTACTGCGTGGAATAGCATTACTTTGGAAATATTGGATTATTCCCCATTGCTTGTCTTTCTCTGCGCCGGTACTGTTTGTTTGTGAGTGTTTGACTTTTCCCTAGATCTCAGTACGGTTGTAGTCGCTTGGCAGATTTGTATGACATTGCTACAGCCATTATCAAAATTTAATAGAGCAAGTTTGTCCACCTACGGTTAGAAAATTGCTCAAAAGTATTGCATCTGTATATTGTGTAATGTTTTATATGCTAAAGGGGAGGATTGGGCACCAACTCATGGAAGTAAATTGAAAAGTCAAGTTTGCTTGGTGGTCTTCATCTTTTCATCTTGTATGTTGTCCCCTTCATGGACTATTACGAACCATGGTTGGTAATGGGTAATGTGAGAAACAAGAATCCGAGAAACCATGTTTTTTTGTTGAATGCCTGTTTACTGCAGTGAACTATAGTTTTAAGACATGTTCGCATTGTCCTTTGTAGACGCACCGAGTTTTTGGTTCTTTGCCTCCAAATATGCCTAGTATGGAAGTGGACCAGTGCGCACCGGACCAAAGCAAAGGACAACCACACGGTCAGCCGCATCACCAGCTAGGTCACCAGAAAACGGTAGGAGACACAGAGGAACGCGAGGCTGGAGACCCTACAGTCGGCGCTCAGGCTAGATGTGTGAAAGGGCCGTTCAAATTGTTCACGAACAAAAGTGGACCATCGGAAAATATCCTTGAACTAACATTGAGTCTAATAGAAGATATTGTTGAGCAATGGGGCACTTGAAGCGCAGGCAATGAGGTTGGGATTGCACCAGTCAAAAGAGGAACTGCTCTCACTGCTCTAGGTGTCTACACATAGAGAGAAGGACTGCAACTAGATGTGATCCAAGGATGCTTCATACTGTGGGCAGCGAAGAACAAAGGGAGCTGTACCACACAAACCACAAACTGACGACAATAAGCTGTTGGAGTGCTTGGGAGGACCGCAGCCTGGAACGTTCCATGAACTCGTCACACAAGCTCCCAGGGTCGAAAACTACGTGCTTTGTGGCAGGTTGGTGCTAGGGTGATCAACAGATTCACTGAACACCTTGTAACCTAGGAGATACCATATGCCTAGATGTCCAACCCAATTGCGGGCCCGCACGCGTTCGAGCAAAATGGCGAAGGTTGGGAGGCGCACAACCTGGCCCAAGTTGTATGGAACATGGTCATCGAACAGTTCAGGGTGCACCGGCAAGGTCGGACCTTGGCGGTGCCAATGCGAGACCAGGGGGGGGGGGACAAGCTATCTTCCACGGGCAACAATAGAGTCCAGGTATGCCTGCCCTTAGCCACCAACCACCTGGAAATTGTTTTAGCTGCGGACAAATGGGGCACTGGGAATCAAATTGCCCCGTGGGGGGGAGGGGGGGCATGAGGGGTGGGAGGGTGCAAATGGTTGGACGGACAGAATTTTTTGTCTCACAAAAATTAGTGGCCTCCCACATGCAGGGCCCACCCCCAATTTTATGCCAATTCTGTGGAGATCCACCTTGGGAACATTTTTGCCGGACGTCTGGGCAAGGAGCCCTCTTGGGGGGAGGGGGGCAGTGCAAGCACGGGCCAACATGGCCCGCATGCCCATCTAGCAGGCGGAATCTCCAGCAGCATAGCAGGGGTTCGAAACGGGAGGGATGGAGCACGCATCAGGACAACAGGACAACAGTGCCCGTTACCCCCCTTTGGCCAAAAGTCAACACAGCAGCACATGGCGTCCATGTACAAGGATTTGGGAGCACACCTCGGTCAGCAACAGGCAGGTGCAAGGGGGGGGGTCCACAAGCTCATTGCACATGTATCGGTTCCCGGCGGTGGTAGAAACCTTCTACCGTGTCACCGCCCACGAGTGGTGTCATGGACACTTGCAGCTGGCACCCCGGCTGATGGTACGAGATACCCACAGAACATACATGCCTGCCTGCAAGAAATTTATCAAACTGAGTGATAGATGAGCCATAATGGCAGATGCACTCAGTGAGAGCATGTATTTTTCTGTCAGCAAGAAACCCGGAAGGTCGTGAGCGGCCACAATCCTGATGGGCATCCGAGTACTCGTAAAAATGCAATTTCTCGCCTCCACTGTAAAGTGCCTTTGGAAGAAGGGATTTTGGAGGCGCCAAACAAGGCTAGTCTAGAAATTAAGAACACGGGTTGACCCAACGTACATTCCTTGCTCCGTGCTCGGGGAAATGAATTTTGGGACAGACGTCCATTGCCCCGTGTGCTCCTAGTCCAAACTATGTTTGTGGTTGTAGCCGTAGAATGGAAAGGGATTTTGAGGTACATTGACACAAAGCACGGGCACACTTTTTTTTTTGCAGGCTTGCGGCCTTAAGCATCAATTCAAGACACATTAGGGGTTTGAAGAGGCGTCGTCTATCGGCTCCGAGAACAAACCCTAACATTTTTGGACGGACGTTGTTTCTATTTGTTCACTCTGTAACCTACCCTAATCATCCAAGGACGCTCGAGGTACGATTTCTTTTGCCAATTGCCGTTCATTCACACAGTTGAAGAGTTTTTACATTTTTATGTTGGTGATCGAATTCCATTGAAATTCCGTTATTTCAATAATGTCCCCATCTCCTTGAGATCGTTGATGATGGGCGCATGCGCACGTGTTTGCCGGCATCTTCTGTGTCGAGTTTTGATTGGGTTTTAAATCTTGAACCAATGAGGTTCTAGAGGAAGTTAAGGGATGGATCAGTAGGATTTTTCATGTATTTTCATCTAGTACACAGGATTTTTTTGCCGTCGCGTATGTGAGAAAATCGACCCGCAAGGTTTTGCAGCGCTTGGGCGCCCTCGTGGTACACGTGCACCATGATTCCGTTTCAAGGAGGTGGTTTCCGCCCTTTGCCTATTATGCATCCCCCCTTTACTTGGGCATGTCAAAGGCTTTTCCGGGCCTTGGGCAATTATGGACCTCTGGCCAACCCCCCCCTCCCCCGACGCGCACCACCACTAGCTCCACTCACTATGTGCACTCCTTTCCGGGAGGGTACGCTTCTTCTTTGTCAGATTTTATGATGATACCGCAAAAAAAATTGGAGTGGGGAGCTGACCTCCACCTTGTGGTGAGCATAGGTAGTCCCGCCCACCCCCTGCCCCCCCCCCTCCTCCCCACCATGTCCCCTTGCTCCGTTTTAGGACGGGGGTAGTGCCCAGATCGTTGTCGACAAGGCCAAGATGTCTCGGGGTAGTGCCCACAATGTTGTTGATAGGATCCGGGTTGTTGGGGGCCGTGCCTAGGCTGTTGAGGGCAGCGCCCCGATGTCTAGGGGAAGTGCCCAGATCGACGTCGCCCAAACTGTTGAGGATAGTGGCCGCAGCGTTATTGGCAGTGCCCATGTTGTGCCAAGGCTACTGAGGGCAATGCCGAAACTGTTGAGGGCAGTGCCCATAGTGTTGCTGGCACTGCCCACGTTGTGCCGAAGATAGCGGGGGCAATGCTCAAACAATTGAGGGCAGGGCCCCCATTGTCCAGTGAAATGCGTTAAAAAGAAATTTCAAAATTCAGAATCTCGCACAAAAAAAACAGGCCCCAACGTCCAAACTGCCCATTTTTGAACTCTTCTTTTCTCTTTTTCCAATATCGTCCAATTTGTTGGCAGCCAAAAAACACCGAAAGTTGATACCAAGGCACTTCGCATGTACGCACCACACTGACAGTACTAGGGCAATCCCCCCACAAATGGATGCAGTGCCCTCAACCCCCTTTGCAGTGCCTCCACTAGTGTGCGCACTTCCCCCACTGCCGCAGGCACTGCCATCGGCAATGGGAGCACTACCCTAAGCAGCTTGGGCATTTTCACCAACTCTTTGGGCACTGCCACCAACGCTCCAAGTCATGCCCTCCGCGCTCCGGGGGCTGCCCCTGTCAGCCTTGGCAACACCCTCATCATACTCAACGTGAGTATTGTCACCAACGATGTGGTTGCGTCCTCTAGGAGCTTGGGCACTGCCATCAATGCAGTGGGTGGTGCCTTGAACGCTCTGGGGATTAATTGCCTCAGCAGTATGGGCGGCATCCTCAATACTATGGGTGGTGGTCCCTACTGTGTGCGCACTGCCATAATGTACATGGCACTGCCTCCATTGGTGACAGCCCAAAGTAAGGCAAGTGCACACGGTGATGGGGGCATTTGTGGCACCCCAGACCGTCATGTAGCTGGTCACAGGGTCCATGCGCGGGGGCATAGCACATCCCTGCCTTCTCGGGTGTCCCCAACAAAGGGGACAAAATCAACGTGGGCCCAAAAGAGGGCGAAAGTGCTACATCACCCCTGCATTCTCGGGGGTCCCCAACGCCAAGCGCGGGGAGAACGTCAGAAGTGGCTACCTCACCCCTACCTTCTCGGGGGTCCCCAACAAAGGGGACAAAATCAAAGTGGGCCCAAAAGAGGGCAAAGATGCTACATCAGCCCTGCATTCTCGGGGGTCCCCAACACCAAGCGCGCACAGAAAATCAGAAGTGGCTACGTCACCCCTGCCTTCTAGGGGGTCCCCAACAAAGGGGACAAAATCAGAGTGGGCCCAAAAGGGGGGGGAAATGCTACATCACCCGTGCACTCTCAGGGGTCCCCAATGCCAAGCGCGCGGAGAAAATTAGAAGTGGCTACCTCACCCCTGCCTTCTCGGGGGTCCCCAACAAAGGGGACAAAATCAAAGTGGGCCCAAAAGAGGGCGGAAATGCTACATCACCCCTGCATTCTCGGGGGTCCCCAACGCCAAGCGCGGGGAGAAAGTCACAAGTGGCTACCTCACCCCTGCCTTTTCGGGGGTCCCCAACAAAGGGGACAAGATGAAAGTGGGCCCAAAAGAGGACAAAGATGCTACATCACCCCTGCATTCTCGGGGCTCCCCAACGCCAAGCGCGGGGAGAAAATCACAAGTGGCTACCTCACCCCTGCCTTCTCGGGGGTCCCCAACAAAGGGGACAAAATCAACGTGTGCCCAAAAGAGGGCGGAAATGCTACATCACCCCTGCACTCTCGGGGGTCCCCAACGCCAAGCGCGGTGAGAAAATCACAAGTGGCTACCTCACCCCTGCCTTCTCGGGGGTCCCCAACAAAGGGGACAAAATCAAAGTGGGCCCAAAAGAGGGCGGAAATGCTACATCACCCCTGCATTCTCGGGGGTCCCCAACGCCAAGCGCGGGGAGAAAATCAGAAGTGGCTACCTCACCCCTGCCTTCTCGGGGGTCCCCAACAAAGGGGACAAAATCAACGTGGGCCCAAAAGAGGGCAAAGATGCTACATCACCCCTGCATTCTCGGGGGTCCCCAACGCCAAGCGCGCGCAGAAAATCAGAAGTGGCTACGTCACCCCTGCCTTCTAGGGGGTCCCCAACAAAGGGGACAAAATCAGAGTGGGCCCAAAAGAGGGGGGAAATGCTACATCACCCCTGCACTCTCGGGGGTCCCCAACGCCAAGCGCGGGGAGAAAATCAGAAGTGGCTACCTCACCCCTGCCTTCTCGGGGGTCCCCAACAAAGGGGACAAAATCAAAGTGGGCCCAAAAGAGGGCGGAAATGCTACATCACCCCTGCATTCTCGGGGGTCCCCAACGCCAAGCGCGGGGAGAAAGTCAGAAGTGGCTACCTCACCCCTGCCTTCTCGGGGGTCCCCAACAAAGGGGACAAGATCAAAGTGGGCCCAAAAGAGGACAAAGATGCTACATCACCCCTGCCTTCTCGGGGGTCCCCAACGCCAAGCGCGGGGAGAAAATCACAAGTGGCTACCTCACCCCTGCCTTCTCGGGGGTCCCCAACAAAGGGGACAAAATCAACGTGTGCCCAAAAGAGGGCAAAGATGCTACATCACGCCTGCACTCTCGGGGGTCCCCAACACCAAGCGCGGGGAGAAAATCAGAAGTGGCTACCTCACCCCTGCCTTCTCCGGGGTCCCCAACAAAGGGGACAAAATCAAAGTGGGCCCAAAGGAGGGCAAAGATGCTACATCACCCCTGCATTCTCGGGGGTCCCCAACGCCAAGCACGGGGAGAAAATCAGAAGTGGCTACCTCACCCTTGCCTTCTCGGGGGTCCCCAACAAAGGGGACAAAATCAAAGTGGGCCCAAAAGAGGGCAAAGATGCCGCATCACCCCTGCATTCTCGGGGGTCCCCAACGCCAAGCGCCGGGAGAAAATCAGAAGTGGCTACATCGGCCCTGCATTCTCGGGGGTCCCCAACAAAGGGGACAAGATCAAAGTGGGCCCAAAAGGGGGCGAAAATGCTACATCACCCTTGCATTCTCGGGGGTCCCCAACGCCAAGCGCCGGGAGAAAATCAGAAGTGGCTACCTCTCCCCTGCCTTCTCGGGGGTCCCCAACAAAGGGGATAAAATCAAAGTGGGCCCAAAAGAGGGCGGAAATGCTACATCACCCCTGCATTCTCAGGGGTCCCCAACACCAAGCGCAGGCAGAAAATCAGAAGTGGCTACCTCACCCCTACCTTCTCGGGGGTCCCCAACAAAGGGGACAAAATCTAAGTGGGCCCAAAAGAGGGCGGAAATGCTACATCACCCGTGCATTCTCGGGGGTCCCCAACGCCAAGCGCGGGGAGAAAATCAGAAGTGGCTACCTGACCCCTGCCCTTTTGCGGGTCCCCAACAAAGGGGACAAAATCAAAGTGGGCCCAAAAGAGGGCGGAAATGTTACATCACCCCTGCATTCTCAGGGGTCCCCAACACCAAGCGCAGGCAGAAAATCAGAAGTGGCTACCTCACCCCTGCCTTCTCTGGGGTCCCCAACAAAGGGGACAAAATCAAAGTGGGCCCAAAGGAGGGCAAAGATGCTACATCACCCCTGCATTCTCGGGGGTCCCCAACGCCAAGCACGGGGAGAAAATCAGAAGTGGCTACCTCACCCTTGCCTTCTCGGGGGTCCCCAACAAAGGGGACAAAATCAAAGTGGGCCCAAAAGAGGGCAAAGATGCCGCATCACCCCTGCATTCTCGGGGGTCCCCAACGCCAAGCGCCGGGAGAAAATCAGAAGTGGCTACATCGGCCCTGCATTCTCGGGGGTCCCCAACAAAGGGGACAAGATCAAAGTGGGCCCAAAAGAGGGCGAAAATACTACATCACCCTTGCATTCTCGGGGGTCCCCAACGCCAAGCGCCGGGAGAAAATCAGAAGTGGCTACCTCTCCCCTGCCTTCTCGGGGGTCCCCAACAAAGGGGATAAAATCAAAGTGGGCCCAAAAGAGGGCGGAAATGCTACATCACCCCTGCATTCTCAGGGGTCCCCAACACCAAGCGCAGGCAGAAAATCAGAAGTGGCTACCTCACCCCTACCTTCTCGGGGGTCCCCAACAAAGGGGACAAAATCTAAGTGGGCCCAAAAGAGGGCGGAAATGCTACATCACCCCTGCATTCTCGGGGGTCCCCAACGCCAAGCGCGGGGAGAAAATCAGAAGTGGCTACCTCACCCCTACCTTCTCGGGGGTCCCCAACAAAGGGGACAAAATCTAAGTGGGCCCAAAAGAGGGCGGAAATGCTACATCACCCCTGCATTCTCGGGGGTCCCCAACGCCAAGCGCGGGGAGAAAGTCAGAAGTGGCTACCTCACCCCTGCACTTTTGGGGGTCCCCAACAAAGGGGACAAGATCAAAGTGGGCCCAAAAGAGGGCGGAAATGCTACATCACCCCTGCATTCTCGGGGGTCCCCAACGCCAAGCGCGGGGAGAAAATCACAAGTGGCTACCTCACCCCTGCCTTCTCGGGGGTCCCCAACAAAGGGGACAAAATCAAAGTGGGCCCAAAAGAGGGCGGAAATGCTACATCAACCCTGCATTCTCGGGGATCCCCAACGGCAAGCGCGGGGAGAAAATCAGAAGTGGCTACCTCACCCCTGCCTTCTCGGGGGTCCCCAACAAAGGGGACAAAATCAACGTGGGCCCAAAAGAGGGCAAAGATGCTACATCACCCCTGCATTCTCGGGGGTCCCCAACGCCAAGCGCGCGCAGAAAATCAGAAGTGGCTACGTCAACCCTGCCTTCTAGGGGGTCCCCAACAATGGGGACAAAATCAGAGTGGGCCCACAAGAGGGGGGAAATGCTACATCACCCCTGCACTCTCGGGGGTCCCCAACGCCAAGCGCGGGGAGAAAATCAGAAGTGGCTACCTCACCCCTGCCTTCTCGGGGGTCCCCAACAAAGGGGACAAAACCAAAGTGGGCCCAAAAGAGGGCGGAAATGCTACATCACCCCTGCATTCTCGGGGTCCCCAACGCCAAGCGCGGGGAGAAAGTCACAAGTGGCTACCTCACCCCTGCCTTCTCGGGGGTCCCCAACAAAGGGGACAAGATCAAAGTGGGCCCAAAAGAGGACAAAGATGCTACATCACCCCTGCATTCTCGGGGGTCCCCAACGCCAAGCGCGGGGAGAAAATCACAAGTGGCTACCTCACCCCTGCCTTCTCGGGGGTCCCCAACAAAGGGGACAAAATCAACGTGTGCCCAAAAGAGGGCAAAGATGCTACATCACGCCTGCACTCTTGGGGGTCCCCAACACCAAGCGCGGGGAGAAAATCAGAAGTGGCTACCTCACCCCTGCCTTCTCCGGGGTCCCCAACAAAGGGGACAAAATCAAAGTGGGCCCAAAGGAGGGCAAAGATGCTACATCACCCTTGCATTCTCGGGGGTCCCCAACGCCAAGCACGGGGATAAAATCAGAAGTGGCTACCTCACCCTTGCCTTCTCGGGGGTCCCCAACAAAGGGGACAAAATCAAAGTGGGCCCAAAAGAGGGCGGAAATGCTACATCACCCCTGCATTCTCGGGGGTCCCCAACGCCAAGCGCCGGGAGAAAATCAGAAGTGGCTACCTCACCCCTGCCTTCTCGGGGGTCCCCAACAAAGGGGATAAAATCAAAGTGGGCCCAAAAGAGGGCGGAAATGCTACATCACCCCTGCATTCTCAGGGGTCCCCAACACCAAGCGCAGGCAGAAAATCAGAAGTGGCTACCTCACCCCTGCATTCTCGGGGGTCCCCAACGCCAAGCACGGGGAGAAAATCAGAAGTGGCTACCTCACCCCTGCCTTTTTGGGGGTCCCCAACAAAGGGGACAAAATCAAGGTGGGCCCAAAAGAGGGCGGAAATGCTACATCACCCCTGCATTCTCGGGGGTCCCCAACACCAAGCGCGGGGAGAAAATCAGAAGTGCCTACCTCACCCCTGCATTCTCGGGAGTCCCCAACGCCAAGCGCGGGGAGAAAATCAGAAGTGGCTACCTCACCCCTGCCTCCTCGGGGGTCCCCAACAAAGGGGACAAGATCAAAGTGGGCCCAAAAGAGGGCGGAAATGCTACATCACCCCTGCATTCTCGGGGGTCCCCAACGCCAAGCGCGGGGAGAAAATCAGAAGTGCCTACCTCACCCCTGCCTTCTCGGGGGTCCCCAACAAAGGGGACAAAATCAAAGTGGGCCCAAAAGAGGGCGGAAATGCTACAGCACCCCTGCATTCTCGGGG
Source organism: Eutreptiella sp. 'Long Island Sound 2002' (assembly GCA_964036045.1). Taxonomy (NCBI): domain Eukaryota; phylum Euglenozoa; class Euglenophyceae; order Eutreptiales; family Eutreptiaceae; genus Eutreptiella; species Eutreptiella sp. 'Long Island Sound 2002'. The sequence continues at coordinate 90,262,463 of OZ038381.1, forward strand.
GTCCCCAACGCCAAGCGTGGGGAGAAAATCAGAAGTGGCTACCTCACCCCTGCCTTTTTGGGGGTCCCCAACAAAGGGGACAAAATCAACGTGTGCCCAAAAGAGGGCAAAGATGCTACATCACCCCTGCATTCTCGGGGGTCCCCAACACCAAGCGCGGGGAGAAAATCAGAACTGGCTACCTCACCCCTGCCTTCTCGGGGGTCCCCAATAAAGGGGACAAAATCAAAGTGGGCCCAAAAGAGGGCGGAAATGCTACATCACCCCTGCATTCTCGGGGGTCCCCAACACCAAGCGCGGGGAGAAAATCAGAAGTGCCTACCTCACCCCTGTCTTCTCGGGGGTCCCCAACAAAGGGGACAAAATCAAAGTGGGCCCAAAAGAGGGCAAAGATGCTGCATCACCCCTGCATTCTCGGGGGTCCCCAACGCCAAGCGCGGGGAGAAAATCAGAAGTGGCTACCTCACCCTTGCCTTTTTGGGGGTCCCCAACAAAGGGGACAAAATCAAAGTGGGCCCAAAAGAGGGCAAAGATGCTGCATCACCCCTGCATTTCTCGGGGGTCCCCAACGCCAAGCGCGGGGAGAAAATCAGAAGTGGCTACCTCACCCCTACCTTCTCGGGGGTCCCCAACAAAGGGGACAAAATCAACGTGTGCCCAAAAGAGGGCAAAGATGCTACATCACCCCTGCGTATAGGCGAGTTCCACGTCTTTGTCCACCGGTAACAAGAGGCGCAATGTGGCGCCGCTAGTGCTCCCTCCCCCTGTGACAGCCACCCTTGTTTTGTACTCGATCACGTGGTGCGCAGTGCATGGTGCCACTCGTTCTTGTCCCCCTCCGTGCCGACTGGTGCCACGATTATCCGGCACCCCCTCACTTTACGCCTCCGTTTCCTACTTCCTGCTATGCACCGAGACCTCCCTGCCGCCTACACTCCCTCAGCACTATGTGCCTCACCTCTCCGTGGTCCCCCACACCGGGCAATGTGCATGCACTTTCCCTTTCTCGGGAGCCCGCTCACCGTTCGCCCTTCAGCCTTGCTCCCCCGCCCCATGTTCCCGTTGCAGCCTCGTCTCCTCCTAGCCTGCCTTTGACAGGCCCTACGCACGCAGTCTCCTGCCGACCCTTGTTGCCCTTCACCTTTTGTGTGTTCCGCCTTGTGTGGGCACCGCCTTGCCTGTGGCCCCTCAACTAACATGACTCCTGCGGTGGCTACATACCGCCTTTTGGGTGTTCCGCCTTGTGTGTGCACCGGCTTGCTTGTCCCCCCTTAAATAACATGACTCGTGCGGTAGCCACCAACCACCTTTTGGGTGTTCCGCCTTGTGTGTGCAGCGCCTTGCCTGTGGCCCCTTAAATAACATGACTCCTACAGGCAGGGGTGAGGTAGCCACTTCTGATTTTCTCCCCGCGCTTGGCGTTGGGGACCCCCGAGAATGCAAGGGGCTGACACCATCATCGCCATCTGGTGAGGTAGCCACTTCTGATTTTTTCCCCGCGCTTGGCGTTGGGGACCCCCGAGAATGCAGGGGTGATGTAGCATTTCCGCCCTCTTTTGGGCCCACTTTGATCTTGTCCCCTTTGTTGGGGACCCCCGAGAAGGCAAGGGTGAGGTAGCCACTTCTGATTTTCTCCCCGCGCTTGGCGTTGGGGACCCCCGAGAATGCAGGGGTGATGTCGCATTTCCGCCCTCTTTTGGGCCCACTTTGATTTTGTCCCCTTTGTTGGGGACCCCCGAGAAGGCAGGGGTGAGGTAGCCACTTCTGATTTTCTCCCCGCGCTTGGCGTTGGGGACCCCCAAGAATGCAGGGCCGATGTAGCCACTTCTGATTTTCTCCCCGCGCCTGGCGTTGGGGACCCCCGAGAATGCAGGGGTGATGTAGCATTTCCGCCCTCTTTTGGGCCCACTTTGATTTTGTCCTCTTCGTTGGGGACCCCCGAGAAGGCAGGGGTGAGGTAGCCACTTCTGATTTTCTCCCCGCGCTTGGCGTTGGGGACCCCCGAGAATGCAGGGGTGATGCAGCATCTTTGCCCTCTTCCGGGCCCACTTTGATTTTGTCCCCTTTGTTGGGGACCCCCGAGAAGGCAGGGGTGAGGTAGCCACTTCTGATTTTCTCCCCGCGCTTGGCGTTGGGGACCCCCGAGAATGCACCGGTGATGTAGCATCTTCGCCCTCTTTTGGGCCCACTTTGATTTTGTCCCCTTTGTTGAGGACGTCCGAGGAGGCAGGGGTGAGGTAGCCACTTCTGATTTTCTCCGCGCGCTTGGCGTTGGGGACCCCCGAGAATACACCAACTCTGCCTTGAAAACAAGCATGGTTCGGCCTCGGTGGGGCGCCACTAGCAATAGTGGCCGGGAATTTACTCGGGGGTGCTATGCCCTCAAACAAAAGTACCACCTACCATGCCCCCCCCCCCCTGTTTCAAAAAAATTTCTCCAACATACATGCTTTGAAGTGATTAGCGCGATGAGGCGGTTATGCATCTTATGCCCCCTTCTTGGCAGCCCCCTTTCCCCCCCCCCCCAGACCCAGCCCCCCCCCGCCCCCCGCCGTGAAAATGGTCCGAGAGTGGGGGGGACTCGGCGTATGGCCCGTTGCTATGCCCCCCCCGTGATTAGAGGTTACATCAGCACCGATTAGACATACACACGAGTGCATACTCGTTGCATTTCGTTGTTGTTTGCTCTCCATTCGCTTGCAGCGGTAGGTAAGGTGAGTAAGCCCAGGAGGGCCCACCCCCTAGTAGAGTCAAACAACAAGAAGAGGTGTAATGATTGTGGAAATGGCCACGGTTGTGGTCCTGATTTGTTGTGATTGAGCACGGTTGTGCTCAGATTGTGGCTCCTGTGCATGCAGATGACGCATTAAAGGGTAGGCCACGTGTGGTGCGCTCTGTAAACCCTTGTTTAGGTTACCCGGGGGCTCCGCCCTACGTTCTATAAGAGAACGGGCGGAGTTCCTTAAGCTTGCTTGCTTGGAAGGACCTGTTTCGGGACAGCGTATTATTTTCCACTCGAAGACCCGTATAATACGGCGAGGGAGGTTCTAATGCCCGAAACAGTGGCTGCATGTGAACCTCTCAGGTGGTGTAGGTCAGGGTGATTGGTGCACTTTGCTGTCTTCGACAGCGCAATTTTTCGCCCAGCAAAAGGGCGCAGATCACACCAGACAAATGGGGAAGCAGAGAAGAAGATGAAGAACGGCTTCGCCATGAACGACACGTACTCACGTTGCGCCGCAGTGCACTCCTTCCCTCCAAGCCCTGGCAGGGGTACGCTTAATGGCGTCCCTGTCAAGCCACAGCAGTTTAGCAGCTCTGTGTTTTGCTCGCTTCCCACAGGAAGGCCAGTAGGTAGAGTGAAAACCTCTGCGCTGCTGACTGATGGCATTTGAAGTGTTGAGATCTGCCAATGGGGACTTCGAGCTGTAGTGAGGGCATTGTGTGTACCCCACGGGGCGCCGCAGCCACTGCAAAAGGAATTGGGACCATCGGGGACGGGCCTTCGGAGAACTGTGAGGGACAAGTTCGACACTTTGGCGGGTTTATTGCCTTTTTTCCTTGCAATGCTGGGTGCATTGCAAGCAAAAAAAGGCAATAAACCCGCCAAAGTGTCCAACTTGTCCCTCACAGTTCTCTTAAGGCCCGTCCCCCATGGTCCCAATTCCTTTTGCAGTGGCTGCGGCGCCCCGTGGGGTACACATAATGCCCTCACTACAGCCCGAACTCCCCATTGGCAGATCTCAACACTTCAAATGCCATCAGTCAGCAGCGCAGAGGTTTTCACTCTACGTACTGGTGTGCAGCTTTTCACCCTAGACAGCTCAAAAATGGAAGTTTTCAAAACTTATTTTTTTATATTGCGACCACCTAAAATGACCATCCAAGGTACGTAAAGCAGGTTTTCGGCCGCATTTGGGTGTTTTTCACCCTATTTGGGTATTGGGTTGGGGGGGGGGGGGTCTCCCAAGGGATTGGTACACAACCTGATGATGCAGCTTTTCACTCTAGACAGCTCAAAAATTGAAGTTTTCAAAACTTGTTTTTTTGATATTGTGACCACCCAATATGACCATCCCAGCTATCTAAAGTATGTTTTAGGCCGTATTTACATGTTTTTCACCCTATTCGGGTATTGGCCGCACGGGGGGGGGGGGGGGGGTCTCCCAAGGGATTGGCACACAGCCTGCTTATGCGGTTTTCACCCTAGATAGCTCAAAAATGGAAGTTTTCAAAACTTGTTTGTTTGATATTGTGACCACCCAATATGACCATCCGAGCTATCTAAAGCATGTTTTAGGCCGTATTTACATGTTTTTCACCCTATTTGGGTATTGGGTCGGGGAGGGGGTCTCCCAAGGGATTGGTACACAACCTGCTTATGCGGTTTTTCACCCTAGACAGCTCCAAAATGGAAGTTTTCAAAACTTGTTTTTTTGACATTGTGACCACCTAAAATGACCATCCATGCTATGTAAAGCATGTTTTAGGCCGTATTTACATGTTTTTCACCCTATTCGGGTATTGGCCCCACGGGGGGGGGGTCTCCCAAGGGATTGGCACACAGCCTGCTATGCGGGTTTTCACCCTAGACAGCTCCAAAATGGAAGTTTTCAAAACTTGTTTTTTTGACATTGTGACCACCCAATATGACCATCCCAGCTATCTAAAGCATGTTTTAGGCCGTATTTACATGTTTTTCACCCTATTTGGGTATTGGGTTGGGGTGGGGAGGTCTCCCAAGGGATTGGTACACAACCTGCTAATGCAGTTTTTCACTCTGGACAGCTCCAAAATGGAAGTTTTCAAAACTTGTTTTTTTTGGATATTGTGACCTCCTAAAATGACCATCCATGCTATGTAAAGCATGTTTTAGGCCGTATTTACATGTTTTTCACCCTATTCGGGTATTGGCCCCACGGGGGGGGGGTCTCCCAAGGGATTGGCACACAACCTGCTTATGCGGTTTTTCACCCTAGACAGCTCCAAAATGGAAGTTTTCCAAACTTGTTTTTTTGATATTGTGACCACCCAATATGACCATCCGAGCTATCTAAAGCATGTTTTTGGCCGTATTTACATGTTTTTCACCCTATTTGGGTATTGGGTTGGGGGGGGGAGGTCTCCCAAGGGATTGGTACACAACCTGCTTATGCAGTTTTTCACTGTGGACAGCTCCAAAATGGAAGTTTTCAAAACTTGTTTTTTTTGATATTGTGACCTCCTAAAATGACCATCCATGCTATGTAAAGCATGTTTTAGGCCTTATTTACATGTTTTTCACCCTATTCGGGTATTGGCCCCACGGGGGGGGGGGGGGGGGTCTCCCAAGGGATTGGCACACAACCTGCTTATGCGGTTTTTCACCCTAGCCAGCTCCAAAATGGAAGTTTTCCAAACTTGTTTTTTTGATATTGTGACCACCCAATGTGACCATCCGAGCTATCTAAAGCATGTTTTTGGCCGTATTTACATGTTTTTCACCCTATTTGGGTATTGGGTTGGGGGGGGGAGGTCTCCCAAGGGATTGGTACACAACCTGCTTATGCAGCTTTTCACCCTAGACAGCTCAAAAATGGAAGTTTTCAAAACTTGTTTTTTTCGATATTGTGACCACCTAAAATCACCATCCATGCTATGTAAAGCATGTTTTAGGCCGTATTTACATGTTTTTCACCCTATTTGGGTATTGGGTTGGGAGGGGGGTCTCCCAAGGGATTGGTACACAACCTGCTCATGCAGTTTTTCACTCTGGACAACTCCAAAATGGAAGTTTTCAAAACTTGTTTTTTTGATATTGTGACCACCTAAAATGACCATCCATGCTATGTAAAGCAGGTTTTCGGCCGCATTTGGGTGTTTTTCACCCTATTTGGGTATTGGGTTGGGGGGGGGGGGGGGGTCTCCCAAGGGTTTGGTACACAACCTGCTAATGCAGCTTTTCACTCGGGACAACTCAAAAATCGAACTTTTCAAAATTTGTTTTTTTGATATTGTGACCACCCAATATGACCATCCCAGCTATCTAAAGTATGTTTTAGGCCGTATTTACATGTTTTTCACCCTATTCGGGTATTGGCCGCACGGGGGGGGGGTCCCCCAAGGGATTGGTACACAGCCTGCTTATGCGGTTTTCACCCTAGACAGCTCAAAAATGGAAGTTTTCAAAACTTGTTTTTTTTGATATTGTGACCACCTAAAATGACCATCCATGCTATGTAAAGCATGTTTTAGGCCGTATTTACATGTTTTTCACCCTATTTGGGTATTGGGTTGGGGTGGGGAGGTCTCCCAAGGGATTGGTACACAACCTGCTAATGCAGTTTTTCACTCTGGACAGCTCCAAAATGGAAGTTTTCAAAACTTGTTTTTTTTGGATATTGTGACCTCCTAAAATGACCATCCATGCTATGTAAAGCATGTTTTAGGCCGTATTTACATGTTTTTCACCCTATTTGGGTATTGGCCCCACGGGGGGGGGTCTCCCAAGGGATTGGCACACAACCTGCTTATGCGGTTTTTCACCCTAGACAGCTCCAAAATGGAAGTTTTCCAAACTTGTTTTTTTGATATTGTGACCACCCAATATGACCATCCGAGCTATCTAAAGCATGTTTTTGGCCGTATTTACATGTTTTTCACCCTATTTGGGTATTGGGTTGGGGGGGGGAGGTCTCCCAAGGGATTGGTACACAACCTGCTTATGCAGTTTTTCACTGTGGACAGCTCCAAAATGGAAGTTTTCAAAACTTGTTTTTTTTGATATTGTGACCTCCTAAAATGACCATCCATGCTATGTAAAGCATGTTTTAGGCCTTATTTACATGTTTTTCACCCTATTCGGGTATTGGCCCCACGGGGGGGGGGGGGGGGGGGGTCTCCCAAGGGATTGGCACACAACCTGCTTATGCGGTTTTTCACCCTAGACAGCTCCAAAATGGAAGTTTTCCAAACTTGTTTTTTTGATATTGTGACCACCCAATGTGACCATCCGAGCTATCTAAAGCATGTTTTTGGCCGTATTTACATGTTTTTCACCCTATTTGGGTATTGGGTTGGGGGGGGGAGGTCTCCCAAGGGATTGGTACACAACCTGCTTATGCAGCTTTTCACCCTAGACAGCTCAAAAATGGAAGTTTTCAAAACTTGTTTTTTTCGATATTGTGACCACCTAAAATCACCATCCATGCTATGTAAAGCATGTTTTAGGCCGTATTTACATGTTTTTCACCCTATTTGGGTATTGGGTTGGGAGGGGGGTCTCCCAAGGGATTGGTACACAACCTGCTCATGCAGTTTTTCACTCTGGACAACTCCAAAATGGAAGTTTTCAAAACTTGTTTTTTTTGATATTGTGACCACCTAAAATGACCATCCATGCTATGTAAAGCAGGTTTTCGGCCGCATTTGGGTGTTTTTCACCCTATTTGGGTATTGGGTTGGGGGGGGGGGGGGGGGGGTCTCCCAAGGGTTTGGTACACAACCTGCTAATGCAGCTTTTCACTCGGGACAACTCAAAAATCGAAGTTTTCAAAATTGTTTTTTTGATATTGTGACCACCCAATATGACCATCCCAGCTATCTAAAGTATGTTTTAGGCCGTATTTACATGTTTTTCACCCTATTCGGGTATTGGCCGCACGGGGGGGGGGTCCCCCAAGGGATTGGTACACAGCCTGCTTATGCGGTTTTCACCCTAGACAGCTCAAAAATGGAAGTTTTCAAAACTTGTTTTTTTTGATATTGTGACCACCTAAAATCACCATCCATGCTATGTAAAGCATGTTTTAGGCCGTATTTACATGTTTTTTCACCCTATTCGGGTATTGGCCCCACGGGGGGGGGGTCTCCCAAGGGATTGGCACACAGCCTGCTTATGCGGGTTTTCACCCTAGACAGCTCCAAAATGAAAGTTTTCAAAACTTTTTTTTTTGATATTGTGACCACCCAATATGACCATCCGAGCTATCTAAAGCATGTTTTAGGCCGTATTTACATGTTTTTCACCCTATTTGGGTATTGGGTTGGGGGGGGGGGGTCTCCCAAGGGATTGGTACACAACCTGCTTATGCAGTTTTTCACTGTGGACAGCTCCAAAATGGAAGTTTTCAAAACTTTTTTTTTTTGATATTGTGACCACCTAAAATGACCATCCATGCTATGTAAAGCATGTTTTAGGCCTTATTTACATGTTTTTCACCCTATTCCGGTATTGGCCCCACGGGGGGGGGGTCTCCCAAGGGATTGGCACACAACCTGCTCATGCAGTTTTTCACTCTGGACAACTCCAAAATGGAAGTTTTCAAAACTTGTTTTTTTGATATTGTGACCACCCAATATGACCATCCGAGCTATCTAAAGCATGTTTTAGGCCGTATTTACATGTTTTTCACCCTATTTGGGTATTGGGGTGGGGGGGGGGGTCTCCCAAGGGATTGGTACACAACCTGCTTATGCAGTTTTTCACTGTGGACAGCTCCAAAATGGAAGTTTTCAAAACTTGTTTTTTTTGATATTTTGACCACCTAAAATGACTATCCATGCTATGTAAAGCATGTTTTCGGCCGCATTTGGGTGTTTTTCACCCTATTTGGGTATTGGGTTGGGGGGGGGGGGGGGTCTCCCAAGGGATTGGTACACAACCTGCTCATGCAGTTTTTCACTCTGGACAACTCCAAAATGGAAGTTTTCAAAACTTGTTTTTTTGATATTGTGACCACCTAAAATGACCATCCATGCTATGTAAAGCAGGTTTTCGGCCGCATTTGGGTGTTTTTCACCCTATTTGGGTATTGGGTTGGGGGGGGGGGGGGGGGGGTCTCCCAAGGGTTTGGTACACAACCTGCTTATGCAGCTTTTCACTGTGGACAGCTCCAAAATGGAAGTTTTCAAAACTTGTTTTTTTTTGATATTGTGACCACCTAAAATGACCATCCATGCTATGTAAAGCATGTTTTAGGCCGTATTTACATGTTTTTCACCCTATTCCGGTATTGGCCCCACGGGGGGGGGGTCTCCCAAGGGATTGGCACACAACCTGCTCATGCAGTTTTTCACTCTGGACAACTCCAAAATGGAAGTTTTCAAAACTTGTTTTTTTGATATTGTGACCACCCAATATGACCATCCCAGCTATCTAAAGCATGTTTTAGGCCGTATTTACATGTTTTTCACCCTATTTGGGTATTGGGGTGGGGTGGGGGGTCTCCCAAGGGATTGGTACACAACCTGCTTATGCAGTTTTTCACTGTGGACAGCTCCAAAATGGAAGTTTTCAAAACTTGTTTTTTTTGATATTTTGACCACCTAAAATGACTATCCATGCTATGTAAAGCATGTTTTCGGCCGCATTTGGGTGTTTTTCACCCTATTTGGGTATTGGGTTGGGGGGGGGGGGGGGGGTCTCCCAAGGGATTGGTACACAACCTGCTGATGCAGCTTTTCACTCTAGACAGCTCAAAAATCGAAGTTTTCAAAACTTGTTTTTTTGATATTGTGACCACCCAATATGACCATCCGAGCTATCTAAAGCATGTTTTAGGCCGTAATTACATGTTTTCCATCCTATTTGGGTATTGGGTTGGGGGGGGGGGGGGTCTCCCAAGGGATTGGTACACAACCTGCTCATGCAGTTTTTCACTCTGGACAACTCCAAAATGCAAGTTTTCAAAACTTGTTTTTTTGATATTGTGACCACCTAAAATGACCATCCATGCTATGTAAAGCAGGTTTTCGGCCGCATTTGGGTGTTTTTCACCCTATTTGGGCATTGGGTTGGGGGGGGGGGGGGTCTCCCAAGGGATTGGTACACAACCTGCTAATGCAGCTTTTCACTCTAGACAGCTCAAAAATCGAAGTTTTCAAAACTTGTTTTTTTGATATTGTGACCACCCAATATGACCATCCCAGCTATCTAAAGTATGTTTTAGGCCGTATTTACATGTTTTTCACCCTATTCGGGTATTGGCCGCACGGGGGGGGGTCTCCCAAGGGATTGGTACACAGCCTGCTTATGCGGTTTTCACCCTAGACAGCTCAAAAATGGAAGTTTTCAAAACTTGTTTGTTTGATATTGTGACCACCCAATATGACCAGCCGAGCTATCTAAAGCATGTTTCAGGCCGTATTTACATGTTTTTCGCCCTATTTGGGTATTGGGTTGGGGGGGGGAGGTCTCCCAAGGGATTGGTACACAACCTGCTTATGCAGTTTTTCACTCTGGACGGCTCCAAAATGGAAGTTTTCAAAACTTGTTTTTTTTGATATTGTGACCACCTAAAATGACCATCCATGCTATGTAAAGCATGTTTTAGGCCGTATTTACATGTTTTTCACCCTATTCGGGTCTTGGCCCCACGGGGGGGGGTCTCCCAAGGGATTGGCACACAGCCTGCTTATGCGGTTTTTCACCCTAGACAGCTCAAAAATGGAAGTTTTCAAAACTTGTTTTTTTGATATTGTGACCACCCAATATGACCATCCGAGCTATCTAAAGCATGTTTTAGGCCGTATTTACATGTTTTTCACCCTATTTGGGTATTGGGTTGGGGGGGGGGGTCTCCCAAGGGATTGGTACACAACCTGCTTATGCAGCTTTTCACTCTGGACAGCTCCAAAATGGAAGTTTTCAAAACTTGTTTTTTTTGATATTGTGACCACCTAAAATGACCATCCATGCTATGTAAAGCATGTTTTAGGCCGTATTTACATGTTTTTCACCCTATTCGGGTATTGGCCCCACGGGGGGGGGTCTCCCAAGGGATTGGCACACAGCCTGCTTATGCGGGTTTTCACCCTAGACAGCTCAAAAATGGAAGTTTTCAAAACTTGTTTTTTTGATATTGTGACCACCCAATATGACCATCCGAGCTATCTAAAGCATGTTTTAGGCCATATTTACATGTTTTTCACCCTATTTGGGTATTGGGTTGGGGGGGGGGGAGGTCTCCCAAGGGATTGGTACACAACCTGCTTATGCAGTTTTTCACTCTGGACAGCTCCAAAATGGAAGTTTTCAAAACTTGTTTTTTTTTGATATTGTAACCACCTAAAATGACCATCCATGCTATGTAAAGCATGTTTTAGGCCGTATTTACATGTTTTTCACCCTATTCGGGTATGGGCCCCACGGGGGGGGGTCTCCCAAGGGATTGGCACACAACCTGCTTATGCGGTTTTTCACCCTAGACAGCTCCAAAATGGAAGTTTTCAAAACTTGTTTTTTTTGGATATTGTGACCTCCTAAAATGACCATCCATGCTATGTAAAGCATGTTTTAGGCCTTATTTACATGTTTTTCACCCTATTCGGGTATTGGCCCCACGGGGGGGGGTCTCCCAAGGGATTGGCACACAACCTGCTTATGCGGTTTTTCACCCTAGACGGCTCAAAAATCGAAGTTTTCCAAACTTGTTTTTTTGATATTGTGACCACCCAATATGACCATCCCAGCTATCTAAAGCATGTTTTAGGCCGTATTTACATGTTTTTCACCCTATTTGGGTATTGGGTTGGGGGGGGGGAGGTCTCCCAAGGGATTGGTACACAACCTGCTCATGCAGTTTTTCACTGTGGACAGCTCCAAAATGGAAGTTTTCAAAACTTGTTTTTTTTTTTGATATTGTGACCTCCTAAAATGACCATCCATGCTATGTAAAGCATGTTTTAGGCCTTATTTACATGTTTTTCACCCTATTCGGGTATTGGCCCCACGGGGGGGGGGTCTCCCAAGGGATTGGCACACAACCTGCTTATGCGGTTTTTCACCCTAGACAGCTCAAAAATGGAAGTTTTCAAAACTTGTTTTTTTGATATCGTGACCACCCAAAATGACCATCCCAGCTATCTAAAGCATGTTTTAGGCCGTATTTACATGTTTTTCACCCTATTTGGGTATTGGGTTGGGGGGGGGAGGTCTCCCAAGGGATTGGTACACAACCTGCTTATGCAGCTTTTCACTCTGGACGGCTCCAAAATGGAAGTTTTCAAAACTTGTTTTTTTTGATATTTTGACCACCTAAAATGACTATCCATGCTATGTAAAGCAGGTTTTCGGCCGCATTTGGGTGTTTTTCACCCTATTTGGGTATTGGGTTGTTGGGGGGGGGGGGGGGGGGGGGTCTCCCAAGGGATTGGCACACAACCTGCTGATGCAGTTTTTCACTCTAGATAGCTCAAAAATCGAAGTTTTCAAAACTTGTTTTTTTGATATTGTGACCACCCAATGTGACCATCCCAGCTATCTAAAGCATGTTTTAGGCCGTATTTACATGTTTTTCACCCTATTTGGGTATTGGGTTGGGGGGGGGGGGTCTCCCAAGGGATTGGTACACAACCTGCTTATGCGGTTTTTCACTCTGGACAACTCCAAAATGGAAGTTTTCAAAACTTGTTTTTTTTGATATTGTGACCACCTAAAATGACCATCCATGCTATGTAAAGCATGTTTCAGGCCGTATTTACATGTTTTTCACCCTATTTGGGCATTGGGTTGGGGGGGGAGGTCTCCCAAGGGATTGGTACACAACCTGCTTATGCGGTTTTTCACTCTGGACAACTCCAAAATGGAAGTTTTCAAAACTTGTTTTTTTTGATATTGTGACCACTTAAAATGACCATCCATGCTATGTAAAGCATGTTTTAGGCCATATTTGCATGTTTTTCACCCTATTCAGGTATTGGCCCCACGGGGGGGGGGGGGTCTCCCAAGGGATTGGTACACAACCTGATGATGCAGCTTTTCACTCTAGACAGCTCAAAAATCGAAGTTTTCAAAACTTGTTTTTTTGATATTGTGACCACCCAATATGACCATCCCAGCTATCTAAAGCATGTTTTAGGCCGTATTTACATGTTTTTCACCCTATTTGGGTATTGGTTTGGGGGGGGGGTCTCCCAAGGGATTGGTACACAACCTGCTTATGCAGTTTTTCACTCTGGACAGCTCCAAAATGGAAGTTTTCAAAACTTGTTTTTTTTTGATATTGTAACCACCTAAAATGACCATCCATGCTATGTAAAGCATGTTTTAGGCCGTATTTACATGTTTTTCACCCTATTCGGGTATGGGCCCCACGGGGGGGGGTCTCCCAAGGGATTGGCACACAACCTGCTTATGCGGTTTTTCACCCTAGACAGCTCCAAAATGGAAGTTTTCAAAACTTGTTTTTTTTGGATATTGTGACCTCCTAAAATGACCATCCATGCTATGTAAAGCATGTTTTAGGCCTTATTTACATGTTTTTCACCCTATTCGGGTATTGGCCCCACGGGGGGGGGTCTCCCAAGGGATTGGCACACAACCTGCTTATGCGGTTTTTCACCCTAGACGGCTCAAAAATCGAAGTTTTCCAAACTTGTTTTTTTGATATTGTGACCACCCAATATGACCATCCCAGCTATCTAAAGCATGTTTTAGGCCGTATTTACATGTTTTTCACCCTATTTGGGTATTGGGTTGGGGGGGGGGAGGTCTCCCAAGGGATTGGTACACAACCTGCTCATGCAGTTTTTCACTGTGGACAGCTCCAAAATGGAAGTTTTCAAAACTTGTTTTTTTTTTTGATATTGTGACCTCCTAAAATGACCATCCATGCTATGTAAAGCATGTTTTAGGCCTTATTTACATGTTTTTCACCCTATTCGGGTATTGGCCCCACGGGGGGGGGGGTCTCCCAAGGGATTGGCACACAACCTGCTTATGCGGTTTTTCACCCTAGACAGCTCAAAAATGGAAGTTTTCAAAACTTGTTTTTTTGATATCGTGACCACCCAAAATGACCATCCCAGCTATCTAAAGCATGTTTTAGGCCGTATTTACATGTTTTTCACCCTATTTGGGTATTGGGTTGGGGGGGGGGAGGTCTCCCAAGGGATTGGTACACAACCTGCTTATGCAGCTTTTCACTCTGGACGGCTCCAAAATGGAAGTTTTCAAAACTTGTTTTTTTTGATATTTTGACCACCTAAAATGACTATCCATGCTATGTAAAGCAGGTTTTCGGCCGCATTTGGGTGTTTTTCACCCTATTTGGGTATTGGGTTGTTGGGGGGGGGGGGGGGGGGGTCTCCCAAGGGATTGGCACACAACCTGCTGATGCAGTTTTTCACTCTAGATAGCTCAAAAATCGAAGTTTTCAAAACTTGTTTTTTTGATATTGTGACCACCCAATATGACCATCCCAGCTATCTAAAGCATGTTTTAGGCCGTATTTACATGTTTTTCACCCTATTTGGGTATTGGGTTGGGGGGGGGGGGGGTCTCCCAAGGGATTGGTACACAACCTGCTTATGCGGTTTTTCACTCTGGACAACTCCAAAATGGAAGTTTTCAAAACTTGTTTTTTTTGATATTGTGACCACCTAAAATGACCATCCATGCTATGTAAAGCATGTTTCAGGCCGTATTTACATGTTTTTCACCCTATTTGGGCATTGGGTTGGGGGGGGAGGTCTCCCAAGGGATTGGTACACAACCTGCTTATGCGGTTTTTCACTCTGGACAACTCCAAAATGGAAGTTTTCAAAACTTGTTTTTTTTGATATTGTGACCACTTAAAATGACCATCCATGCTATGTAAAGCATGTTTTAGGCCATATTTGCATGTTTTTCACCCTATTCAGGTATTGGCCCCACGGGGGGGGGGGGGGGGGTCTCCCAAGGGATTGGTACACAACCTGATGATGCAGCTTTTCACTCTAGACAGCTCAAAAATCGAAGTTTTCAAAACTTGTTTTTTTGATATTGTGACCACCCAATATGACCATCCCAGCTATCTAAAGCATGTTTTAGGCCGTATTTACATGTTTTTCACCCTATTTGGGTATTGGTTTGGGGGGGGGGTCTCCCAAGGGATTGGTACACAACCTGCTTATGCAGTTTTTCACTCTGGACAGCTCCAGAATGGAAGTTATCGAAAATTGTTTTTTTGATATCGTGACCACCTAAAATGACCATCTATGCTATGTAAAGCATGCTTTCGGCCGCATTTGGGTGTTTTTCACCCTATTTGGGTATTGGGTTGGGGGGCGGGGGGGGGGGGTCTCCACAGGGATTCGTACACAACCCGCTGATGCAGTTTTTCACTCTGGACAGCTCAAAAAGGGAAGTTTTCAAAACTTGTTTTTTTTGATATTGTGACCACCCAATATGACCATCCCAGCTATCTAAAGCATGTTTTAGGCCGTATTTACATGTTTTTCACCCTATTTGGGTATTGGGTTGGGGGGGGGAGGTCTCCCAAGGGATGGGTACACAGCGTGCTTATGCAGCTTTTCACTCTGGACAGCTCCAAAATGGAAGTTTTCAAAACTTGTTTTTTTTTGATATTGTGACCTCCTAAAATGACCATCCATGCTATGTAAAGCATGTTTTAGGCCTTATTTACATGTTTTTTCACCCTATTTGGGTATTGGCCCCACGGGGGGGGGGGGGGGGGGTCTCCCAAGGGATTGGCACACAACCTGCTTATGCAGCTTTTCACTCTGGACAGCTCCAAAATGGAAGTTTTCAAAACTTGTTTTTTTTGATATTTTGACCACCTAAAATGACTATCCATGCTAGGTAAAGCATGTTTTAGGCCGCATTTGGGTGTTTTTCACCCTATTTGGGTAATGGGTTGGGGGGGGGTCTCCCAAGGGATGGGTACACAACCTGCTGATGCAGCTTTTCACTCTAGACAGCTCAAAAATCGAAGTTTTCAAAACTTGTTTTTTTGATATTGTGACCACCCAATATGACCATCCCAGCTATCTAAAGCATGTTTTAGGCCGTATTTACATGTTTTTCACCCTATTTGGGTATTGGGTTGGGGGGGGGGTCTCCCAAGGGATCGGTACACAACCTGCTCATGCAGTTTTTCACCCTGGACAGCTCCAAAATGGAAGTTTTCAAAACTTGTTTTTTTGATATTGTGGCCACCTAAAATGACCATCCATGCTATGTAAAGCATGTTCTAGGCCGTATTTACATGTTTTTCACCCTATTTGGGCATTGGGTTGGGGGGGGGAGGTCTCCCAAGGGATGGGTACACAGCGTGCTTATGCAGCTTTTCACTCTGGACAGCTCCAAAATGGAAGTTTTCAAAACTTGTTTTTTTTTGATATTGTGACCTCCTAAAATGACCATCCATGCTATGTAAAGCATGTTTTAGGCCTTATTTACATGTTTTTTCACCCTATTTGGGTATTGGCCCCACGGGGGGGGGGGGGGGTCTCCCAAGGGATTGGCACACAACCTGCTTATGCAGTTTTTCACCCTAGACAGCTCAAAAATGGAAGTTTTCAAAACTTGTTTTTTTGATATTGTGACCACCCAATATGACCATCCCAGCTATCTAAAGCATGTTTTAGGCCGTATTTACATGTTTTTCACCCTATTTGGGTATTGGGTTGGGGGGGGGGAGGTCTCCCAAGGGATTGGTACACAACCTGCTTATGCAGCTTTTCACTCTGGACAGCTCCAAAATGGAAGTTTTCAAAACTTGTTTTTTTTGATATTTTGACCACCTAAAATGACTATCCATGCTAGGTAAAGCATGTTTTAGGCCGCATTTGGGTGTTTTTCACCCTATTTGGGTATTGGGTTGGGGGGGGGGTCTCCCAAGGGATGGGTACACAACCTGCTTATGCAGTTTTTCACTCTGGACAGCTCCAAAATGGAAGTTTTCAAAACTTGTTTTTTTTGATATTGTGACCACTTAAAATGACCATCCATGCTATGTAAAGCATGTTTTAGGCCATATTTGCATGATTTTCACCCTATTCAGGTATTGGCCCCACGGGGGGGGGGGGGGGGGGGGCTCCCAAGGGATTGGTACACAGCGTGCTTATGCAGTTTTTCACCCTGGACAGCTCAAAAATGGAAGTTTTCAAAACTTGTTTTTTTGATATTGTGACCACCTAAAATGACCATCCATGCTATGTATAGCATGTTTTCGGCCGCATTTGGGTGTTTTTCACCCTATTTGCGTATTGGGTTGGGGGGGGGGGGTCTCCCAAGGGATTGGTACACAACCTGATGATGCAGCTTTTCACTCTAGACAGCTCAAAAATCGAAGTTTTCAAAACTTGTTTTTTTGACATTATGACCACCCAATATGACCATCCCAGCTATCTAAAGCATGTTTTAGGCCGTATTTACATGTTTTTCACCCTATTTGGGTATTGGTTTTGGGGGGGGGGGGGGGGGTCTCCCAAGGGATTGGTACACAACCTGCTTATGCAGTTTTTCACTCTGGAAAGCTCCAAAATGGAAGTTTTCAAAACTTGTTTTTTTGATATTGTGACCACCTAAAATGACCATCCATGCTATGTAAAGCATGTTTTAGGCCGCATTTGGGTGTTTTTCACCCTATTTGGGTATTGGGTGGGGGGGGGGGGGGGGGGGGGTCTCCCAAGGGATTGGTACACAACCTGCTGATGCAGCTTTTCACTCTAGACAGCTCAAAAATCGAAGTTTTCAAAACTTGTTTTTTTGATATTGTGACCACCCAATATGACCATCCCAGCTATCTAAAGCATGTTTTAGGCCGTATTTACATGTTTTTCACCCTATTTGGGTATTGGGTTGGGGGGGGGGGGGTCTCCCAAGGGATTGGTACACAACCTGCTTATGCAGCTTTTCACTCTGGACAGCTCCAAAATGGAAGTTTTCAAAACTTGTTTTTTTTGATATTTTGACCACCTAAAATGACTATCCATGCTATGTAAAGCATGTTTTTTCGGCCGCATTCGGGTGTTTTTCACCCTATTTGGGTATTGGGTTGGGGGGGGGGGGGGGTCTCCCAAGGGATTGGCACACAACCTGCTGATGCAGCTTTTCACTCTAGACAGCTCAAAAATCGAAGTTTTCAAAACTTGTTTTTTTGATATTGTGACCACCCAATATGACCATCCTAGCTATCTAAAGCATGTTTTAGGCCGTATTTACATGTTTTTCACCGTATTTGGGTATTGGGTTGGGGGGGGGGGGTCTCCCAAGGGATTGGTACACAACCTGCTCATGCAGTTTTTCACCCTGGACAGCTCCAAAATGGAAGTTTTCAAAACTTGTTTGTTTGATATTGTGACCACCTAAAATGACCATCCATGCTATGTAAAGCATGTTTCAGGCCGTATTTACATGTTTTTCACCCTATTTGGGCATTGGGTTGTGGGGGGAGGTCTCCCAAGGGATTGGTACACACCCTGCTCATGCAGTTTTTCACTCTGGACAGCTCCAAAATGGAAGTTTTCAAAACTTGTTTTTTTGATATTGTGACCACCTAAAATGACCATCCATGCTATGTAAAGCATATTTCAGGCCGTATTTACATGTTTTTCACCCTATTTGGGCATTGGGTTGGGGGGGGAGGTCTCCCAAGGGATTGGTACACAACCTGCTCATGCAGTTTTTCACTCTGGACAGCTCCAAAATGGAAGTTTTCAAAACTTGTTTTTTTGATATTGTGACCACCTAAAATGACCATCCATGCTATGTAAAGCATGTTTCAGGCCGTATTTACATGTTTTTCACCCTGTTTGGGCATTGGGTTGGGGGGGGAGGTCTCCCAAGGGATTGGTACACAACCTGCTTATGCAGTTTTTCACTCTGGACAGCTCCAAAATGGAAGTTTTCAAAACTTGTTTTTTTTGATATTGTGACCACTTAAAATGACCATCCATGCTATGTGAAGCATGTTTTAGGCCGTATTTGCATGTTTTTCACCCTATTCAGGTATTGGCCCCACGGGGGGGGGGGGGGGTCTCCCAAGGGATTGGTACACAGCGTGCTTATGCAGTTTTTCACCCTGGACAGCTCAAAAATGGAAGTTTTCAAAACTTGTTTGTTTGATATTGTGACCACCTAAAATGACCATCCATGCTATGTAAAGCATGTTTTCGGCCGCATTTGGGTGTTTTTCACCCTATTTGGGTATTGGGTTGGGGGGGGGGGGGGGGGGTCTCCCAAGGGATTGGTACACAACCTGCTGATGCAGCTTTTCACTCTAGACAGCTCAAAAATCGAAGTTTTCAAAACTTGTTTTTTTGATATTGTGACCACCCAATATGACCATCCCAGCTATCTAAAGCATGTTTTAGGCCGTATTTACATGTTTTTCACCCTATTTGGGTATTGGGTTGGGGGGGGGGGGGGGGGTCTCCCAAGGGATTGGTACACAACCTGCTTATGCAGTTTTTCACTCTGGACAACTCCAAAATGGAAGTTTTCAAAACTTGTTTTTTTGATATTGTGACCACCTAAAATGACCATCCATGCTATGTAAAGCATGTTTCAGGCCGTATTTACATGATTTTCACCCTATTCAGGTATTGGCCGCACGGAGGGATTGGTACACAACCTGCTCATGCAGTTTTTCACTCTGGACAGCTCCAAAATGGAAGTTTTCAAAACTTGTTTTTTTTGATATTGTGACCACCTAAAATGATCATCCATGCTACGTAAAGCATGTTTTAGGCCATATTTGCATGTTTTTCACCCTCTTCAGGTATTGGCCCCACGGGGGGGTGGGGGGGTCTCCCAAGGGATTGGTACACAGCGTGCTTATGCAGTTTGTCACCCTGGACAGCTCAAAAATGGAAGTTTTCAAAACTTGTTTTTTTGATATTGTGACCACCTAAAATGACCATCCATGCTATGTAAAGCATGTTTTCGGCCGCATTTGGGTGTTTTTCACCCTATTTGGGTATTGGGTGGGGGGGGGGGTCTCCCAAGGGATTGGTACACAACCTGATGATGCAGCTTTTCACTCTAGACAGCTCCAAAATGGAAGTTTTCAAAACTTGTGTTTTTGATATTGTGACCACCTAAAATGACCATCCATGCTATGTAAAGCATGCTTTCGGCCGCATTTGGGTGTTTTTCACCCTATTTGGGTATTGGGTTGGGGCGGGGGGGTCTCCACAGGGATTCGTACACAACCCGCTGATGCAGTTTTTCACTCTGGACAGCTCAAAAAGGGAAGTTTTCAAAACTTGTTTTTTTTGATATTGTGACCACCCAATATGACCATCCTAGCTATCTAAAGCATGTTTTAGGCCGTATTTACATGTTTTTCACCCTATTTGGGTATTGGGTTGGGGGGGGGAGGTCTCCCAAGGGATTGGTACACAACCTGCTCATGCAGTTTTTCACTCTGGACAGCTCGAAAATGGAAGTTTTTACAACTTGTTTTTTTTGATATTTTGACCACCTAAAATGACCATCCCTGCTATGTAAAGCATGTTTTAGGCCATATTTGCATGTTTTTCACCCTATTTGGGTATTGGTTTTTGGGGGGGGGGGGGGCGTCTCCCAAGGGATTGGTACACAACCTGCTTATGCAGCTTTTCACTCTGGACAGCTCCAAAATGGAAGTTTTCAAAACTTGTTTTTTTTGATATTTTGACCACCTAAAATGACCATCCATGCTATGTAAAGCATGTTTTTTCGGCCGCATTTGGGTGTTTTTCACCCTATTTGGGTATTGGGTTGGGGGGGGGGGGGGGTCTCCCAAGGGATTGGCACACAACCTGCTGATGCAGCTTTTCACTCTAGACAGCTCAAAAATCGAAGTTTTCAAAACTTGTTTTTTTGATATTGTGACCACCCAATATGACCATCCCAGCTATCTAAAGCATGTTTTAGGCCGTATTTACATGTTTTTCCCCCTATTTGGGTATTGGGTTGGGGGGGGGTCTCCCAAGGGATTGGTACACAACCTGCTCATGCAGTTTTTCACCCTGGACAGCTCCAAAATGGAAGTTTTCAAAACTTGTTTGTTTGATATTGTGACCACCTAAAATGACCATTCATGCTATGTAAAGCATGTTTCAGGCCGTATTTACATGTTTTTCACCCTATTTGGGCATTGGGTTGGGGGGGGAGGTCTCCCAAGGGATTGGTACACAACCTGCTCATGCAGTTTTTCACTCTGGACAGCTCCAAAATGGAAGTTTTCAAAACTTGTTTTTTTGATATTGTGACCACCTAAAATGACCATCCATGCTATGTAAAGCATGTTTCAGGCCGTATTTACATGTTTTTCACCCTATTTGGGCATTGGGTTGGGGGGGGAGGTCTCCCAAGGGATTGGTACACAACCTGATGATGCAGTTTTTCACTCTGGACAGCTCCAAAATGGAAGTTTTCAAAACTTGTTTTTTTTGATATTGTGACCACTTAAAATGACCATCCATGCTATGTAAAGCATGTTTCAGGCCGTATTTACATGATTTTCACCCTATTCAGGTATTGGCCGCACGGAGGGATTGGTACACAACCTGCTTATGCAGCTTTTCACTCTGGACAGCTCCAAAATGGAAGTTTTCAAAACTTTTTTTTTTTGATATTGTGACCACCCAATATGACCATCCTAGCTATCTAAAGCATGTTTTAGGCCGTATTTACATGTTTTTCACCCTATTTGGGTATTGGGTTGGGGGGGGGAGGTCTCCCAAGGGATTGGTACATAACCTGCTCATGCAGTTTTTCACTCTGGACAGCTCCAAAATGGAAGTTTTTACAACTTGTTTTTTTTGATATTTTGACCACCTAAAATGACCATCCATGCTATCTAAAGCATGTTTTAGGCCGTATTTACATGTTTTTCACCCTATTTGGGTATTGGTTTTGGGGGGGGGGGGGGGGGGGGCGTCTCCCAAGGGATTGGTACACAACCTGCTTATGCAGCTTTTCACTCTGGACAGCTCCAAAATGGAAGTTTTCAAAACTTGTTTTTTTTGATATTTTGACCACCTAAAATGACCATCCATGCTATGTAAAGCATGTTTTTTCGGCCGCATTTGGGTGTTTTTCACCCTATTTGGGTATTGGGTTGTGGGGGGAGGTCTCCCAAGGGATTGGTACACACCCTGCTCATGCAGTTTTTCACTCTGGACAGCTCCAAAATGGAAGTTTTCAAAACTTGTTTTTTTGATATTGTGACCACCTAAAATGACCATCCATGCTATGTAAAGCATATTTCAGGCCGTATTTACATGTTTTTCACCCTATTTGGGCATTGGGTTGGGGGGGGAGGTCTCCCAAGGGATTGGTACACAACCTGCTCATGCAGTTTTTCACTCTGGACAGCTCCAAAATGGAAGTTTTCAAAACTTGTTTTTTTGATATTGTGACCACCTAAAATGACCATCCATGCTATGTAAAGCATGTTTCAGGCCGTATTTACATGTTTTTCACCCTATTTGGGCATTGGGTTGGGGGGGGAGGTCTCCCAAGGGATTGGTACACAACCTGCTTATGCAGTTTTTCACTCTGGACAGCTCCAAAATGGAAGTTTTCAAAACTTGTTTTTTTTGATATTGTGACCACTTAAAATGACCATCCATGCTATGTGAAGCATGTTTTAGGCCGTATTTGCATGTTTTTCACCCTATTCAGGTATTGGCCCCACGGGGGGGGGGGGGTCTCCCAAGGGATTGGTACACAGCGTGCTTATGCAGTTTTTCACCCTGGACAGCTCAAAAATGGAAGTTTTCAAAACTTGTTTGTTTGATATTGTGACCACCTAAAATGACCATCCATGCTATGTAAAGCATGTTTTCGGCCGCATTTGGGTGTTTTTCACCCTATTTGGGTATTGGGTTGGGGGGGGGGGGGGTCTCCCAAGGGATTGGTACACAACCTCTTGATGCAGCTTTTCACTCTAGACAGCTCAAAAATCGAAGTTTTCAAAACTTGTTTTTTTGATATTGTGACCACCCAATATGACCATCCCAGCTATCTAAAGCATGTTTTAGGCCGTATTTACATGTTTTTCACCCTATTTGGGTATTGGGTTGGGGGGGGGGGGGGGGGTCTCCCAAGGGATTGGTACACAACCTGCTTATGCAGTTTTTCACTCTGGACAACTCCAAAATGGAAGTTTTCAAAACTTGTTTTTTTGATATTGTGACCACCTAAAATGACCATCCATGCTATGTAAAGCATGTTTCAGGCCGTATTTACATGATTTTCACCCTATTCAGGTATTGGCCGCACGGAGGGATTGGTACACAACCTGCTCATGCAGTTTTTCACTCTGGACAGCTCCAAAATGGAAGTTTTCAAAACTTGTTTTTTTTGATATTGTGACCACCTAAAATGATCATCCATGCTACGTAAAGCATGTTTTAGGCCATATTTGCATGTTTTTCACCCTCTTCAGGTATTGGCCCCACAGGGGGGTGGGGGGGTCTCCCAAGGGATTGGTACACAGCGTGCTTATGCAGTTTGTCACCCTGGACAGCTCAAAAATGGAAGTTTTCAAAACTTGTTTTTTTGATATTGTGACCACCTAAAATGACCATCCATGCTATGTAAAGCATGTTTTCGGCCGCATTTGGGTGTTTTTCACCCTATTTGGGTATTGGGTGGGGGGGGGGTCTCCCAAGGGATTGGTACACAACCTGATGATGCAGCTTTTCACTCTAGACAACTCAAAAATCGAAGTTTTCAAAACTTGTTTTTTTGACATTGTGACCACCCAATATGACCATCCCAGCTATCTAAAGCATGTTTTAGGCCGTATTTACATGTTTTTCACCCTATTTGGGTATTGGTTTTGGGGGGGGGGTCTCCCAAGGGATTGGTACACAACCTGCTTTTGCAGTTTTTCACCCTGGACAGCTCCAAAATGGAAGTTTTCAAAACTTGTGTTTTTGATATTGTGACCACCTAAAATGACCATCCATGCTATGTAAAGCATGCTTTCGGCCGCATTTGGGTGTTTTTCACCCTATTTGGGTATTGGGTTGGGGCGGGGGGGTCTCCACAGGGATTCGTACACAACCCGCTGATGCAGTTTTTCACTCTGGACAGCTCAAAAAGGGAAGTTTTCAAAACTTGTTTTTTTTGATATTGTGACCACCCAATATGACCATCCTAGCTATCTAAAGCATGTTTTAGGCCGTATTTACATGTTTTTCACCCTATTTGGGTATTGGGTTGGGGGGGGGAGGTCTCCCAAGGGATTGGTACACAACCTGCTCATGCAGTTCTTCACTCTGGACAGCTCGAAAATGGAAGTTTTTACAACTTGTTTTTTTTGATATTTTGACCACCTAAAATGACCATCCCTGCTATGTAAAGCATGTTTTAGGCCATATTTGCATGTTTTTCACCCTATTTGGGTATTGGTTTTTGGGGGGGGGGGGGGGGGGCGTCTCCCAAGGGATTGGTACACAACCTGCTTATGCAGCTTTTCACTCTGGACAGCTCCAAAATGGAAGTTTTCAAAACTTGTTTTTTTTGATATTTTGACCACCTAAAATGACCATCCATGCTATGTAAAGCATGTTTTTTCGGCCGCATTTGGGTGTTTTTCACCCTATTTGGGTATTGGGTTGGGGGGGGGGGGTCTCCCAAGGGATTGGCACACAACCTGCTGATGCAGCTTTTCACTCTAGACAGCTCAAAAATCGAAGTTTTCAAAACTTGTTTTTTTGATATTGTGACCACCCAATATGACCATCCCAGCTATCTAAAGCATGTTTTAGGCCGTATTTACATGTTTTTCCCCCTATTTGGGTATTGGGTTGGGGGGGGGGTCTCCCAAGGGATTGGTACACAACCTGCTCATGCAGTTTTTCACCCTGGACAGCTCCAAAATGGAAGTTTTCAAAACTTGTTTGTTTGATATTGTGACCACCTAAAATGACCATTCATGCTATGTAAAGCATGTTTCAGGCCGTATTTACATGTTTTTCACCCTATTTGGGCATTGGGTTGGGGGGGGAGGTCTCCCAAGGGATTGGTACACAACCTGCTCATGCGGTTTTTCACTCTGGACAGCTCCAAAATGGAAGTTTTCAAAACTTGTTTTTTTGATATTGTGACCACCTAAAATGACCATCCATGCTATGTAAAGCATGTTTCAGGCCGTATTTACATGTTTTTCACCCTATTTGGGCATTGGGTTGGGGGGGGAGGTCTCCCAAGGGATTGGTACACAACCTGATGATGCAGTTTTTCACTCTGGACAGCTCCAAAATGGAAGTTTTCAAAACTTGTTTTTTTGATATTGTGACCACCTAAAATGACCATCCATGCTATGTGAAGCATGTTTCAGGCCGTATTTACATGTTTTTCACCCTATTCAGGTATTGGCCGCACGGAGGGATTGGTACACAACCTGCTCATGCAGCTTTTCACTCTGGACAGCTCCAAAATGGAAGTTTTCAAAACTTTTTTTTTTGATATTGTGACCACCCAATATGACCATCCTAGCTATCTAAAGCATGTTTTAGGCCGTATTTACATGTTTTTCACCCTATTTGGGTATTGGGTTGGGGGGGGGAGGTCTCCCAAGGGATTGGTACATAACCTGCTCATGCAGTTTTTCACTCTGGACAGCTCCAAAATGGAAGTTTTTACAACTTGTTTTTTTTGATATTTTGACCACCTAAAATGACCATCCATGCTATCTAAAGCATGTTTTAGGCCGTATTTACATGTTTTTCACCCTATTTGGGTATTGGTTTTGGGGGGGGGGGGGGGGCGTCTCCCAAGGGATTGGTACACAACCTGCTTATGCAGCTTTTCACTCTGGACAGCTCCAAAATGGAAGTTTTCAAAACTTGTTTTTTTTGATATTTTGACCACCTAAAATGACCATCCATGCTATGTAAAGCATGTTTTTTCGGCCGCATTTGGGTGTTTTTCACCCTATTTGGGTATTGGGTGGGGGGGGGGGGGGTCTCCCAAGGGATTGGCACACAACCTGCTGATGCAGCTTTTCACTCTAGACAGCTCAAAAATCCAAGTTTTCAAAACTTGTCATTTTGATATTGTGACCACCCAATATGACCATCCCAGCTATCTAAAGCATGTTTTAGGCCGTATTTACATGTTTTTCCCCCTATTTGGGTATTGGGTTGGGGGGGGGTCTCCCAAGGGATTGGTACACAACCTGCTCATGCAGTTTTTCACCCTGGACAGCTCCAAAATGGAAGTTTTCAAAACTTGTTTGTTTGATATTGTGACCACCTAAAATGACCATTCATGCTATGTAAAGCATGTTTCAGGCCGTATTTACATGTTTTTCACCCTATTTGGGCATTGGGTTGGGGGGGGAGGTCTCCCAAGGGATTGGTACACAACCTGCTCATGCGGTTTTTCACTCTGGACAGCTCCAAAATGGAAGTTTTCAAAACTTGTTTTTTTGATATTGTGACCACCTAAAATGACCATCCATGCTATGTAAAGCATGTTTCAGGCCGTATTTACATGTTTTTCACCCTATTTGGGCATTGGGTTGGGGGGGGAGGTCTCCCAAGGGATTGGTACACAACCTGATGATGCAGTTTTTCACTCTGGACAGCTCCAAAATGGAAGTTTTCAAAACTTGTTTTTTTGATATTGTGACCACCTAAAATGACCATCCATGCTATGTGAAGCATGTTTCAGGCCGTATTTACATGTTTTTCACCCTATTTGGGTATTGGGTTGGGGGGGGAGGTCTCCCAAGGGATTGGCACACAACCTGCTTATGCAGTTTTTCACTCTGGACAGCTCCAAAATGGAAGTTTTCAAAACTTGTTTTTTTGATATTGTGACCACTTAAAATGACCATCCATGCTATGTAAAGCATGTTTCAGGCCGTATTTACATGATTTTCACCCTATTCACGTATTGGCCGCACGGAGGGATTGGTACACAACCTGCTCATGCAGCTTTTCACTCTGGACAGCTCCAAAATGGAAGTTTTCAAAACTTTTTTTTTTTGATATTGTGACCACCCAATATGACCATCCTAGCTATCTAAAGCATGTTTTAGGCCGTATTTACATGTTTTTCACCCTATTTGGGTATTGGGTTGGGGGGGGGAGGTCTCCCAAGGGATTGGTACATAACCTGCTCATGCAGTTTTTCACTCTGGACAGCTCCAAAATGGAAGTTTTTACAACTTGTTTTTTTTGATATTTTGACCACCTAAAATGACCATCCATGCTATCTAAAGCATGTTTTAGGCCGTATTTACATGTTTTTCACCCTATTTGGGTATTGGTTTTGGGGGGGGGGGGGGGCGTCTCCCAAGGGATTGGTACACAACCTGCTTATGCAGCTTTTCACTCTGGACAGCTCCAAAATGGAAGTTTTCAAAACTTGTTTTTTTTGATATTTTGACCACCTAAAATGACCATCCATGCTATGTAAAGCATGTTTTTTCGGCCGCATTTGGGTGTTTTTCACCCTATTTGGGTATTGGGTGGGGGGGGGGGGGGGGGGGGGTCTCCCAAGGGATTGGCACACAACCTGCTGATGCAGCTTTTCACTCTAGACAGCTCAAAAATCCAAGTTTTCAAAACTTGTTTTTTTGATATTGTGACCACCCAATATGACCATCCCAGCTATCTAAAGCATGTTTTAGGCCGTATTTACATGTTTTTCACCCTATTTGGGTATTGGGTTGGGGGGGGGGGTCTCCCAAGGGATTGGTACACAACCTGCTCATGCAGTTTTTCACCCTGGACAGCTCCAAAATGGAAGTTTTCAAAGCTTGTTTGTTTGATATTGTGACCACCTAAAATGACCATCCATGCTATGTAAAGCATGTTTCAGGCCGTATTTACATGTTTTTCACCCTATTTGGGCATTGGGTTGGGGGGGAGGTCTCCCAAGGGATTGGTACACAACCTGCTCATGCAGTTTTTCACTCTGGACAGCTCCAAAATGGAAGTTTTCAAAACTTGTTTTTTTGATATTGTGACCACCTAAAATGACCATCCATGCTATGTAAAGCATGTTTCAGGCCGTATTTACATGTTTTTCACCCTATTTGGGCATTGGGTTGGGGGGGGAGGTCTCCCAAGGGATTGGTACACAACCTGATGATGCAGTTTTTCACTCTGGACAGCTCCAAAATGGAAGTTTTCAAAACTTGTTTTTTTGATATTCTGACCACCTAAAATGACCATCCATGCTATGTGAAGCATGTTTCAGGCCGTATTTACATGTTTTTCACCCTATTTGGGCATTGGGTTGGGGGGGGGAGGTCTCCCAAGGGATTGGTACACAACCTGCTTATGCAGTTTTTCACTCTGGACAGCTCCAAAATGGAAGTTTTCAAAACTTGTTTTTTTTGATATTGTGACCACTTAAAATGACCATCCATGCTATGTAAAGCATGTTTCAGGCCGTATTTACATGATTTTCACCCTATTCAGGTATTGGCCGCACGGAGGGATTGGTACACAACCTGCTTATGCAGTTTTTCACTCTGGACAGCTCCAAAATGGAAGTTTTCAAAACTTGTTTTTTTTTGATATTGTGACCACCTAAAATGATCATCCATGCTACGTAAAGCATGTTTTAGGCCATATTTGCATGTTTTTCACCCTCTTCAGGTATTGGCCCCACGGGGGGGGGGGGTCTCCCAAGGGATTGGTACACAGCGTGCTTATGCAGTTTGTCACCCTGGACAGCTCAAAAATGGAAGTTTTCAAAACTTGTTTTTTTGATATTGTGACCACCTAAAATGACCATCCATGCTATGTAAAGCATGTTTTCGGCCGCATTTGGGTGTTTTTCACCCTATTTGGGTATTGGGTGGGGGGGGGGGGGGGTCTCCCAAGGGATTGGTACACAACCTGATGATGCAGCTTTTCACTCTAGACAACTCAAAAATGGAAGTTTTCAAAACTTGTTTTTTTGACATTGTGACCACCCAATATGACCATCCCAGCTATCTAAAGCATGTTTTAGGCCGTATTTACATGTTTTTCACCCTATTTGGGTATTGGTTTTGGG